>CAHIKZ030000989.1:672500-815000 GCA_903632075.3 Acanthosepion pharaonis | reverse complement strand
GCGACATCAACTTCCGGGCGGTGTTGGCGTGGAAAATGGACAATTTTTAAAGGAATTCAAAGAAGCATTGAAATTAATTTTTTCTTTCTTATTTTTTTAAAATTCTTGACCGTTTTCATACGTTATTTATTTATTTATTATTTTTGTTTTAGATAATGTTTATTTATTTTATTTTTTTCTTTCTTCCTTTTCTCAAACGTTGAGTTCGACCGGAATTTATTCTTTAAAATTTCGTTTATTGGAAAATAAGCTATTTTCCTTTCATTCGAATTGTCAAGTATTCTCACACAGGAGCCTTTTTTTTTTCTCATCAATATTGTCACCTATCAGAAAATCACCGTTTCTTTTTCATTCATTCATTCATTCATCCATTCTGTTTTTTTCTTCTTTTTAGTATTTCACGTCTCTTTCTTTATCTTTATTTCTTAATGCAGTATTTCCCTTCCTTCCTTCCTTCCTTCCTTCCTTCCTTCCTTCCTTCCTTCCTTCCTTCCTTCCTTCTTAATTTATTTATCTATCTGTTTACATCTATTTATGTATCTTTCTAAATGTGTATCTATCTATCTATCTATCTATCTATCTATCTATCTATCTATCTATCTATCTATCTATCTATCTATCTATCCCATTCTAGATCAGATATCTATCTATCTATCTATCTATCTATCTATCTATCTATCTATCTATCTATCCTAGTCTGTCCAAATCTATCCCATTTTGATTAGATCTATCTATCTATCTATCTATCTATCCATCTATCTATCTATCTATCTATCTATCTATCTATCTATCTATCCTAGTCTGTTCAGATCTATCTATCCCATTTTGATTAGATCTATCTATCTATCTATCTATCTATCTATCTATCTATCTATCTATCTATCTATCTATCTTCCTAGTCTGTTCAGATATATCTATCCCATTTTTATTAGATCTATCTATCTATCTATCTATCTATCTATCTATCTATCTATCTATCTATCTATGCCATTCTGATTATCTATCTATCTATCTATCTATCTATCTATCTATCTATCTATCTATCTTCATATCACTCTAGCTATATTCTTTTGTCATTCACAAGCTGAACATGTCCATATATATCTGTCTATACCTTTATTTCAGCCATTTTTTGAATATATATTTTATTCCACAGGTTTTTCTTTTTACGAAATATTCCTTCCTTCCTTCCTTCCTTCCTTCCTTCCTTCCTTCCTTCCTTCCTTCCTTCCTTTTATTCTTTCTTTCTTTCGCTTCACTCTCTGTAACTTCACCATTCATGCTTTCTTTATGTTCCGAACAACCAATTAAATCCCGTCTTATGTGACTTCCTCTTTCTGTCTAATGAAGTCAATCACTTCAAGAAACAAATCAATCAGTCTTGAAACTTGGCTATCTTTACAGAAGCAGCAAGTAAGTACATTTAGCTTTCGTTCACTGAGCGTCCGTGTAAAAAATTTACAAATAATTGCGGCTTTTATCTTACAAAAGGTTTGTTCTATTGATTATTTTATAATTTTTTTATTATAAGAAAAAAAAAGGGTTAATTGATTTCACGTCGTAAGTAAATATCGTCTTTAATACATGAATATCTGGAAACAATTAATTGTGCCAGTGTAATTATGAAACAACAGAAGCGATGTGGGTTAATATCATTGCTTCTCGGTCGTGCGTCTTTATAGGAAAAATTTAAATATTTGGTGAAAACGAGTTTAATGGGTGTCCTGTCTGCCGCTGTAGTATTGCTTGTTAGATGATAAAGAATATTTGGGATTGCGTACAAGAAGAAAGAAAGAAAATAAAAAAAAGGAGGACAAAGCACAGTAATGAATGTATAGGACTGGAAGAAATGAGGAAAACATAGAACGATGTAAAATATTGATGATGAAAAGAAGAAAAGAAAAGGATACAAAGATAAATCGAAAAGTGGAGACATGAATAAGAGTGAATTGATTTGTATTTTACGGCTTATCAACCTTTTGCTGATTATTTAAAGTCAGGGATTACGTTAAAAAGATTTCTTTGGAGATAATAATGATTTACTGTTACAATTCATACGACGTGAATTCAAACCTTTCCCAAAGATCTTTGCCCCAAGTGAATATAATAAACTTGACTGAAATTCGAACTCGTCTCCCTCGAATTGTTTACCATTACACCACCAGCACATCCACGTTTACAGCATCTGACATTTCCAAGTGGATTCCCATCTACGTACTGACAAGGATAGGCGTTGCTTAACTTCGGTGATTGTACGAGAATCGGTATTTTAACGTTATATGGCCGTAAGCTGAAATGAGTGTGAAAGAAAGAATAAATGAATGAAAGAAAGAAAGAAAGAAAGAAAGAAAGAAAGAAAAAGAAAGGGTTAAGCAAGAATGAGTAAAACGTGATGCACTGAAAGAAACAAACAGGCAAAAAAGAGTTAATGTTACAGATCGCTAAGGACAAAGCTAGAATGGTCAGCCATTGGCCGCAGTAACTCGTGGGCGCGGCATTCTGAAAGTGAGGGATTGCTTTTGTCTGGGATTTGAATACAAATCCAAAACGGCGCGAATTCAACTGAATTCTGAAGTATCAATAAACCTCCCACACCCATGTTTGCGACCGGCTAAGAGCACTCGCGGAGGGACGCTATGCTATTGTGTGACATGCGTCTTGTGACGTCATTTCTTCTACAGCCTCTTAGAACCCAGACTGCCACTCTATATAAAACGATTAACAAAATGAAATGGTCCTTTTCGTTGATCCTGTTTTATGTAGTAGCGTGAGTACCTAGAGACGGAAAAAGAACATAAAAGTTTTAAAGCAAGAGTAAGACATAATGATGATAAACAAAGAAAGAAAAAAAGAAAGAAAGAAAGAAAAAGTTTAGAATGAGTAAAACAAGATGCTTTGAAACAAATAAACAAAAAATATAACATGATGATGTGAAAGAAAGAAAAAAAGAATAGAAATACAAATAAAAAAGGAGAATAAAACACGATTATGTGAAAGAAAGAAAAAAATAATAAAGAAAAAGAAAGAAAAAAGAATAAAGAAAAAGAAAGAAAAAAGAATAAAGAAAGAAAAAAGGGAGGGTAAGAAAGGATTCTGTAAAAGAAGAGAGAAAGAAAAAGAATAAAGAATGCGAAAGAAAAAAGACAGAGTAAAACACGATTTTGTGAAAGAAAAAAAGAATAAAGGCAAAGAAAGAAAAAGGCAAAGTGAAACATGATTCTGTAAAAGAAAGAAAGAAAAATAATAAAAAAGAAAGAAAAAAGGGAGAGTAAAATACGATGCTGTGAAAGGAATAAAGAAAGAAAGAAGAAGAAAAAAGAAAGAATAAAGGCAGTGAAAAAACGATTCTGTGAAAGAAAGAAAGAAAGAATAAAGAAAGAATGAAAAAAGACAGAAAGAAAAAAGTAGAGTAAAAGACGATTCTGTAAAAGAAAGAACGCAAGAAAGAAAGAAAGAAAAAAGAATGACGAAAAAGAAAGAAATATTTTAAAAAGTCAGAGTAAAACATGATTCTTTAGCAGAACGAAAGTAAGAAAGAAAAAAGAATAATATAAAAGACAAGAAAAAAGGTAGAGCCAACTACGATTCTGTAAAAGAAAGAAAGAAAGAAAAAAGAAAGAAAGAAAGGAGAAAAAAGAATAAAAAAGAATAAAAAAGAAAGAAAAAAGGCAGAGTAAAATACAATTCTGTGAAAGAAAGAAAGAAAAAGAAAGAAAGAAAGGAGAAAAAAGAATAAAAAAGAATAAAAAAGAAAGAAAAAAGGCAGAGTAAAATACAATTCTGTGAAAGAAAGAAAGAAAGAAAAAAGAAAGAAAGAAAGAAAGAAAGGAGAAAAAAGAATAAAAAAGAATAAAAAAGAAAGAAAAAAGGCAGAGTAAAATACAATTCTGTGAAAGAAAGAAAGAAAAAAGAAAGAAAGAAAAAAGAAATAAAGAAAGGAGAAAAAAGAATAAAAAAGAAAGAAAAAAGGCAGAGTAAAATACAATTCTGTGAAAGAAAGAAAGAAAAAAGAAAGAAAGAAAAAAGAAATAAAGAAAGGAGAAAAAAGAATAAAAAAGAAAGAAAAAAGGCAGAGTAAAATACAATTCTGTGAAAGAAAGAAAGAAAAAAGAAAGAAAGATAAAAAAGAATAAGGAAAAAGAAAGACAAATTGGGTGAGTAAAAAAAGATTCTGTAAAAGAAAGAAAGACAGAAAGAAAAAGAGCAAAGAATGTGAAAGAAAAAAAGGCAGAGTAAAACACAATTCTGTAAAAGAAAGAATGACAGAAAAACAGAAAGAAAGAAAGACGAATAAAGAAAAGAAAGAAAAAAGGCAGACTAAAACACGATTATGTGAAAGAAAAAAGAATAAAGAAAAAGAAAGAAAACGCCAGAAGGAAACATGATTCTGATAAAGAAAGAAAGTAAAATAATTTAAAATGAAAGAAAAAAAGGGAAGTAAAATAAGGATGGTGTGAAAGGAATAAAGAAAGAAAAAAGAAAAATGAATAAGGGTAAAGAACGAAAAATTGAGATTAAAACACTATTCTGTAAAAGAAAGCAAGAAAGGAAAAAAAATCATAAAATGAATAAGGAGTACGAACAATAGGAGACTAAAATACGATTCTAGGGAAAGAAAGAAAGAAAGAAAGAATAAAGAAAAGAAAGAAAAAAAGAGAAAGTACAAGATGACTCTGTGAAAGAAAAGAAAAAAGGAACAGGAATAAAGAAAAGAAAGAAAAAGGCAGAGTAAAACACGATTCTGAAATAGAAAGAAAAAAGAATAAAGAATAAAAGAAAAGAATAATGCATAAGTAAAATACAATTCTCTTAAAGAAAGAAAGAATAAAGAAAGTAGAATAACGAAAAAGAAAGAAAAAGTGTAAGACACCATTAAGTGAAAGAAAGAAAGAAGGACAGAATGAAAGAAAAAAGAATAATGAAAATAAATAAAAACGCAGAGTAAAACACGATTCTGAAATAGAAAGAAAAAAAGAAGAAAAAGACAAAAAAGAGAGAGTAAAATATGATTTTGTGAAAGAAAGTAATAAAGATAGAAAGAAAGAAAAACAATAAAAAAAAAGTAAAAAGTGAGAATAAAACACCATTATGTGAAAGAATGAAAGACAGAAAAAAAAAGAAAAAGGAATAAAAAAGAAAGAAAAAAGCACAATAAAGCACGATTCTGTGAAAAAGAAAAAAAGAATAAAAAGAACGAAAAAAGGGAGAGTAAAATACGATTCTGAGAAAGAAAGAAAAAAGAATAAAGAAAAAGAAACAAAAAAGAAAGAATAAAACCTGTAAAAGAAAGAAAGAAAGAAAGGAAGAAGAAAGAAAAGTTAATAAAGAATGAGAAAAAAGGTGGAGTAAAAAAAAGATTCTGTGAAAGAAAGAAAGACAGAAAGAAAAAAGAATAAAGAAAAAGAAAAAGGGAGAGTAAACATGTTTCTGTGAAAGAAAGAAAGAAAAAAGAGAAAAATAAATTAAGTAAAGGAAAGCGAAAAGAAGAGTAAAATGCATTATCATGTGAAAGAATTACAGAAAGAAAGAAAACAGAATAAAGAAAAAGGAAGTGTAAAACATGATTCTCTGAAAAAAAGAAAGACAAAGAAAAAAAGAAAAATGCAGAAAAGAAAAAGAAAGAAAAAAGGTCGAGTAAAACACGATTCTGTGAAAGGAAGACAGAAAGAACGAGAGAAAGTAAGAAAAAAAGAATATAGAAACAGAAGGAAAAAAAAGGAGAGAAAACACGATTCTATGACAGAAAGAAAGAAAAGAATAAAGAAAAAGAAAGAAAAAGTGAGGAGAATATACGATTCTGTAAAAGAAAGAATAAAGATTGAAAAAAGAAAACACAGAAAGAAAAATGGAGGGTAAAATTAGTTTTTGTAAAAGAAAGAAAGAAAAATAAAAAAGGGGAGAAAAATACGATTGCATGAAAGAAAGACAGAAAGAAAGAATGAAAGACAGAAAAAGAAATAAAAAAAAGAAAGAAAACAGGGAGAGTAAAACACGAGTCAGTGAAAGAAAGAACGAAAGAAAGAAAGAAAGAATAAAGAAAAAGAATAAAGAAAAAGAAAGAAAAAAGTGTGGGTAATATACGAATCTGTAAAATAAAGAATATAGAAAGAAGAAAGAAAAAAAAGAAAGAAAAATGGAAAATAGAATTCGTTTTTGTAAAAGAATGAAAGAAAGAAAAAGAAAAAAAAGAAGTGAAAAATAATATTGTATGAAAGAAAGAATGAAAGACAGAAAGAAGAATAAAGAAAGAAAATAGGGAGAGTAAAACACGAGTCTGTGAAAGAAAGAATAAATAAAGAATAAAGAAAAAGAAAGAAAAAAGAATAAAGAAAAAGAAAGAAAAAAGTGTGGGTAATATACGAATCTGTAAAATAAAGAATAAAGAAAGAAAAAAAAGAAAGAAAGAAAAATGGAAAGTAAAATTCGTTTTTGTAAAGAAAGAAAAAGAAAAAAAAGAAAAAAGAAGTGAAAATAATATTGTATGAAAGAAAGACAGAAAGAAAGAATAAAAGACAGAAAGAAGAATAAAGAAAAGAAAGAAAACAGGGAGCGTAAAACCCGAGTCAGTGAAAGAAAGAAAGAAAGAAAGAAAGAAAGAAAGAAAGATACAAAAAACCCCGTAAAATTGTAATGGGAATGAAAAAAAAAACTCAAAAAAGGAGAAAATGTTACTGCAAAATAATACATAAATAAATAAATAAATAAATAAAGAAAGAATAATGAAAACGACGAATCGATGTTTATAGCTCCGCAATGAGCACCTCCTTAGTAGACCTAGCACAGAAATAATTATAAGAAAGAAAGAAAGGGACTGACAGCAAGTCATCAAACAGCAGCAGCAGAAGTCAAAGATGACAGATAACTTCAGTAGCAGCACTAATCAGCAGGCAAGTTAGGTTTAAGGTACGAAATTCACTATAGGGAATTATCCTACATTACAATTACATAGTAGATTAAAACATTTTCCGTGAATTTGGTAACGTCGTAATTGGGGGTTCAATCCCTCGGCCGAGCAGTATGTATCAGGATTCAGCGAGCACTAACTGAACAGTACTAAAAGTATGAATGAGTCAAGATATATCTGTCTATATCTCTGAGATGAGGTATTATGATTACTTGCATTATTTACATTATTCGGACTGTCATTCTCATCTTCATTGTCATATTCACAACGTTTCGGCGTCTGTATCTCTGAGATGAGGTATTATAATTACTTGCATTATTTAGATTATTCGGACTGCTATCCTCCTCTTCATTGTCATATTCCCAAAGTTTCGACCTCTATATCTCTGAGATGAGGTTTTACGATTACTTGCATTATTTACATTATTTGGACTGTTATAATCATTGGAATTTCAAGCCCAGTGGATAAAGACGTTGTTCAGATCCAATGACTAGACCCAAAGAGTTGTGATTTCAATACTACGCCACAGCACAAACTTGGAAAGCTGAGTCAAAAGGAAATAAATGTGATATCCGGAAGTGGCTTGGTACGTGAAAATAGAACAATCTACCCCCGGTGGACGAAATGAAGGGTTCGTTTCGAAATTACAATCACCTGAAGAAGTCGGTGGCTACAACGGCTGAAAAGTTCTGAATATGGCAATGAAGATGAGGATAACACTCCGAATAATGTAAATAATGCAAGTAGAGAAGATATCCCTAGTAGAAAGGGGAACAACTTTTATTCGTATACTTACCTTGATTGATACACTCTCAAGGCTTCAAACGTTTCACTGTCTGGCGTTTGGATATTTGCCGTATACGCATGGTATTTTGTGCCTAACACTTTATTTAATTCACAGGTATACCTTTTCCCCATGTTCTGGAGATATGTCTTATTTGTTAATTCCTTCTAATCCACTCCTCTTCTTAAAGCTGTTCTCTTTCTGACGCTGGTAATGTAATTATCCCTGACAGGAAACCAGTTACCTTTTTTTGTTTTATTGTATTTTTCAGATGATTTAATCCACGAAGGTATGCATTTCTTGGACAATCCAGTGGTGACACGCTCGAAGCTTAACGTGCTTAATATCTGTCTCCTCTGGTGGTAAACGTTTGGACTGTTCTTTCATTCGTAATCAGAGGCCAACATATGCTAGCCATTCCTCTGCTAAGACTTGTCATTGGTTAACATTCTGAATAATTCAGTTATTTTCTGATTGGTTGAAAAATGAGTAACAAAGTACAGCTAATCACAAGCGGTGTCTTGTTAAATTTGAAGACACACAGGGTAGTGACATTCACTACAGATGAATGTTTCATTGACTGATATGTTTTTACTATCTTCCAGACTTACTATTAAGATAGGTGTAAATAATTGCGCCATCAACAGAAACACCAAGTTAAGAACTGACATCGGGTAAGTCGTTGACGATGATAATTAAAGAAGAGATATTTTTACTGTTGTGTACTTCCAATAGCTTTATTAATGAATGCCACCGTTTTTCACGCAAATAATTATAAATTTATTTTATGTATTAAGTCAGTCTCAGCTATTAACAAATAGCCTAATTGATCAGATACGTTCAGCAACCATTTAATTAAATACACGTGAACAAATTCTTTCTCATGCGAATTTCTAATCGGTTAATGGGGTTCCAGGAAATCTAATGAAAACAGACATTAAATATAATTGTGGCAAACTGCTGAATTTCATTTCATACATTTGTATTTTTTTACACACACACACACACACACACACACACACACACACACACACACACACACACACACACACACACATATATATATATATATATTATACGTTGTTTTGATAGAAATATTTAAGTAAATGCTCTGTTTATAATAAACAGTATTAAACAACATTTACCGGCCTGAATGGCATAATCATGGGAAGTTTGTAGTTTAAAAGCAGTAAAATGGACCTTGCTAACCAGACGCATCCTTCGTAGCTAAACCGGTGTACTACGTCAGCCGATATGACTGTTCCGTGTAGGATAAAGGTTCGATTCCTGCCGGAGGAAGCATATTTTTTATAAAATTTCTCCGACATTCAGGGTGGTAAATGTTCTTAATACTGGTTATTATAAACAGAGCATTTACTTAAATATTTGTGTATATATAAATAACGTATAGCAACAAAATATATTAGAATAATTGTCGGACTTAGTCCATTTCATAATATATATATATATATTGCCGATATATCGCGTTGTGGTGAACGGCAGCATTCTAGCCGTATGATCCATCTTTAAATCTCTTGAATACGGCCCTTCCAATGGTCTCATGTTACCTTCTGTTGCCGACCACGTAGGATTTTCACGCACAAATATTTCTAGGGTTTAATGAGAATATATATATATATATATATATATATATATATATTTTGTTTTTAACTATTATAAAATTTTATATATATATATATATATAAAATTTTGTTTTAACTATTATAAAATTTTATATATATATATATATATATATATATATATATATATATATATATATATATATATATATATATATATATATATATATATATATATATATATATATATAAAGACAGTATTCGTTGTACAGTTCTGACATAAAATCAACATTGTATCGTTACTCTCAGTTTATATACATTGAATTCTATAACCTGCTGAAGAGTGGATCGAGCAATTAAGGGAAAAGAAACTTCGTCTCCGACATTCTGGTGATGAGATGCACAATATAACGTCAACCAGCTAAGTGACACCTACTATTTGTATTAAACATATATATATATAAAATTTTGTTTTGATCAGTATATTCCTGGAGAAAAACTTTTTATCTCAGTTATTTTTTACTAATCTTCTCGGAGTTTCATAAGTATGATATCTACTCGAAAAAGTGATAACGAATTTTATCTCTGTCTTTCCCTTCTCTTTCTAAATATATACCGTATATTTTCTCGTACGGGGTAATTTTTAGATAAGACGGGTTCAAAAAGTGTAGCAATTTTTTTATGAATTCATCCTGTACCTGTAGCATAAGACGAATGTTTATTGATTATATAAAGATGATGTTATTGGAAATATTTAATTGTATCCTTAGAAATCCTAAAGAAACGAAATAACCAAAACCGATTCTATATATATATATATATATATATATATATTCCTTTACACGTAATCTAAAAGGGAAACCATTGCTTTGTTAACGTTTCATCACGTGATCTCCTACCAATACTGATTCTTCTTCTTCTTCTTCTTCTTCCTTTTCTTTTCCTATAAGTAAACACTTACAAACAACCTGGTTCACTAGTTTTTTTAAATATTTTTTAGTCTGTTACTAACTTATGTCTAAACCAGTTGAAATTTCTTATTATACCCATATTAATCGTGGATCCAGAAATAAAATAAGATCAGCCCAAATCAACTACCGTAAAAGGCCTTTTATTTGAAAAATAAAGTTTCTGTGTAATCCGAAAATTGGGTTAGAATTTAACACCAAAATGTTAATTAATTTTTAATGATGAATGTATATTATGTTATCCTAAATGTTATTCTTGCTGTAATTAAAAATTCCATGATGATTATTGAAAGTTTGGCGAAAGATAAAGGTTGCTGTGAATGCAATCATAACTCGATGTTTACATTTTCTCAGCTGAGCTTGCATGGATACAAGGTGATTTCATTGATATGGAATTATTCTTTGAATAGGCAATTTATTATTAGGCCAGTAATATATAAGGTAGAAAATGTATTACTTTTATTATCAGTTCATTTGATGACGTGAATCTTTTCTTCTACGTTATTGGTTATCAAACTGAAGCCAAGGTTAGCCTAGCGTTTAAATAGGAATTTAAGGGTTCTTTTTTTTTGAAATTGTCGTATAAGACGACTCACAATTTTTAAGGTTGACTTTTAGAAGTCGTAATATACAGAAAATATATATATATATATATATATATATATATATATATATATATGTATGTATGTATGTTGTCAAAATTTTTATGGTTGACCTTTTAGAAGTCGTAATATACAGAGAAATATACTATATATATATATATATATATATATATATATATATATATATATATATATATATATATATATATATATATATAGCTGAAAACTCGTATTCGAGTACACCTGTCTACTAGCCAATCCCCATTGCAGACAATTGCTCAGGCGAATTTATATTTATTCAACACCCACAGAGCCAACCTGTGGTTTATAACGAAACTACGCTGAGTCGACCTTATAGTTTCTGGCAAACAATAAATGATCAATAATTGGAACAAGGCCTCGACCATGATGACTTGTGACTTTGTGTTAGTAACGTCAACCGAATTTCACTCAGAAGACTTAGGTCAAAGGCCTACCCCTCCAGTTCGATAACATGAGGAAATCTCTTCCCTGACAAATCGACCATGGCGAGATTCGAACCCGAGACTCATGGTCAGAATAGGAACATTCTAAACATTCGGCCATATATATATATATATATTAGAGTGCGCAGCCTATATATTATATCGTATAGATGTAATTTATACAAAGAATTAATTAGAATTGTTAATGTGATTAATGGCGAAATCACTTCGCTCCCAAAACTTAATGAGACTTAATCCCTTCTTTATGATATGTGTGTGTTTGTGTTTGTGTTTGTGTTTGTCTGTGTGTTTGCATGTTTCTGCTTGTGTGCATGTATGAGAGTGGATGTATAGTTTAGTAAGTGCATTGTTAAGCTATTCGACACTGCAAATTTTCTGAAGTGCGTTCACCTACCACAGTATTATTTCTGACAATTTCATCCTTACGCCGGAAAACGTTTATATTTGTATTCTTGTTTTATTAATGTACTTTTCTGTCTATTTATAGGTAGATAGATCGATCGATTTTCTTCCAAACATCCGTCCACCTCGGAAAATCAAATCAGAAAGAGTAATAAAAAAAGAAAAAAGAAAAAAGAAATGAATATAAATGGCACAGAGCTTCCTCCTTTGAAGGAACATTGAACGCTCGATGACAAACAGAATGAATAAAATTTGAATGCTTATCAGACCGCTGTTCTTCTTATGGCTTCTTTGCGTATTCATCTTTTGTCGGAAGGAAGTCGATGATTCCATAGTTGGGTCGACAGTGCATTGTGGTTGATTTGATATCAGAGCGACGTTGGTTTTTATGGAATTTCTCGCTCTCTCCATTTTGGGGAGTGTCACATAAATGTAAGAGAATCGTATTGTCTAGTCAAATCATAAACCTGAACGAGAATTTAGGAATTTATATAGTTTCTTATATCGGATTCTACCGTGTTCGAAAAAGATGATTTTACGAAGACTATACTCTTTTACGGGTACTGTGGAGTAATGGGATAGCGGCTCGGATTGAGGAATCGGAGAGCCGAGTTCAAATTCAAGTCGAATCCATTATATTCACTTGTGTGCTAATTCTCGTGGGAAAGGTATGAATCCTCTTCTCTCCACCCAGCTATGAGTAAATAGGACTGACAATATTGAATGCCAATTGGTCTACTGCAGAAAGAAATGGCAACCTACTGTGGGAAAAAAATCTGCCTCGTCAGTCATTTATCGAAATATACATAATCGCGTAAGCGTATGTCACGCATGGCACATAACTGACTTATGGTGTTTAAGTGTTTGAGGAATCGGAGATCCGGGTTCGAATTCAAGTCGAATCCATTACATTCATTTACGTGCTAATACCATTGGGAAAGGTATGAATCCTCTTCTTTTCCCCACCCACCTATGAGTAAATAGCAGGAGAGACCGCGTTCTATAGCCTTAGATGGCAACTGTTCTACAACAGAAAGTAATGGCAAACTATTGCGGTAAAATCTGCCAGGTCAGTCATGTATCGAAAGATATATGATCGACTAAGCGTATATTACGAATGGCACATAATTGACTGATACTATTTTTCATATCCTGTCATTAAAACGAAGCGGTTCTGCTATTCTATGTCTTCTACATCTACGAGTCCCTTCAGAACGGAGTCGGTCATGGCGCTCCCTAATTTCCTATCCTATGTAGCCTTAAGTAACGTCAGCATTTTGACTTTCTCTCCTAATCTCTGACCTGGCAATATACACGGCTGTTATTCATTTTATAAGCTGCTTTCCTCTGCCCCTCTTGCCTTCGATATTCACTGTGAATATCAAATTCTCCCATTATAGTTTCCGCAATATGTGAATTCTTGCTTTTTCTGTTTTGTGGGGTGTTAAACTTTCAGTCCGAACGAGAATTTAGGAATTTATATAGTTTTTATAGTGGATTCTAGCGTGTTCGAAAAGAGGATTTTCTAAAGATTATAATCTTTGTACGCATACTGTCATTAAAAGCAAGCGGTTTTGCTATTTTAATTCTCCTGCTTCTAAATGTCGTGCCACTTCAGGACGTAGACAATCATTTCCGTATTATTTCATTCGCCCCTTTTGTATTCAATAATTGTGAATGTCAATTCCTCCAATCAAACTTTCCTTTATAAATGAACTACAAACATCAATTCTCTCTTTCTCATTCTAAATGCAAGTATTGTGTTTGTTTCCATTATCTTTAAAATTTTATCGGTTTCCAGTTCGTGATATTCTCAGTATCCTTCTGAGGAGATTGCATTCCTAAAGTTTCTTCTTCGTACCTAAGAAGATTGCGTTTCTAAGGTTTCTTCTTCGTCTTTGAGGAGATTGCATTCGTAATGTTTCTTCTTGACCTTTCAGGAGATTGCATTTCTAATGTTTCTTCTTCGTCTCTGAGGAGATTGCATTTCTAATGTTTCTTCTTCGTCTCTGAGGACGTTACATTTCTAAGGTTTCTTATTCGTCTCTGAGGAGATTGCATTTCTAATGTTTCTTCTTCATCTCTGAGGACGTTACATTTCTAATGTTTCTTCGTCTCAGAGGAGATTGCATTTCTAATGTTTCTTCTTCGTCTCTGAGGACGTTACATTTCTAAGGTTTCTTATTCGTCTCTGAGGACGTTACATTTCTAAGGTTTCTTCTTCATCTCTGAGGACGTTACATTTCTAATGTTTCTTCTTCGCCCCCGAGGAGATTGCATTTCTAATGTTTCTTCTTCGCCCCCGAGGAGATTGCATTTCTAATGTTTCTTCTTCGTCTCTGAGGAGATTGCATTTCTAATGTTTCTTCTTCGTCTCTGAGGAGATTGCATTTCTAATGTTTCTTCTTCGTCTCTGAGGACGTTACATTTCTAAGGTTTCTTCTTCGTCTCTGAGGAGATTGCATTTCTAATGTTTCTTCTTCATCTCTGAGGACGTTACATTTCTAATGTTTCTTCTTCGCCCCCCGAGGAGATTGCATTTTCTCAGGTTTCTTCTTCGTCTCTGAGGAGATTGCATTTCTAATGTTTCTTCTTCATCTCTGAGGACGTTACATTTCTAATGTTTCTTCTTCCCTCTTCGAGGAGATTGCATTTCTCAGGTTTCTTCTTCGTCTCTGAGGAGATTGCATTTCTAATGTTTCTTCTTCATCTCTGAGGACGTTACATTTCTAATGTTTCTTCTTCGCCCCCGAGGAGATTGCATTTCTCAGGTTTCTTCTTCGTCTCTGAGGAGATTGCATTTCTAATGTTTCTTCTTCATCTCTGAGGACGTTACATTTCTAATGTTTCTTCTTCGCCCCGAGGAGATTGCATTTCTCAGGTTTCTTCTTCGTCTCTGAGGAGATTGCATTTCTAATGTTTCTTCTTCATCTCTGAGGACGTTACATTTCTAATGTTTCTTCTTCGCCCCGAGGAGATTGCATTTCTCAGGTTTCTTCTTCGTCTCTGAGGAGATTGCATTTCTAATGTTTCTTCTTCATCTCTGAGGACGTTACATTTCTAATGTTTCTTCTTCGCCCCGAGGAGATTGCATTTCTCAGGTTTCTTCTTCGTCTCTGAGGAGATTGCATTTCTAATGTTTCTTCTTCATCTCTGAGGACGTTACATTTCTAATGTTTCTTCTTCGCCCCCGAGGAGATTGCATTTCTCAGGTTTCTTCTTCGTCTCTGAGGAGATTGCATTTCTAATGTTTCTTCTTCATCTCTGAGGACGTTACATTTCTAATGTTTCTTCTTCGCCCCTGAGGAGATTGCATTTCTCAGGTTTCTTCTTCGTCTCTGAGGAGATTGCATTTCTAATGTTTCTTCTTCATCTCTGAGGACGTTACATTTCTAATGTTTCTTCTTCGCCCCCGGAGATTGCATTTCTCAGGTTTCTTCTTCGTCTCTGAGGAGATTGCATTTCTAATGTTTCTTCTTCATCTCTGAGGACGTTACATTTCTAATGTTTCTTCTTCGCCCCTCGAGGAGATTGCATTTCTCAGGTTTCTTCTTCGTCTCTGAGGAGATTGCATTTCTAATGTTTCTTCTTCATCTCTGAGGACGTTACATTTCTAATGTTTCTTCTTCGCCCCCGAGGAGATTGCATTTCTCAGGTTTCTTCTTCGCCCCCGAGGAGATTGCATTTCTCAGGTTTCTTCTTCGTCTCTGAGGAGATTGCATTTCTAATGTTTCTTCTTCGTCTCTGAGGACGTTACATTTCTAAGGTTTCTTCTTCGTCTCTGAGGAGATTGCATTTCTAATGTTTCTTCTTCATCTCTGAGGACGTTACATTTCTAATGTTTCTTCTTCGCCCCCGAGGAGATTGCATTTCTCAGGTTTCTTCTTCGTCTCTGAGGAGATTGCATTTCTAATGTTTCTTCTTCATCTCTGAGGACGTTACATTTCTAATGTTTCTTCTTCGCCCCCGAGGAGATTGCATTTCTCAGGTTTCTTCTTCGTCTCTGAGGAGATCCATCACATACTCTGTTCATGTTTCTGTTTCGAGAATCATGCAAAACGTCTCCGTTGTGCTGTCTCCTTTTCGTCAGGAAGCAATTGTTGCACATTGACTGTCATAGATAATGACAGATAATGCATAACAGACTAGCATATTTGTGTTTCTAAGAAAATTTTTCGCTTTTTAATACTTTGCTTGGATTTGGGTTGCATAGTTCGATTTTCTATTGTACCTTTGGATTTCGCCGTTGCATTTTGGGTGTTCTGTTAAAATACTACTATAACACTTATCCTGACCCCACTAGATCAATGTGATCTACAAGACCGGCCGTTGGTCCTCTCCTGGTCCAGTATTACAGGTTTAATCAAAATCCCCGTTTCACAATGTCTATTTGATTCCACTTTCCAGCAACGTTGTGATTTTTTTGATCCTGGAGAGCAATTAACAAATCCTAGATCCCAGAAGATTCAGCTGGTCTAGCTGCAAGTTCGTTGGGGCGAGAATCGGGCCAAGCAGGAAAAAAATCAAATATGAACAAGTCGATTCGAGTTCAAAGAAAAATTTATGTTTTTGTATATAAGGAAGAAATTGATACATAAAGAATATTGCTTCTTTTACAAGAAAGTAGTGTATATGAAATAAAATCCAGAAAAAAATATTGCAAATAATTCTGAAAGGAGAAAAGTAGTTTTCGAGTTCACTCCTTTGTTCTTAGTAGTAGCGAGCTAAGATTTTGAAAAGAAGGTTTGGAGTATTTAATACGCAGACGACACATTCCAGAAGGTAGCCTTACTAATTTATGATATACAGTGGGTAGCAAAAGTATTTAACACATTGGTTTTTCTTACATATCTCAAAAAATAACAGATCAATTTCAACGAAACTTAGAAGAAATATTTGAACGAACATTGTCGATCAAAACATAGAAGGAAAATTTAAAACCACTGTTTTGAGAAACATTTATTAACAATAAATAAAATAAACCATATGCAAAAGTATTTAACACACTTTACTAATATTTTGTACAGTAGCCTCTGTTCTGCTTCACAGCCTCCAGTCGTTTCCCGAAGTCTTCAACTAGTTTCTTGCAGGTACTTGTTGATATTTTGACCCATTCTTCTTCAGAAATTTTCTTCAATTTGTTTAAATTCGATGGATTTCTTTCATGAACTCGTAACTTCAATAGTTTCCACAAATTTTCGATTGGATTTAAATCCGGTGACTGGCTTGGCCATTCCAGGACATTAATGTCATTATTATTAAACCAATTCTTAGTTGTTTTAGCAGTATGCTTCGGGTCATGGTCTTTCTGAAATATAAAATCACGACCATGTCCCAAAGATGTGGCACTGTTCAAGAGTTGAGTTGACAAAATTTGAGTGTATTTTGCAGCATTCATTGTTCCTTCGATGATTTTCATTTTTCCCACTCCATTTGAGGAAAAACAACCCCACATCATAATATTTCCACCCCCATGTTTGACAGTAGGGATGGTATTTGCTGGCTCATATTCCGCTCCTTTTTTCCTCCATACATGAGTGCGGATGTTTCGTCCGTAAAGCTCAATTTTCGTTTCGTCTGACTAAATTACTTTCTCCCAGAAATCATTAGATTCAATTTCATATTTCTTTACAAAATTCAAACGGGCTTGTACATGTCGGCGTTTCAGTAATGGAGTCTTTCTCGGTGATCTTGAAGTGAGACCTGCACGATTCCGTGATCTTTTAATTGTATCTTTACTAACTTCAATACCGGCATTTTTCAAATCATTCTGAATTTCTCAACGAGTTGTAAATGGATTTTTCTTCACAGTACGGGAAATGTATCGCTCATTAGCCTCATTTAAAATACGGGAACGAGCATTCCTTTGAATTTTTTCAATAGTACCGAATTTTTTTCCATTGTCGAACAACAGCACCAACTGTACTCACAAGCAAATTCAAATCTTGAGCGATTTTTCTATATCCCTTACCATCTTTGTGATTCTTTATGATCTTCTTGCACATGTCGTTCGACAATTCTTTTGTTTTCACCATTTTCTTGCAGTAGTGGCAACAGAATAGCTGCAGTGTCTCAGAGCTATTATCTAATAGCCAGTTGAGTGTCGTGCAGTGCTGTCATTGGTCGACATATCACATCATATCAATATGGGTAGGAATCATGACGACACGTCTCTTCTAGCATAATAGTTGCATTGGTGTTAAATACTTTTGCATATGGGTTATTTTATTTATTGTTAATAAATGTTTCTCAAAACAGAGCATTAAAATTTTTCTTCTATGTTTTGATCGACAATGTTCGTTTAAATATTTCCTATAAGTTTCCTTGAAATTGATCTGTTATTTTTTGAGATATGTAAGAAAAACCAATGTGTTAAATACTTTTGCTACCCACTGGATATGTTTTAAAATGAATTTCTATAGATGAAAAAAACAAACTTACTTTAAACTTTCATTTTAGGTTTAATTGAAATCTAAAGGGTTAAATTTACAGTTTCCAGGAGGCAAAATACTCTGCTGTATTTCCAATAGTAATTGTATTGATTGGAATCGATTTTTCTAAAGTAAATGATTAGCACTCTTTTTTTTAATCGTCTTTCATCGCAAGGTAATCGTCTGTATTAAAAAATCTTAATATTAACTGATTTACAGTAAAATTAATCTTTTTAAAAATACTTTAAGTTTAAAATAATACAGAAATGTTTTTTTTTTAAACAAAACAGTTGATGTTTTTTTGATCGGCATCGCCATGTTTTACTCGACTGGCGAGGCGTTGCAGGTCTTGATTATCGTACTCCGGAGAATTTATCTGAAAAACATAATTTAAGAAAATGACACCAGAGCATTTTTTATATAATTTTTACATACTCAGCAATCTTAAAAAAATGTTTTCTTAAATCTAATTTTAGGAATGTTGACTTTAAATTTACTATAATCATCGATCTTACTTTCTGATAGTGTCACGTTTCTGGTAATGGGCACGTTACATAATATTTCATATGCATAAAGTAATTATTTTCAAAATCTTGGTGCAAAATTATTTCTGTTAAGATTTTAAATATTTGACTGGTTAGTATGGTTTTCGCATAATGACTCTATCAGCTAAATGCTCGTCTGATGTTTCTTCCTGGATGAAACTCGACATCGATACTTGTATTTCACCAAGGAAACCGCTTACATCTCCTTTGTTTTCACCTGCAAGCTTGGTCACTATAGCCCACAGGAATCACTTCTTCCGGTTTTATCAAAGCGAAGCGTCTGATTGCAACAGTTTTCTCTATTTCTGATCGTAACGAGTCCAAGCGGGTCTTCAAAGGAGCGAAGTTACTGTTTACTGATAGAATGTCACAATGTAGAGCTTCTCGCAAGTTCTTTTCTACAGATTATTGGCGTTTGTGCAAAAGTGTGCAGAACAACAGCAAGTACTCAATCCCTCATCTGTTTAATCAATTCGAAGCTCTGACATCTATATAACACAAGGTTAAATGCTTTGCTCGGAAATTCTCTTCCAACTCAACACTCGACTTATTTGTTGTACTCACAACTGACTCCAGTTCGCTCCAAACTCTACAACTATTGCCTCACTACTACTTGCTATCCTGCTTGTTGAGAAGTCCTCTTCTGTAGTTCCTGGTTTTAAAAATCTGAAGAACCTTCTGACTCTTCTAAATATCTCCTTATTATTTTCCTACCGGTTTTTGGCAAAGTATTCGAGGCTTTAATCAATACTGAAGTAGTTATGCATCTTATCTCTCAAGACCTACTCTCTGGCAAACAATATGGCTTCCATTTTGCCAAGTCTACCGCTGATGTGCTAACGGCCATCACTGAATATGTATATCAAGCAGCTGGCTTCCTTTTCCTTCAGATATTTTCATGGCTACTGCTCTGACGAGCTTTTTTTTTCCTGGTGCCCGGGCTACGTGAGTTTAAGTCCCTTTTAATGTGGAATTGGTTAAATATAACCGCCTCTTCTACTCCAGTATTTTCTTTTCCCACCTGTGGAAATACCTTCTGTTTTGCTTCTCTGATAATTACAATATTCAAAAATTTAAATGCAACGTCAATCGCCATCTACTATCTTTTTGAATCCCGTTGAGCTTTTAATCTTTCCTCGGTTCCCCATTTTTAAAGAAGTCTTTTCTCTCAACTTAAGTTTCTGCAACACACTGTGTGGTAATGGCATTCCCGCCTTGTTTGGAGTGAAATGATTTTTAAAAAATTATTATAATTAAAATGTTAAAAAATGAAAACAATTAATTTAAAAAATTCATTACTCATCGAAAATCTTTTTTCTTAAGACAAAATTGTCCTTAATAAATCTTATTTATAAAAGCAATTAAAAGCGTTTCTAATTAAATAATGTCATGGTTATATTGCAATTTTTATTTTACGATTCAGAGCAGATTTTCGAGAAATGAGTAGTCGTTTGAAAAAGAAGTTGATGATTTACATTCTCCAATGAGTCTTGATTTTAACTAATAAAAATATTTCGGATGAAAATTATTTTCTCGAAATTTCATGAAATTAAGTAAGTGGGATGTAACATATATAAAAAAAAACCAAGATTTTCTTTAAAAAAATTCAAAAATAAATTAATTTAATTTCATTAAAATCCAAGAATTATTTGTATTTTTACAAAAATTTCTAAATCAGTATGTTTTTCACCTGAGAAAAGTCGCTAAAACACTAATTGTAAATGTTACGTCGACCGCGGACGAAAAAAATAAACAAGATTTTTAACCAAAATTTCGAACGTGGTAGAAAAGAATAAAAAAATATTCAAATATTAAAAATACTTTTGTCTTTCCTCTTAATAATATAAACATTTTGAGAGTTAAAATTTTGCTTTTATGAAATTTGGATCATTTTTTTAAACATTGTATGCTGTTTTTTTTTTTCAGCAAGCAAGTGCAGTTGCCTACATTATAGGCATAAGGAACAAAGGAAAGATGCGAGATATCACATTGAAAATTTTGAAATATAAAGATAAAAGAAGAAGAAAAAAAACGAAGATGGATTCTACACGGAAGAAAATTAATTAAAACAACAAAAAATAGGTCACTGTGGCGAGCCATGTTTGCCTACACCCGGAAAGGACATGGCACACACAAAGATAAACACTGGGACTTCGATAATAATAATTGGTGCACAGGATACCATTCTCATTAAACACGATATGAAAGTAATATGAAAATAATTCTGATTTTGTGAAACCATAAATGCTACTTAAAGGCTGCATTAAAGATAATGACATTTAGAATACCGAGAAACTTTAAAATGCATCATAACTTTATTTACAATCGTGAAGAGTATGAACAAATCATAGCAATTTTTTTTTTCACTGCACTCAAAAATCTACAAATGAACATCACATCTTACCAAATATGGAGAGATGGGGTAGGAACTAAAATAAGACCTTTCTTCGGCCCAAATATGCTTGCCAATGTCCACAGGGATATAATGCGAATTAGGAAAGCTCTCAAATTCAGATATAGTTAAGATAAAACTAAATAAGTGCAATGAGGCATATCTTCCATCCTTAAAAATGAGGCAAGTGTGGAAATAGGATAATGTGACGGAAGATGAGATACAAACTAAAATATATGAGATACGAAATAATGATCTCTTAGCAAATAAACGGGAAAATATATTGCACGTAATTCAGATTCTGTCATTAATGAAGATGAGTCAAACGACATTAGGGTAGAATTACTTGAAAACAACAATGGTGAAATTACTGAAGGTAAAAATCACATAATAATGAATAACCTATGGTGTAATACAGACTCAATGTACTTAACTGGACCATAGCTGACATTAAGCGAATGGATAGCAAAACGAGAAAGCTTCTTACTTGCCACAGCATGCATCATCCTAATGCTGATGATGATCGTCTGTATGTGCTCAGATCTGAAGAAGGATGAGGATTAGTTCAACAAGGATCTTCTTATAAACCTCAACCAATGGTCTTTAAAGGTACCTGAAAACTACAGAAGACTGGATGAGAAGGATTGCCACAGAACATGAAAAAAATAAGAACTTTTATTCAGTAATAAAGAAGTCGACAAATTCAAATGGGAATTTCAAGTGGGTGAATAATATACCAAATATAGACATATATATATAGTAGGAACTAAAATAAGGCATTATCTGTACCCAAATATGTTTGTCAATGTCCACAGGGATATAATGCGAAATAGAAAATCTCTCAAATTCAGAAATAGGTAAGGTAAAACTAAATAAGTACAATCATACATAACCCCCCCCCACTTAAAGATGAGGCAAGTGTTGAAATAGATAATATGACAGAAGATGAGATAGAAACTAAAATAATGATCTCACAAGAAATATAACGAGAAAATCTAGCTGTGACATATAAAATTGCACCTGATTCAGATTTCAGTCATTGATGAAGATGACTCAAACAACATTAGGGTAGAATTCCTTGAAAACAACAGTGATGAAATTACTGAAGCGAAAACCAAATCCCATAATAATAAATAACCTATCGTGCATTACAGTCTCAACATCTTTAACTGGACCATAGCTAACATTAAGCGAATGGATAGCAAAACGAGAAGGCTTCTTACTTGCCACAGCATGCATCATCCGAATGCTGATGATGATCGTCTGTATGTGCCCAGATTTGACGGAGGCAGAGGATTAGTTCAACAAGAATTTTCTTATAAACCACAACAAACGGTCTTTAAAGATACGTGAAAACTACAGAAGACAGGATGAGGAGCAGTGTCACAGGACATGAAAGAAATAATTAATTTTATACATTAATAAAGGAAGCCAACAAATTCAGATGGGAATTTCAAGTGAGTTAAGAGAATACCAAATATAGAGAGATATAGTAGGAACTAAAATAAGACCTAATCTCGACACAAATTTGTTTGCCATTATCCACAGGGATATAATGCGAAATAAAAAAGCTCTCAAATTCAGAAATAGTTAAGATAAAACTAAATAATAATATTTGACATAGCCCCCCTCCCACCTTAAAAAATGTGACAAGTTTGGAAATAGGTAATATGACCGAAGATGCGATAGAAACTAAAACAATGATCTCAGAGGAAATATAACAGGAGAATCTAGCTGCGACATATAAAATTGCAGCTGATTCAGATTCTATCATTGGTGAAGATTAATCAAACGACATTAGGGTAGAATTCCTTGAAAACAACAGTGATGAAATTACTGAAGCGAAAACCAGATCATTCATAATAACATGCGCTGCACCACAGTCTCAAAATGCTTAACTGGACCATATCTAATATTAAGCGAATGGATGACCAAACGAGAAGGCTTTTTACTTACCACCGCATGCATCATACGAAAGTTGATTTTGATCGTCTGTATGTGCCCAGATCTAAAGGAGTCAAAGGTTTAGTTCAACAAGAATTTTCTTTTAAACCACAACAAACGAACATCAAAGATAGCTCGAAGCTTGAGAAGACTGGAAGATGAGCTGTTTCACAGAACATGAAAGAAATAAGAAACTTATTCAGTAATAAATAAAGACAACAAAATCAAAATGGAGTTTCAAGTGGGTGAAAGATTTCAAATAAACCAAAATACATATACTGCAGAAGAAAATAACCTAGAAAAGAAAGAAAAGACATATGTAATGGACCAAATGCATAAACGATGGCAAAGATAAGCCTCTTCATGGCCAATACTTTGCCCGCACCAAACAAGATGATGTAAACAAACCTTGCACCAATCAGTGATTACGTAGTGCAGAGTTAAAAGCTGAAACCGAAGGTTTTATTCTTCCGACTCAGGACCAATAGTTGAAAATTAGAAATCACCAAACACACATACGAAAAAATTATGCTAACCCGAAAAACAACAGGCCATCTTGACAAATAAAATACAAGGATATTGAAGTGGAAATCTCACAATTGTGGCACATGACGATATCAATAATTCCAGTTGTATTTAGAGCACTCGGATTGATTGGAAAAGATTCCGTATACATTCATGGAAGGATTCCCTTGTGGCCCATGTCTTAAATAAATACGAAAATTGTATTCACAAGTACAGCTCACACATTACGAAAAGCTTTATCTATACAAATTCTGTGTGATTTTAGTCTTTTTTTTTATTTTTGCAAAAAAAGATCAGTAGCAAATGTCATGGAGCAATTTCTGACCTTAGGTCTATGATTGGGACCCGGAAGTAAATGTATATATAAGCGAAATCATAGGAAATAATAATAATAATAATAATAATAATAATAATAACCGGAAATACATATTCTGTGATAAACATCCGGAAATGGATCATCTAACATCAGGCTGCACCTTGTTAGCACCCACTGAATATAAAACTCAGCATGATATATTGGACTATTAGCTTCAGGGAAAATTCTTCAACTTTTACCGGAAGGAAAATGTAAGAAACTAGTATGGACACCCACCCACACCCGGTTACGGAGATGGAATCTGTAACAATTTTATGGGCGTTTACAAGACACACAGACAGAACAATAAAAGCTTATAGCCCAGACATCCTGATCAGAGACTACAAAAACAGAATGTACTTTCTTATTGAGTGGCAGTCCTTGCAGATTGAAATGTATCTTTGAAGAAACCTTGGATTGATTGGAAAAGATTGCGATAGTCTCATTGAAGGGATTCCTGGTAGCCCATGACTTAAGGAAATACAAATGATAGTACTCACGAGTATAATTCACACATTAAGAAGAGCTTCATCAATGTAAAATCTGTGTAATCTTAGCACCTTTTTACAAAAATGATCATTAGAAAATATCATGAAGCCATCTCTAAACTTAGATCTTTGGTTGGAATCCGTAAGGAAATATGTATACAACAAAAATCAATTGAAATAATAATAATAATAATAATAATAATAATAATGATAATAATAATAATAATAATATGCATAACTTAAATCAGCCATTCTAAAAAACATGAAGAAGATTTTAAAAGAAGAGCGATGATACGGTGTTTTTAATAATAATAATAATAATAATAATAATAATAATAATAAGAAGAAGAAGAAGAAGAAGAAGAAGAAAAAGAAGAGGAGGAAGAAAAAGAAGTAGTAGTTAAGAAAAGGTTCAGAATGAGATATATTATTCCATTATATGAAACAGAATGAAAGGAAGCAAGATGTAAGAAACTAAACGGAAGAAGAAGAAGAAGAAGAAGAAGAAGAAGAAGAAGAAGAAGAAGAAGAAGAAGAAGAAGAAGACAAGCAGAAGAAGAAGAGGAAGAAGAAGACAAGCAGAGAAGGAGAAGAACAAGAACAAGAACGAGAAGAAAAAGAAGAAGACGACAAGCAGAAGAAGAAGACGAAGAAGAAGACAAGCAGAAGAAGAGGAAGAAGAAGACAAGCAGCGAAGAAGAAGAAAGAAGAAGACGACAAGCAGCAGCAGTAGCAGAAGAAGAAGAAGAAGAAGAAGAAGAAGAAGAAGAAGAAGAAGAAGAATACTTGAGGGAATATCTTGAAGGTGAAGGAAACTGAACCAGAACGGTGTTGTAGTGTGGGGACAGAAATACAAATTGGTTATAAAAAGGTAAATCTTGTTCTCGTTCAAACTGACATTAGCTGTGGACATAAATTCAATTGTTTCAATAAAAGAAAAGCCGATCGGAAAAGGAAATTTCTATCTTAAAGGCGGATCAACGAAGTAATTATGGGATTCTCTTTGAAAAGCTCACTCTTCGCATTTACATGCGGATATATCTAGACACATGAATATATATATATATATATATATATATATATATATATATATATATATATATATATATATATATATATATTCTTGAAATGATGAGACAAAACATAAGAGTAAGCAAAGAAACAGAAAGACTCGATAGATTGGAAGTTCTTGGAAGATTTTATTGAGAAATGAAGGAGGTCATTGGAGATTCTTTTTCGAAACAGGTATAATCAAACATGGCGATTTGTAAATCTGTTGCATAAAAAAGCTAGTAACAGAGGATATATATATATATATATATATATATATATATATATATATATATATATATATATATTTGGTTGGATTGATGTGAGTTTGTAATCCTGGGTTTCACGCTTTTGCCATCGTCAGAGTTTGTCTGACGATCGCAAAAGCGTGAAACCCAAGGTCACAAACTCACATCAATCCAACCAAATATGTTAGCTCTATCTCTGATATTGTCGAATAAATACCGCGCATATAATATATAAATAATTATATATATATATACATTTATTTATATTTATATACAGACATTTTCACACACACACACACACACACACACACACACACACACATACATATATATATATATATATATATATATATATATATATATATATATATATATATATATGCTTTATGTGGGAGTGTATGAGTGTGATTGTGGATGTATGTGTGTAAACACGGTTAAAAAAATCCATTCCTAAGTATTCTACGTAACCCTAGCGTTTTATGAAACATAGCTTAGATGTGTCACAAGGACGAAAATATGAGACACCCAGTAAGAACTGAACTCACTATTCAGTCGTGATTGGTTGGATCGCAAGATCTATCACGACTGAAGTTGTCTCTTTGGATCAATTACGATTGAATTGTCTCTTTGGTTCAATTTCGGCTGAATTGTCTCTTTGGTTCAATTTCGGCAGAATTGTCTCTTTGGATCAATTACGACTGAATTATCTCACTTTATCTATCACGATTGAATTTTCTTGCTAGGTCATTTACGATTAATTGTCTTGCTAGATCAATTACGACTGAATTGTCTCGCTAGATCAATTACAACGTCGTAGCTTGTCTCGCTAGATCCATTTCCATTACGATGTAATTAATCTAACGAGTCAAGCTATCACAACTGAATAGATCCTCATTGGGTAGCCCATACGTTCGGCCTTGTGCCGCATCTAAGCTACGCTTTGAGAATCACCATACAATGATACAATCTAATCGGTGTTAGCACTGGTTAGTTGGTCAATGATTGTCGGATATATCCCGACAAGTAAGCATCTATTATTACCATTACGAACACTGGTTCTCACGAGCCGAACAAAGATATCTACTGATTTTACTAGTGATTATATTTTCTCTACATCTTTGCTTTGTTTTCGTCTGTTTTTCTATTTTATGTTTCTACGTCCTCCTTTCATTCTCCTCTTTTTAACTGATTAAATATAACCCCCCAACCGTCTGTTATTTTGTTCTTTCTCATTTTCACTTTTTATTTCTTTTTTTTTTTTCTACAATATTTTACTTATCTCTCTATATTTCTGAGATGAGGTATTACGTACATTATTAACATTATTCGGATTATTGTCCTCATCTTTGTCGCCGTACTTATTACAACGTTTCGGCCTTTCAGTATCTGTCTATATTTCTGAGATGAGGTATTACGTACACTATTTACATTATTCGGATTATTGTCCTCATCTTTGTCGCCATATTTATTACAACGTTTCGGCCTTTCAGTATCTGTCTATATTTCTGAGATGAGGTATTACGTACACTATTTACATTATTCGGATTATTGTCCTCATCTTTGTCGCCATATTTATTACAACGTTTAGGCCTTTCAGTATCTGTCTATATTTCTGAGATGAGGTATTACGTACACTATTTACATTATTCGGATTATTGTCCTCATCTTTGTCGCCGTACTTATTACAACGTTTCGGCCTTTCAGTATCTGTCTATATTTCTGAGATGAGGTATTATTTATTTACATTATTCGGACTATTTTTCTCATCTTTGTCGCCATATTTATTACAACGTTTAGGCCTTTCAGTATCTGTCTACATTTCTTAGATGAAGTATTATGTAGATTATTTACATTATTCGGACTATTGTCCTCATCTTTGTCGCCATATTTATTACAACGTTTCGGCCTTTCAGTATCTGTCTCTATTTCTGAGATGAGGTATTACGTACACTATTTACATTATTCGGATTATTGTCTTCATCTTTGTCGCCATATTTATTACAACGTTTCGGCCTTTCAGTATCTGTCTATATTTCTGAGATGAGGTATTATGTACAATATTTACATTATTCGGACTATTTTTCTCATCTTTGTCGCCATATTTATTACAACGTTTAGGCGTTTCAGTATCTGTCTATATTTCTGAGATGAAGTATTTTGTAGATTATTTACATTATTCGGACTATTGTCCTCATTTTTGTCGCCATATTTATTACAACGTTTCGGCCTTTCAGTATCTGTCTCTATTTCTGAGATGAGGTATTACGTACACTATTTACATTATTCGGATTATTGTCTTCATCTTTGTCGCCATATTTATTACAACGTTTCGGCCTTTCAGTATCTGTCTATATTTCTGAGATGAGGTATTACGTACACTATTTACATTATTCGGATTATTGTCCTCATCTTTGTCGCCATATTTATTACAACGTTTAGGCCTTTCAGTATCTGTCTATATTTCTGAGATGAGGTATTATGTACACTATTTACATTATTCGGATTATTGTCCTCATCTTTGTCGCCGTACTTATTACAACGTTTCGGCCTTTCAGTATCTGTCTATATTTCTGAGATGAGGTATTATGTACACTATTTACATTATTCGGATTATTGTCCTCATCTTTGTCGCCGTACTTATTACAACGTTTCGGCCTTTCAGTATCTGTCTATATTTCTGAGATGAGGTATTATGTACAATATTTACATTATTCGGACTATTTTTCTCATCTTTGTCGCCATATTTATTACAACGTTTAGGCCTTTCAGTATCTGTCTATATTTCTGAGATGAAGTATTATGTAGATTATTTACATTATTCGGACTATTGTCCTCATCTTTGTCACCATATTTATTACAACGTTTCGGCATTTCAGTATCTGTCTATATTTCTGAGATGAGGTATTACGTACACTATTTACATTATTCGGATTATTGTCCTCATCTTTGTCGCCGTACTTATTACAACGTTTCGGCCTTTCAGTATCTGTCTATATTTCTGAGATGAGGTATTATGTACACTATTTACATTATTCGGACTATTGTCCTCATCTTTGTCGCCATATTCATTACAACGTTTAGGTCTTTCAGTATCTGTCTATATTTCTGAGATGAGGTATTATATACATTATTTACACTATTCGGACTATTGTTCTCATCTTTGTCGCCATATTTATTACAAAGTTTCGGCCATTGTATGCTCCGGCCTTCTTCAGGTAGCTAATATGTCGAACTGAACCCTTTATTTCGCTCACTGGGGTTGACTGTTCTAGTTCCACGTGACATGTTTTAATGGATGTCAGTTATCAGTTATCTCCTGTTAATTTCCCTCTGCAAGTTCTCCACCGCCTTAACCGGGTATTGAACTCACACTCTTTGGGTCCTGTCACTGGAGCTAACTAACATCTTTATCCCCTGTGCTATACCCTACGTTAGGACCCAGGAGATACAAGAAGGCCTGAGCGTACAACGGCAGAAACGTTGTAAGAAATATAGCGATAAAGATGAGGACAATAGTCAGAATAATGTAAATAATATTTTTCTTATTCATTTTCTACTTATCTTTTTAACGACCTTTTTCTTTCCGCGTTTTTTTCTGTTTCTTTGGACATCGTGAAAGCTTTCGACAAGGTCTGGCATATCGGTCTTCTTCACAAATTGAATATGCTATATCCGGACGGATTTTTTTTAACTGGTTCAATGTATCTTATTAAATCTACTCCAACAATCTCTTTTCTCGCACTTCCCTCCTGTGAAATCAACTTACTTGCTTCTCTGAATCATGATCTTCTATCTTCTTGAATCTTTTCATCTTTCGTCTTTTCGTCAACCCCCTCCCCTATACTCAGTCTTTTCCCTCATTTCCACTCTCTGTAATCCCCTGCGTACAAGTGGCATTGCCGCCTTGCTTGGGGTGAAATGATTTGAAAACTTTGCGAAATGAAAATTGTCCTGAACAGCCACACTTCTAGATCATTTTATACTTATGCAGGTGTCCCCTAGGGCTCTATCCTTGGGCGTAGATTGTTCCAAAACTGTATCCATGACATTCTGATGGCATCAGCTCTCAACTTATCTATGATCGGATGACATAACCATTTACTCGTGTCTTGATAGTAAATCTGATCAGTTCGATAAGGTCAAATTACAGCTGATCTAAAATATGACGGACAGTCTGTTGTTAACTGGGGCAAGGAATGGAATGTGAATTTTAACTCCCCCAAAACGAAACTACCCCCTATTAATCATCTGAGAGAACCCTTTGTGTCGCTATTCAGAATGGGAGAAGCTAACCTCCAGGAGAATGACTCGTTGCGCCTTCGCGGGGTAAGATTCTCGGCTTACTTGAAATGGAAAGATCATATTGAATCTATTGATAGGTCTGCAGCTAAGAGAATTGGTTCACTCTGTCGAGCTAGACAGTTGTTTTTTCTCTCCAGAACCCCTCTTGTTTATCTATAAGTCTACCATTCTTCCATGCTTTGATTATTATTGTTATATATGGTGCGGTGTTATTTAGAGATTCTTTAATGTTGTAGAGTGGTTTCACAGTAAAGGCTTGTATTTGTACTAAGTCGGTCCTAAAATAGGTTCGACGTACAAAACCTTAGGAACTTGATATAATAGGTAATGACGCAGAGAAATCTAGTTGGGGTCGCTGATATTTTTCGTATCCGACTAACGGTCTTCCGACATCGACTGACTGACCAACTCACTGAGAGTATTTAGTCACCCACCCCCACGAGGGCATCATGTGGCACAAGGCCGGTTTAACGTGGGATCTCCGAACTCGTGGGCTAGGCCAAAAATATGCCCTTTGAACCCGTATAAACGGGTTCAGGGATGGTTTACCACCCCGAAAGAGACTTCGCCCCTCGGCGTAGCCTCGTTCCGGTTCCTCCCCGCCCGAAGGCAGAGAGTTCAACCGGTCAGCTGGTCGTCCGACTTCAGACTGAACTCAGACCAACTCTCTGAGCGCCTCGTTACTCTTACTACTCCTACTTATTATAGGTGGGAGAATCTATTGACTATACAATAGGTGTGTTTTTTTTTTTGTTTTTTTTTGGCTTAAGTCATTTTGCCAACGCTGTAACGTATCTTCACTGTGTATTTTCTATAAATAGTTCCATGGTAATTATTTAGAGTTTCTCTTCACTATGCTACGTGGGCTTTATGAAAAAAGCGCAATACTAGATTGGCAGCAAGGTCTCATCAATTTATTGTTAAATTGACTGGATATAACTTCTCGCACTTATGGAACTCTCACCCGGCACGCTTTTTAGACAACTTTGATCTTCAACAAATATCAATGAAATTTCAATCGTTATCTACTGTCTTCCTGATCACTCTTCTATTGTTTTCGCCGCTTAGTAATGTTTCCCTTTTTCTTATTCATCTATATTCAATAATTCCTTGTACCTTATGGCTTTATTGCCTTGATTGGGGTGAAATTATTAAAAAATCTGTTCGTTCTTTTCAATTTTCATTGTTTTATTCATGAATCTAGTTTGTTCAGTTCCTTCAGGCTTTTTTAGATATTCATTAATTTTATAATATTTACACTATTTGATTTATTTATTTTCCCGTTGTCAAGACTTTGCTTCATTTTGCTTTTCATAATTTATCTCTTCCGCCATTTTGTATTATTCATTCTTTCTTTTTTTCTTTGGTATTTTTTATTCTTTCGCCTTCAAGTCTTTGTTATTTTGAATGTTTTTTATGTTTTTTCTTTCTTCATGACTTTCTTTCTTTCTTTGTAATCATTTCTTTTTATCTTTCATGTTTTATCATGTATTTCCATATTTCTTTCTTTCTTTCTTTGTAACAATATCTAATTTCTATATTTCATGTTAGCTCTTTCTTTCATTGACTTCGCATTTTCTTTGAACTTATTTCTGTATTTTTTGTATTTTCTGTCTCACTTTCCTGTTTCTCGTGCGTTCAGTCTTACACTCCAGCTATCGATGAAGTCGTATTCTTTCTTCTTTTTTATTTTTCTTTCTTTCTTTCTTTCTTTCTTTCTTTCTTTCTTTCTTTCTTTCTTTCTTTAAGGTCATGCATGTTCATATTTTTAAAGCTTTGTGTTCTCTCTTTCTTTCTTTCTTTCTTCTTTTTCTTTGATTTTTCTTTCTTTCTTTCTTTCTTTCTTTCTTTCTTTCTTTCTTTCTTTCTTTCTTTCAGTTCGTGTCTGTTCATATCTCTTTGAAGCTCTGTCTTCTTTCTTTCTTTCTTTCTTTCTTTCTTTAAGGTAATGTCTGTTCATATTTTTTAAGCTTTGTCTTCTTTCTTTCTTTTTTTTCCCTTTTCTTGATTTTTACTTATCAGTTTGTTTGTTTGTTTCTTTAACTTCATGTCTCTTCATATCTCTTTGAAGCTCTGTCTTCTTTTTTCCTTCCTTTCTTTCTATATAGCCTTATCAACTTGAGTGCTCGGAGAATTCGGTAATTTTAACAAGGTGGGAAAATTCGGAAATTATGAAAATAAAGTTGCTTGAAGCTTGATTTTATGGCCGTTCTGGAGTGGGTATTTATGGACTAAGCCCCACCCGATTATATTTTTTGAAATGGAAATGAGGATATAACAGTTGCTTCTTTAAAAATAGAAAAATATCTAAAACTTAATTTATTTACTACATATCAAAATAATAATTTGAAAAGAAGATACAAGAACTTAACTCGATTTTCAATCGATTTTATTTGTTTGAAAACAATAGAGTATGGTAATTAAATAAATACATATTAAAAATATTGACGGTGGGTCTTAGACCCTTACTCCCCATCCAGATAATATGGCCCTGGTATTGTTGCAGATGGGTTTTATCTCGACTGGAACATTTGCTTTTTTTAGTTAATATTTCAACGTTGGGGGTAGCCCTCTCCAGAAAGTACTGTGCTGGTAGTTTTGCAGTGGGGTATTATCTAGACCCCCATAGTTAATAACACTTTTTAAAAACTATTGGGGGAACTTTAGCTCCCTAAGCCCCATTTCTGCAAGTACCCCCGCGTATTTTCAGTCAGTTAAAAGTCCCACTTCAGAACGGCTCTAAAATCAATTTTCAATCATCTTTTATTTCATCGTACCAATATTTCCTGCCTTGTCAAAATTACCGAAGTTTCGTTTACCGAATTTTCGGTTACATAATTTTTGTAAATTCTCTACGTGCCATAATTCTTTCTAGTATTAAGTTCGCATTTACTATTAACATTTTTTCGGGCATTTTCTATCTTTTTCTTTCTTTATGTATGTCTTTCACTCAGCTTTACATCCCATCTATCATTATTGCTGTCTTCTTTTTTTTTCTTTCTTTCTTTCTTTGACTTCATGTCTTTCCATATTTCTTTGAAGCTCTCTCTTCTTTCTTTTTTCTTCTTTTTCTTTAATTAACCCTTTTCTTTAATTTCTTTCTATCTTTCTTTCTTTCTTTCTTTCTTACTTTCTTTCTTTCTTTCTTACTTTCTTTCTTTCTTTCTTTCTTACTTTCTTTCTTTCTTAAAGATCATGTATTTCCATATATTTTTGATGCTCTGTCTTCTTTCTTTCTTTCTTTCTTTTTTTGTCTATTTTCTTTATTTTACCCTTTTTAACTTCTCTCTCTTTTTCTTTCATTCATTCTTTCTTTCTTTAAGATCATGTCTTTCCATATTACTTTGAAGCTCAGCCTGTCTTTCTGTCTTTCTTTCTTTCTTTCTCAGCCTGTCTTCTGTCTTTCTTTCTTTCTTTTTTCCTTAGATTTCTTTCTTTCTTTAAGATCATATCGTTCCATGTTTCTTCTCTGTCTTCTATCTTTCTATTTTTGTACCTTTTCTTTATTTTACTCTTTTCTTTGATTTCTCTTTCTTTCTTTCTTTCTTTCTTTCTTTCTTTCTTTCTTTCTTTCTAGTTCTTTTCTTTTCCTATCTTAAATCGTCCTTCTTTCATATTTTCTTTCTTTCTTTCATTTCTTTCATTCCTCCATGCTTTTACTTCTCACAACAGCTTCTTTCTCTCGAACAGATTAAGAGACTGAGTTACAATAACCAGTTAATTTGCTATGAACTCCAAATTCGACACAGTTTGGACGATATAACTTTAAAAATGTATTTAGATTTGAAGCAAGGCGAGCCTTCGAAAAGGCTTAGTAATCACGCAGATTGTGTTTTTGACTAGATGCAATTCTATTAATCTTAAATTAACACTAATCTACCATTATTGAGATAATTTCTAGTCAGGGATTAGTAGACAAAACCCATTATTAAGCTAATAACTAACAGAATTATTATTGTAGTATCTATATATTCCTTAATCATTTACGTTGTGTCGTAAATAGGAAAGGTTGACACACATATAAACAATAATACGAAGTTTATTCCGGAGAATAATATGGTACATGGTTGAGAATATAGCCTAATGTAATAAATAGTTAATCGTTAACTCTTTGGTATTTACATGAGGCATTCCCACATGTGGCTCAAGGCCGGTTTTTTTTTTCGTGGGGCTTTCCGAGCCCGTAGGTTCATGTAAAAATTGCGATAGACCCGGAATAACGGGGTTGGATGACTGGAAGGCAGTGAGCCCGATTATCAGAGCTTTAACGAAATCTAATCGTTAATTGTTTGGTTTACCCGAAACCTCCCCACAAGGCCGGATGTGGCACAAGGCCGGTTTTTTTATGTGGGGATTTACGTGACCGTAGTTTCGGGTAAAAATTACCAGTAGATCCCGCATTCACCGGGTCGGGTAGCTGTCTAACTCCCCAAACGAGACTGTCCTTCGGCATAGCCTTTTCTGGGTACCTCTCCACCCGGAGGCAGATGGTCGACAAGCAGAGTTAATATTAACCGTTAACTGGTCTCTCTCACTAAGAGAGAGTGCTGTTTATATCGTCATATGGAGGTGTTCAGCTACTCCACAACAATTTCACTACAAGTTAGTCGATAGCCACTTAAACGCAATGGGTTACTGAGAGAGAAATGAACTGAGAGAACATTTTTGAGGAAAGAGAACAAAAAGAACAGGATTTAAGAAGATAAAGATGACAATTGATGTTGCGTTTACAATTAGGAAATTTGTGTTTGACAGGAAAATAAGAAGCCGAAAGAGCTTTGCACAAGCGATTAGTGCATGAGAAGGAACTATTAGAAGAGAACATACCGTTATATCTAGCCATTTCAACACTAAAGATGAAACTAATGTGCTAATCTTGTACTGCTCTTAAATTCGTGAAGACTAGATACCAAATAAGAAAGTTCAACATTATTATTCTCTGGAAAATATTTATAGAATTGGCACAGGGAAACTATGGTACAGCCGTGGGAAAATTGACTGTGGCGAATTTTTTCTGAAGATTATCAAGTTCCATATCAGAAGCTGCAGATGTTCTAGCCCATAAGTAGCAGCAATATTCGATGCACGGATCAATGGTAGACTTATAAAAACATCTAATACGACAAATTAAACAGACTTTCCTAACAACAGATCGATCAAATATTCGATAGATTTTTTCGGATTTATGTGAGGGGAAAAACTTATACCAAGTTTAATCTAATTTGATATGAATCATGTATTCTAAGATTTCATTTCAAGTGTATTCTTCAAATTTACAAATTTACCATTCGTCTTTGCATCGCTGTTCATCTCGAGGTCCTAGACAAAATCCAGAGACGGATATGCAATCTGATAGATGCTGAACTGGCATCTCGTCTACAGTCACTTACTCACAGACGTGCTGTGGCTTCCCTCTGTCAGTTCTGTAAATATTTTGATGGTATCTGCTGGTACTTGTTTGAATTTAAGAATACTACTAGGTTGGCATCTCGGTCCCACCCTTTCACTGTCGAAACAGTTAAATGTAACCGCCTCTTCTACTCCAACATCTTCTTCTCTTGCACTTCCCGCCAGTGGAACTCCCTTCCACCTACTTGCTTCCCCGATAGCTATAGTCTTCAAATATTCAAATATAATGTCAATCGACATCATCTGATGTCTTGATCCTGATCCTCATCCTTCTCTATATCCTTTCCTCAAACACCCCTCTTTACTCTTGCTCTCACTCTCTGTAACCCTTTGCGTGCTAGTGTCACTCCCTCCTTGCTTAGAGTGGAATGCTTAAAAAAGAAAAAGACGGAGTTTGATCTCGTTTCGACATCAATTCACTCAAGCTAAGTAGGTTACGCAGTGTTTTCCCCTGTACATCTTGTCCTCAATCTGTCCTGTGAGTATCAGATTTTCCAAGCCCCCTTTCCTCATTATGTGCCCCAGAAATTTCAACAGTCTCTACTTGATGTTAATATAAGTTACATTTTTGTTTCTATTTTCTCTAAAAATTCGTTGTTACTCACGTAGTCGGTCCATGATATCCTCAGTGAAAAAAACACGTTTCTGTTGCCTCAAGTTTCTTCTTTAACTACCTGAAAATTGTTCAACATTCAATATTTATTGTTTAACATATAGGAAGTTGGATATCACATTACATTTTAGTAGTCTTTTCTTTCTTTCTGACAGAATTTTCCTGTTTCTTAATACTCTGCTTAGGTTTTGGATGGCATCTTTGCCTATCTCAATGCGCCTTCGGATTTCAATATCACACTTTACATCGGCTACTAAAACACTTACCAGATATTTAATATTTTTTACTTGTTTGATTATGGTATCTCCGATTTGTAATTTATATTTTGGAGATTTTCTTTTGCTAACGGGAGATTTTAAAATTTGGTTTCTTATATTTTAAGAATGGTAGACGGCAGAGAATTTATGTGAGAGACAGACAGACACTGTGGGAAACAAATAAAGAAAACCCAAAATATGCGTTTGTTCTAGTTCCTGCGTGAGTGACCGCACCTCTCGAAGTTAAGAGGCAATGTAGGGGTAACCGAAATTCTTACAGAAATCATTGCTGTTATTATCATTCTGAATTGATTCCTTTTCTTCTGTGCCCCGTGTCTTTTCATGACGTGGACGACCACGGCTTTTGTTGTAAGGTTTTTCTTTTAACCATCCTTTCCAGACTGCGTTCTGCCATTCATTTGCACAACCTCGTTAGGTAGTTTACGCCTAGCATCCTTCTTTCTACTCTTACCGGCAAAATATCCTGTGAGTGAGAATCTTTCTGTCGTCTTTACTGATTGTCTGCCCTTGGATTTTCGATAGCCTCTTTCTGATTTTACGAATAAGAGTATTTTGGTTCCCATTTTTATCTAAAACCTCCTCGTTATGCTCATGTTCAATCCATGGCATCCTCGTCATCCGTCTAGATAATTACCAATTCTGTTGCATCTGTGAGGAGATTGTCCAGTAGTCACTGCCAAAAGGAAAACTGATATTACATAACAGTTTAGAGGTTATTTATATATTTATTTCTAACGACATTTTCAAATTAATATTAGTCTTTGGAAGTCGTATTTCGCTACTAAAAATAACAAATTGCCTATTCCGAAATTTTTATAGTTTATATGCCATTAATTTTTGCCTGGTTATAAGGAGTATTAACTTTATTAGTAATTAGATAATTCAAGCCTTGGTTATTCTACGGCGTTGAACATGAGAGGATCATTCACAACAGTTTTGTCAATTCTGTAAGTTGAGAAATAGAAAGATGTCATAACAGCAACTCATATTTAGAAACATTGATCGCGAACAGAATCGTATCGATAATGTGACGATTCTAAATGCAAAAACGGTTTCAACTGGTATGAGTAATCCGTATAGATAATTCTAGGAAGAAAAAATTTCTTACATCTTTTATATAAAAAACAAAACAAAAAAAAGCCTTTACATAAATATTTCTTCTATTGGAGGTTTGTGTGACGTCACCCCGGCCTCTCCGCGCCCGTTGCCGTCATGTGACGACCAATATGACTTGGTATTGGTCGCGGCACCAAATGTGACGTGATTCTGCTCTCACGGCACCAAATGTGACGTTCTAACCCTTGGCTGGTTCGGATGGGAATCTGGTTTGATTCGTTCCCAGCCCGCCTCGAACGTCTGGTTACCGAAGTAACTGCTTTGATTTCTAGTCTAACCTACCCACGTTGTGATTTGATCTTAGGTAGGCGAAATCAATCAGTCGCCGGGCCGTAATGCAAGCCGAGTCCGAGCAAAGCTAACATCGCACAAGTATATGTAAAAGAAAATAAACTAACAACTCGAAAAGTTCAAATGTGTTAAAAAAAGAATAACAAATATTTTTATATCTGGTTGCTGAATACAGGATTGAGTCTTTCTCCCAACCCACTTCTTTGGATTCGTGACACTTTGTGTTTGTTAGGCGAGTCTTAATATCTTAAGTTGTTTTTCGATAACTGTTTTTTTGTATCTTCAGGTGATATTCGTAAAACTTATTTTGGTGGTGCGAGTCTAAGCCGTTCTTCAAAAATAATTTGTTCTTGGTTAGAGGTTGAGGTCGGAATGCGTGGATCTTCAGTCAGCTTCCTGCGAGGCTGGTCTCAGAGATCACAGCTCAACACTGTCTGCGTCTGCGTCTCTCTCTCCAACTCCAACCTCCAACTCTGTGTGTCTAACTGCTCTGGGGACATTCGTTTATATGTAGGCGTCTGTCGTGGTTTGGGTTCCTCGATAAATCTAAATCCACAATAAGGATTTTCTTTGTTTTCGGACAGGAAAATTTATCACTTTCCATTTTTGGAAGTTCATTACTTTCTGCTCCAGTGGGGTTCTTAAGGGATTCGTCCTCCCAAATTCCTCCTTTCTCATATTGGTATCTCACACCAATCTCCTCAGAGGGCGTCAACAGCTTTCCCTTCTTTCTCATAGTGGTTTCTCACACCAATCCCCTGCAGAGGCGTCAACAGGACTCCCTTCTCCCTTACAGTTTACCCTTGTCTACTGCTCACGCCACCATTCAGCCAATGAACGCCCAGCAGCGTGGGTGTGGCTAGACTGGCCTCAGTTTAAAAATTTCGCTCAAAGGAAAAAAAAAAATTATCTTCCTTTTTTTCTTTCTTTCTCTTCCCCGAGCAGACCTCCCACGACCGTAGTGTGGTCTTACGAATTTCCTATCTTCCGCGAAAAAAAAACAAATTTTTTTCGCAAATGAAAATAAAGCCTTTACCACTTTTTGTTAAAAAAAATAGCATCGCTCAGTATGTCTTTTCGTGATAGCTTCTTCTCGCCTTAATTATTTCTCGCTTTTAATTTTCACGCGACCGCTAAATAGTGTCACATTTGTCTCTGTTTTTTTTATTCTTTTTATTTGAGTTGATATTATTATTATTATTATTTTATTTCCTTTGATTTCTTGTGTATACACATTTCTTTCAGCGTCCCGTGAAGAGACCTAAGGTTAGAAATGACATCTGGACATTTTACACTGACCAATTAGAAACAAAACATATTTTACATCGACAAAGCATTTCGTAAGTTGTGGGCTGTACACGTGAGAACATTTTTTTGTATTTCTTTAAGGCATGGACTTCCAGGGGTCCCTTCCATTAGTCTACTGGAATTTTTTCCAACCAATCCGAGGGCTCTAATTACAGCAGGAATTGTTGGTGTTCCCATGTGCCACATTATTATTATTATTATTATTATTATTATTATTATCCTATCGTATTTATCCTTTGTCTCTCTCTCTCTCTCTCTCTCTCTCTCTCTCTATATATATATATATATATATATATATATATATATGAAAAAATGGGATAAAGTGCTCAATATCAGAGAGAACGTATGTAAACATAAAGATAAAAGTGAACATTGAAGTCAAAACTCAGAATCGACATTTATATATTTATGGGTCAGTGGAGTATTGTGAATAATCTATTCTGTCGGTCATTTTTTTGCAGGACTGACTTGTTTATTTATTTATTTGTTTGGGTTAATTTATTTGTTTTTCATTTTCATTTTTCATTTATTAACGTAGTAAAAAAATTGGAGGGAGATTTGCTTACGTCATTTATTTAATAGTTAGTTTTGGTCTTGGAAGATAATTAAGGTTATTTATTTGTTCAATGTTTAGATTGCTTACCGTAGTCTATTCTGTTATTTTGGCGGATGGGTAATTTTTAATTTATCTATTTATTTGGATTTATTATTTTTAATTGCTTTTGCGTATTTGTTCTTATTTTTTTATTAATTCTAACGGTTATTTTAGCGGTGGCTATTTGTTAATTTGTTCATTTATTTGTTTATTTGGATTAATTTTTATTTGTTTTTTATTTATTTACTTATTTTTCATTTTGAAAATTTTTATTTACTCTATTAGATTTTGGATTTTTGAGTAACGTATTAATGTTTTTTATCGTTATATAGCAGTTATAGCTATTTTACGTCCAATTTTTAGATTGGTTGTTGTAGTCTATTCTAACGGTTATTTTGGCGGGATTGGTTTGTTAATTTGTTTATTATTATTTACTTTATTTATTTATTTGGTTTGATTATTTTTACTTGTTTTTTTATGTAATTTATTTTTTATTTTTATTTATTCTATTTTGGTCTATACTAACACTTCCCGGAATCAAGCACTCTACACAAAATATTCAATAAAAACACTGTAAACATCAGCTAGAGAACATGGAACAAACGATAAAAAAAGCACAACAGGAAAACTACCAACAAACCACACGAACAAATTAAACCCACGTGTAACTGTAGGACAGTCTGTCTCCTCTGAGTGTTGACTTCAATATTCACTTTTATATATATATATATATATATATATATATTCTCTTTTCTGTCTCTTTTTTTCTTAACTCTTATTTCGACATTCCCCTTCGACTTTTATACCGGATAGATTTGAAAAAGAGGTCAGCATGACGAACAAACCCCATACGTCCCCGTCTTTCTTTTATGTCTCTTTATTAAGATGGGTGTAAATACATCTATGTCTTTTCTTATTTATCTCTTTTTACTTTTCCTAAATTTGTGTGCATGTCTTTTATCTTCTACTCCGTCAATTACCTTTTCTCTTTGGGGAGATATATATATATCTCCTTCAACCAAACCCCACCACCGCCAGCAACCTCTCCAGCCACCAATTTAAACCTGCCTCCTCAAACAAAAGTGTGTATAAATTTAAAATAATAATAATGAATTTTCCTTATGCTTTGAATTTTTGTCACCCATGTATTTGTTTGAAAATGTTGATCTGAGGAATTAGAATCGAAATCCGATTGTAAAGAAACAAATTATAATCACCATGAACCCTTAGATTTGTCTGTTTCATAAAGTAACTAATATATATATATATATATATATATATATATATATATATATATATATATATATATATGGGTTAAAGTGCTCAATATCAGGGATAGAGCGTATGTAAATATGAAAGTGAATATTGTGGGGAACGGCCAGAGCCTTGGTGTTGATCTGAATGTCCACAATCATATTTATATATATAAATAGATGTTCGTGCGTATATATATATATATATATATATATATATATATATATATATATATAACAACAGTAAATGTCTAGAAAATCGGAAGTCAAAATGCTCATGATTGAAAGAAAATAGAAAAAAGAAAAAATGTTTATGTTTGAGTTTAAAGTAACGTAAAGAACAAGTAACTACGGCATTGTACACGAACGCACATAAGCGCAGGCTGACGCATGTGCGAAATCCCCCCACCTACACACACACACATACACTAAGTATTTACTCTGTCTCCCCACTACGGCGACACAAGTTCTTTTTTAAGGTGGGGGAGCCACGCGCGTACACCCGGGCAAGGAATAAAATTTGTCCGCAGCCCCCGCAAACATTGGTTGCGTTAGTCTTGGTGCGAGCATCGACCCTTCTCTCTGGTGCAATTAGACGGCGAAGGCCTCGGGCAGCTGTTCCCCATGTCTGGGTACCTCTCGGTATCATTTTACTCAGTTGTCGCTCTGTCCTTTGACAGAGTTGCCCCTGAGTACATTCTGCCCAAAGACAGAGACGTAACTGAGAGATGATAAATAGATGTGTAACAAAAACTCCCTAAAGAGAGGGATTTACACACGCATACATTCTGAAGAAAAGCTTAAACCAATGAAAATTAAACATAAAACAAAGATATATAGTGTGTATAAGCAGTCAATTTCTGATACCCGCTGAAAAGTAGACTGTGTAATAAGCCGATGGTCCATCAACGAAACTGTGGAGTCGTGATGCTGAAGGTAACATCAATAAACTGACAGACAAACATTTTACTTCTATTAATTTATTATATAAATTCTGGAGTTTGAAAATACTGTAGATATCAATAAGAAAGTAGTCCAATTTTTGGACGTTGAACCTAATTAATAACACTGTTACGCCGCACACTATTTAAAATATTCGGACTATTGTCTTCATCTTTGTTGCCATATTTATTACAACGTTTCGGCCTTTCAGTATCTGTCTATATTTCTGAGAGAGGTATTATATACATTATTGACAATATTCGGACTATTGTCTTCATCTTTGTTGCCATATTTATTACAACGTTTCGGCCTTTCAGTATCTGTCTATATTTCTGAGAGAGGTATTATATACATTATTGACATTATTCGGACTATTGTCTTCATCTTTGTTGCTATATTTATTACAACGTTTCGGCCTTTCAGTATCTGTCTATATTTCTGAGAGAGGTATTATATACATTATTGACATTATTCGGATTATTGTCTTCATCTTTGTTGCTATATTTATTACAACGTTTCGGCCTTTCAGTATCTGTCTATATTTCTGAGAGAGGTATTATATACATTATTGACATTATTCGGATTATTGTCTTCATCTTTGTTGCTATATTTATTACAACGTTTCGGCCTTTCAGTATCTGTCTATATTTCTGAGAGAGGTATGATATACATTATTGACATTATTCGGACTATTGTCTTCATCTTTGTTGCCATATTTATCACAATGTTTCGGGCGTTGTACGTTCCAGCCTTCTTCAAGTCTTGGAATGTCGAACTTGAACTTTTATTTCGCTCACTGGGGTAGACTGTTCTAGTTCCACGTGCCATTTCTAATGGATGTCACTTAAGAGGTATCTCCTGTTAATTTCGCTCTCCAATTTCTCCACCGCCTTAACCAGGTATTGAACTCACAACTCTTGGGGTCATCTCACTGGTCGCTTTTTTCCACTGATCCATGTGTTCTTAAGTACATCTGCGTATAAATCGCATCTCATACTGATAAGAGTGAGTTGCTTAACATTAGATCAGAAATAATGGCTAAAATGCAGACACATATAATTATAAATATATAATTATATATTTATATTTTATTTATTATTATAATTATATAATTATAATATTTTTCTCATACACTCCATACTCTTTAGTGGATTCTATATATAGGTTGTCATCAGCCACTTCGCTCGAGATACTGCCTGATGATACCTATTATGGTTGAAACCACGACTGCATCCTTTTGCCCTTAGTTTTTTTTAAGGATATATATATATATATATATATATATATATATCCTCTGTTACTAGCTTTTTATGCAACAGATTTACAAATCGCCATGTTTGATTATACCTGTTTCGAAAAAGAATCTCCAATGACCTCGCTTCATTTCTCAATAAAATCTTCCAAGAACTTCCAATCTATCGAGTCTTTCTGTTTCTTTGCTTACTCTTATGTTTTGTCTCATCATTTCAAGAATATATATATATATATATATATATATATATATATATATATATATATATATATATTGTGTTAATTGTTGTTAAACGGATACAAACTTTTGGAGCGTGCAGTCGCACCGCTAAGGTTGAATTTTTGAAAATTTAAGAGAGTGCGTTTTTTACTAATATTGTAATTTAAGAATGTTTATTATTTATTTTTTGTTGTAAGAGTTTATCGGTTATTTTGGCATGAACTAAATTGTTCAATAAATAGAACAATGTCTCAGTTGTTATCTCTAAAATTTGCGCGTCGGATCAGTTCTTTTAAATCAAATATGCAGTTCAATTTATATTACAATGAATCATTCATACAAAAAATTCAACCTTAGCGTTGCGAGTGTACGCTCCAAAAGCTTGTGTCCATTAACAATAACACAAAAAAAATACATATTTCGAATCGCATTTATATATATATAAATCTAAAAGTCAACATTGAAGTTAGCACTCAGAGGCGACAGGCTATTTCAAGCTAGGCACATTCATCAGGCCGCCTGAGGATTGTGCCTAGCATGAAACTACCTGTCGCCTGTGAATGTTGACTTCAATGTTCAGTTTTATATTTATATTTGCATACGCTCTATCTCTGATATTGCATTTTATACCATAAGTATAGCATACCTTAAAACTATTTCTTCATCATACATACATATATATATATATATATATATATATATATATATATATATATATATATATATATATATATATATCGACTTCTCTCTTCGGGGATTTTTTGCGACGTCATATTTTGAGCGGAAACAATTTTAGCAAAACAGAATGAAATCCAGTGGATAAAAAGAGTGTCACTGTAAAATGTCGAGCAGAAGATATTATTTAAAAAAAAAACAGGCACACACACACACACACACACACACATACACATAAAGAACAAAAATAAAAAAAATAGGAAGAAAAAGAAAGAAGAAATGAAAACTAATAAATGAGAAAAGAGGTATATGTAAATAAGTAAATCAATCGGGGAAAATGTAGACGGGTACTCTCGCTGGGCAACTTAAGTGAGATATACGGTTGTACAGAAATGTTTTTGCATTGCTGATCGACACTGCACGAAAACTGATCGGTAGACTTCGAGCTAGTGACACGAACATCGTGTTGGCTCCTCTGAGAATAATATAGACTGCCAAAACCCGAACACGCATTTATAGCGGCATTATATTCTTCGTACATTTATGAAATAAATTAAGTCTACACATAGTTACATAAAAAATGTATATATTTTTATATATATATATATATATATATATATATATATATATATATATACTTTTCTAGGTATATATATAGACTTTTTCTAGGCATATATATATATATATGAGTTTTACTAGGTATATATATATATATATATATATATATATATAAACTAATTTTGACTGACGAAAATATTCACCAGTCTTATTCAACCTAGGTATAGACTGAGTTCGTGACAGGAACTCAGTCTATGCCGGGGTTGAATAAGACTGACGAATATTATCGTCTGTCGAAATTAGCTTATTCCCTATACGACGTGATTTTGCATTTTATTCTATCTATCTATCTATCTATCTATCTATCTATATATATATATATATATATATATGCGCACGCGCGTGTGTGTGTGTGTTTAACTGTTTAAACACACAAATACATCTATCAGCCTGCGTATTCAATAACACTTATTAACGAAAATATATTCATCGGTCCTTATCGAACTTGCGTTGCCCCTTTTTAGGCGGAAATAACCTTTTAATTCGTTGAGCTTTTCCGTTCGGCCGCAAAAATATCAAAAAAAAAAAAAAAGTCACAGGAAGTAGAGCGCATGATCTTCACTCATTTGCACTCCACATAATCGTATGGATCTATCTTGCTTTGTTACCGTTTCTCGCTTCTAAGGTTGTAACAATATGGCGAATATTTTCTTGACGCGCATTTGGGTCCGAGGTACAAAACAAGTGATGATCGCTTAAATGCAACAGGCTTCTTAGCTATTGTGGCTATTGCGACTCAGTTAATGATTACCGTGTAATCATTGACGGGTAGAAATAGCGGCGCAAAAATCTTCTTCTATGTCAGGGGTTGGCAACTCATTCGACACCGCGGCCGGACGAAAGCCATTAATGAAAAATTAAAGAAAATTACATATGCAGACCCCTGTCAACCTAAATATTTAAAACCATAATGAAAATAAACATTTAGAAATCAGAAAAACAAAAGAAAATCTAAAATTAAAAAACACCTAACAAAAATTACTTTTCCTCAAGGAACGTCAAAATAATTCAAAGTGAAAAAAATCAACCGAAGTAAAATGGATGAAATTATAATGTGTAGGTTTGAAACTGTTATTGAAAATTGTTCCACAAACGAACCACACACACACACACATCAAGCAAAATCGAAGCACATATACTCATACATATGAGTACAAATAGTTGCAAACATATACACTTACGTACGTACACATGCAGTATCATCCACACATTCATGAGGCATGTATGTATAATGCGCGTATGTTTAACTGTCTTTAGATTTCTGCTATCTCGCATGTCAGCCCCTCCCTGGCCTCTTTCACTTTATCGTTCGTTTCGCTTCTGTTATCTTTTAATATAGCCAAGGGTCATAACAAATATGTATCCATTATGTGACATTAAACGTAGGCAATGCAACTTGGTAAAATAAGTCTCATGAAAGATAACTGGCAGCTAGTCTAATTCGAAAGAAGGTCAACTCATTTATTCCGTGCCCCTAACCCATACGCGGACCGGAATAAATGAGTTGACCTGCTAGCTTGAAAATCAGGCCGCAACTGACGTGAAAAAACTGTTCGTCGGTGACGTCTGGAAACGCGCGGGAAAATTTCAAATTCTGATCCTAGACGGTATTAGGAGTAGCTAGCCATCAACCTTCCTCACGACAGCCAAAAGGGGCTGTTTACTGCTATGTCTAGCTGAACGTGACAGGAAGGGGTGCAATCCGCGCGCACTCACTCGCAAAAGGGTGAAATTCATGATTCCACAATATCTCAGGTGCTATTTGTCTATAAAAAAATAAAAATGGTTTGATTAATAAAATGGCGTCCCTGTTATATATATATATATATATATATATATATATATATATATATATATATATATGCATGTATGTATATATCTATGTATGCGTGTGTGTTAGTGTGCATGGGAAATTTCAGACATAAGTAAAATATATATCATTAAAAGGACAATATGAATAAAGACAAAAAAGAAACTTTACATTTACCTACGCGTTTCGTCCTCTGAGAGAATTTACTTTGTCAAATGTAATGAGTTTATTTTACAACAACTCTTTAAAAGCTCATAGACATCAGGCTTACTGAAAAGTCTAGGTAAATTATTATGGATATATATATATATATATATATATATATATATATATATATATATATATATATATGCAGGATGCCCAGCAAAATAAACTTGCCGTGAGTTTATTGTTGCATCCGCTTCAATTAGAGAAAATAGGCATCACAGACAAAATCTTTAAAAAATGTATTGATATAAGCTTGGAACCATATACTGCTTGAAATTATGCAAAGGCAGACTAAAAGTTGGATGGCAGCTTGACTAGGAGAAGGACAATTCTATATATATATATATATATATATATATATATATATATATATATATATATATATATAAATAGCTCTATATTTATATTATTTTGTATACGATCGCTCGCTCGTATATCTACGTATATTTACCCATTCGGTTATATATATATATATATATATATATATATATATATATATATATATATATATATATATATATATATAAGTATGGGATTGGTGTAAACGGAATAAATTCAATAAACAACAATTACTATTCGTAAAAGAGTGCTCAATACAGAGTAGAGCGAACATAATGATTTATTTAAAAATTATAACATAAATATGTTATAAAATCATAACAAAAATAGCAATTTTGTTTCAGCACCTCTGGTGTCTTATCAAGTGATGATGTTGAATGTAGACTAGAATAAAGGTTTTAAAAGGTTCAAATTAATTAACCACACCTCGTAAGGGGAAACACTGTTACATGAGCTAGAATGACCAATCAAAATACAAGTATATACTTGTATTTTGATTGGTCATTCCAGCAAAAATTATTCTTGGTGACGGCATAGGATTAGGCTTCGAACCCGTATCCGCCAATATATACGAAACAGAGCATAAATGGCCTTTGGAGAAGAACTGAACAATTTTTCCCTTTTTAATTCCACACATAGTCAGCCAGTTTATTAAAGCACATAAGACTTACTTGCCTGAATGAAAACTTATCATTTTAACATCTACGCTTTAAAGAATATTCAGTACATCCGATATACGTTTTATTTTGGTCATTAGTATCTGTTACTTCTGCTTTATAGATTATTACTTCGGTATTACAAGCCCCATCTAATGGACATATATTCTTATTTCTACAGTTGCATTAACTACTAGTTTTAACTACATTTTGCTGTATGTTAGTTTTGAAATTTATAGCGTTTTTCTATTTATTAATGTTTCTAAATTACTAGCGCAGCTGTAGCTTAATTTAACTGTGTTTTTATTGAATATCTTATGTAATTCTGAAGCTTCCAGTGCTGGTTAAGGGTAATCTTGGAGGCTTGTTGTTCGCTCTGTGACGTTGCGTGCTGTGTTTCGCCGAATAAGGTGTTGGTTTCTCCTACAATGAGTAACTCAAGCTCCGACTATGTCGTAGAACGCATTTTCTTTATTCCCTAGTACGCACGATGATATACGTAACATGCTTTTTGAATAATAAAAAATGTATCGTGTATTTCAGGAGAATCTGTCCTTAAAATATGAAGTGACTCGAACTGAATTAAATGAACATAAAGATGAAAAGTAGGTTGTTAGAAAAGTAGCACCATTTTTCGAACTTACAGTCGAGTTGTTGTATGGACCAAAACGAAACGCAATTGTGTACTCTGCAGCCTATAACGAATTCTGGTAATTGTAATCTCACTCTTGAGTTGACTTAATACAGACAGTGTCGATCAGAAAGAAAAATGCCATTGAAAAATCTAATATTAGCACCACAGAATAGACATAAATGCAGACAGCAATCACAATCGTAAATTTAGTTTTACAGCACAGATCTTTAAAGCATTCAAGGCTGGAACAATGCAACGATCTGTGCCAGGGGACGCAACTCTGTCATTCAAATATGAAAAGAGATTTATGAAACATAAAAAAAGTGTATTCACTCCTTAGCCACAGTTTCCCTTTCCAGGAATAAACAATTCATGAGATTGAATTAATAATATTCCCAGTGCATACACGACGCTGGCAATTATGGATATGACAAAAAGAAGTCATGAATTGGTTCCGTTGCAAGAGAGACGGGAAGGATTTTGATTCTTATAATGGTAATAGAAGTATTAGCCGTCACCTCCTCGTAGGAGGTGAGGTGGGTCTTTACCATAAAAGATAGATTATCACACTTACTGACGTCGATTCCACCCAAAAATGGGTACCTTTCAATTTGTCCGTCTAAATAGAAGCAATATGGTTCTTACACCGAACTAATTGAAAAACTATTTCTCTTTCCGAGTAAATGTTCTCTTTTATAGCATTTATTCACACACACACACACACACACACACACACACACACACACACACACACACACACACACACACACACACAAATACAGCACCCATATATATATATATATATATATATATATATATATATATATATATAGGGTGTCCCAAAATAATGTATACACTCTTTGAATCGTTATAACTAATTCAATTTATGTATTTTGAATTGTAAATAAGATCAACACAAGAGAAAGTATGCACATTTAAAGCATTTGAAAGTAAAATATACAAAACAAACATAGAAAATTAACTTTAATAAGCTAAAAGCTATTTGAGAATGTTCATATAATGATGAGTTTACATCAAATACTCAAACTGGTTGCCGTTCTGTTCAATACACTTTTCATATCTTGAAGAAATAGACCTACAAATGTCCAGTATCATTTCCTCTTGTATTTGAGCACATTCTTCTTCAATTGCTACTCTCATTTCAGCTATTGTTTCAGGTTTTCTGCTGCAAACGTTCTATGTTAGAACCCCCACCACAAAAAAAAAGAAAAATCCATAGGTGTCAAATCTGGTGATCTAAGTAGGTATTCAACTGTCCCTCTTCTTCCAATCCATCTGTTTTGCATATTTTCATCCATATAAGTTCTCACAGCACGGCAATGTATTATTAACTATTAATATATACATTATTTTGCGACACCTATATATATATATATATATATATATATATATATATATATATATATATATATATATATATATATATATATATATATAGCATGGCCAGTGTTGCCCGTGCTTGATTCAAAATCGTACGACTCATACAGCAATCGCTATCACTTAAAAATATTTTGCCCTTCCTTGCCTTTAAAGGAGTGCCCTTTGACGTGCTGATGTTGCTACATGCCTTACTTCTTGCCTATCTCACACTGCGAATTTTTTCTAAGCTCTATACTAAACATTAAATCTGTGACGAAAAAAGAACTAAACAAAATGAACATAAACGATCAGTTTTAAAAAAGGACTCATAATTAGAAAAACCGAATGAAAAAAGAATGTCAACAACAAATAAATTTTCATACCCAACCCAGTTCTGCGGAATCAGAATCAACGTTGAGTTTAAGCAAGCGAATGAGCCAAGTGGAATAAAGTGCCATGCAGATTTAAATTTTTCCCACTTATGAAGAATACACTGGGTTTTAGTTCTATATCAACATCAAGGAATGCGATTTTGTTATTAAACCTTTTTTTTTACCTTCTCACTCCAAGCAAGTCTGCAGTGCCACTAGAATGCAAGGGGTTACAGAGAGTGGGAACAAGAGTAAAGAGGCGTGAAAGAGAAAAGAATGAAGCGAAGGACGAGGAATAAATCAAGGCATCTGGAGATGTCGATTGACATTGCATTTGAATAGTTGGAGATGGAAGCAAGTAAGAGGAAGGAAATTCCACAGACGTAAAGTGCGAGACATGAAGCTATTGGGGTAGAAAAGACAGCTATATTTAACCGTTTCGGCAGTGAAAGGGTGGGAGTGAGATGCCGACGACCTGGCACGTTTAAATTCATGTATTTTGTGTACTAGCGAAAATAGCTCGGCGAAGCAATTACTGTGAAAGTATTTGTAGAAAAAACAGAGGGAGTCGACGGCACGTCTGTGAGAGAGCGACTGTAAACGAGAAGCCAAATCAGGGCCAACCACATTGCATATCCGTCTATGGATTTTTCCAGGACCCTAAGACAAACAGCAGGATCTACAGACCATATATGACAGCAATATTCCATGCAATGGCGAATGGTTGATTTATAGATTTGAAGGCTGGACTCGGGCGAGAAAAACTGGAGCTATTGATTCAATGCTATTCTTCATCTCAGGTCAGCAGCCAATGTCAGAACAAACACGCGCAAAGAGGTGCTCTCGTGGTGTTGAGCATCAGACATTCTAATGGGCGGCAGGTATGGTTCCCTGCGGTGGGTAATAGAGAGCAGTTTTGGTTTTGAGGTATTAAAGTTAACCGGCCATTTCCTGCCCCAGTCAACAACGGATTTGGGGTACTTTTCGAGATCAAAGACCAGCTTATTTTTGTCAGCGATATCAGATTTGCTATTTAGGCAGGAATAAATAGTGGTGTCTTCTGCATTGATGCCTACATGGGACCTTATGACATCGGGAAGGTCGTAATGAAGTAGAGAACACAGGATATAGCCTTGAGGAACACTTGCGTTCGTGAGAAAGTAACTGGAGGCGAACCTGTTAAGGACGATTTCATAACACAGTTTGAGAGGAATGTATTAAGTCAAATAATAAGCTTACGAAAAAGGCCGGCATGCCAAACCCTATCAAACGTCTTAGTGACAACTACGACACGAGCTACTCCGTTATTGTGAAATGCTTGGTAAACAAATTCAGTTACGGCTGTGACCACATCAGCTGTAGATCGGGCAAAGTGGAAATCAAATTGCTTGTCAGAGAGCAGAGGGATGTAAGGTGCTTAACTGCTTCGGGGTTGATTAAACCTTCAATGACTTTGCTGAGGAGTGGTAGGAGACTGATAGGATAGCAGTTAGATGGATCAGAAGAGTTGCCAGAGTTCCTGAAGAAAGGTACAACAGATGAAGACTTCCAAATGGATGGAAAGCATGAGTCAGTGATGCGGTAGCTGCATAATTTTTTTAACATAAATTTCAAGTAACGCTTACATTAACCGTTCATTCAAAAAATTCAAAATGTTCCCTGGTAGAGAATGAGCAAATTTTGACATTACCATTACCACCTTCTATGCCAAAATTCCATTGGATAGTATCGAGTTACACAAATAAGTAAAAGAATTGAAACAGTCAACATATTTGCTATAGCCAAATACCTTCATTAACTGATTTGGAACGGAAATATTACAGTGAAGAATCTTTTGCTGCACGGAATTGAATAGTAAAGTAAAAGCAAGCAGCATCAGTTATTAGAAAAACAATAAACCGAGAAACGTTTGCCTTTTCTATAAATACTTCCATGGTGATTTATAGGGTACATAATAATTAATAAGGTGCAAAACATAGGGGAGATTATTTATAAGTCAAATAATTTATAGGGCACTTAATATAGGGAACATAATTTATAGGGTACAATAATTTATAGGGCACATAATATAGAGAACGTAAATTATAAGGCACTTATATAGGAACATAATGAGGAAAAAACAATTTTTTTCCTAATAATAAAATATATTTTATGGAAATACGAATTCAGATATTCTTATATCATAAATATATATCTTTTGAGGAAAAATGATATGATTCCTGAAAATAAAATCAATTTCAAAATCAGGTCTTCTTTTGAGAAGATGTAAACTTCATGCAGCTGAGTATGGACATCATAAGGGAACAATTAATATTATTTATTGTAATTAAGGCATTATTTTTTATATAGAGAACTTTAATTACAAAGACTGCTTTCCATAAAAGTGTTATTTCCAAGAAATAATCTGATTTTATTTGAATATGGTGAGCATTCTTTGTTCTTGTTATTCTCCTTAAAAATATTGCATAAAATCTATTCTTGTCTTCCTAGGGAAAAGAAGTAAAGAATACGAGGCAAAAGAAAAAAAAAGGATAACATTGATTGGAATAGTTTTCAAGATCCGATTTGTATGAGAAGTGTGTTCCTTCAGAAGTTCAATAAGAAGGCATGAGCAGAAGTCTGCCTGGATGGAATTCATTCATTTTCAAATCAACAAATATTGACAGATTTCATGCATAAACTTGAGGAAACCTAAATCATCCCAAATCGTATATTCCGTAGAATTAATTGACATTTTTTTTCTCTCCGTACAACTATTTCCTTCGTTCTTTCCAAAATCAGAAAATGGCAGAATAATGACAGACGATAACCCATGATAGCTATCAGTCAGTTATGTGCCATGTGTGATACACGATTAGGCAATCACGTATTTTTCGATATATGACTGACGAGGCAGATTTCTTTCCCGTAGTAGGTTGCTATTTCTTTCTATGGTAAACCAAGCTAAAGAACCCAGTCTGTTCTGCTATTTATCCATAGTGGGGGAGAAGAAGAGGATTCATACTTTTCCCAATATTATTAGCACGTAAGTGAATGTAATGGATTCGACTGGAATTCGAACTCGGCTTTCCGATTCCTCAGTCCAAGCCGCTATCCATTACTCCACTGTGCTATTAATAGAGATTCACAATTTAGATATGGCACAAGGCTGCAAGTGTGGAGAACCACGTTTTTGATCTAATTTGACGAGCTTGTTAACTATTATATCACGCCGAAGTGCCCTAAATTAAGAAGCATTCAGTGAGGATCGAACTCACTAATCAGTCGTAACTGATTTCGTAAGGCAAACTTGTTACCCATAGCGTCATACCGAAATGTCTCTTGTTTTTTGGATTCGTGGTGCAGAAAAGCCAACACATTCATACAATAAAAAGCAATAAAAATTATGTTTTATCTAAAATTTCAAAACTATTTTTAACAGGCGACGGATATTTTTTACACTCTGATCCAATGAAACTCCGCATATTTTCCCAATAAGATTTCTCGAATATTCTAGCCGAGAGATGGAAATAAATATACTGTTTAATGCGAGAAGTCACGTTGAAGGAATGGATAACGGAGAGCCGAGTTCGAATTCCAGTCGAATCCATAACATTCACTTACGTGCTAATACACTTGGGTAAGGTATGAATCCTTTTCTTCTCGAAAAGATACATGATCGAAAGATACATGATCGCCTAAGCGTGTATCACCCATGGCACATAACTGACAGTTTAATATATAAATATCATCTATTCAAGTATGCGAATCCATTAAAAATAACATTTAAACAATAAATTATTCAAATACTAGCTGATTTCATTTTTTTCTGTAAATGTTATTAGATAATAATTTTTAATTAAAAAATTAATTATTAAATAAAATAAAAGTATGTGAAATAAATTATGAAATATTGATGATATATTGATATATTGATGGTATGTGAAATAAATAAATTAAAAGTATGTAGATACATTAAAATAACATTTAAACAATAAATTATTCAAATACTATCTGATTTCATTCTTTTTCTGTAAATCTTATTAGACACTAATTATTAATTAAAAAATTAATTAAGTAAATTATTAATTAAATAGATATTATTAAACTTATTAGACACTAATTTGGAAATATACTAAGTCTTTGTCACATTGTTTGCACAATGCCCAGTGAATAAAAGCGTTGGTTAATTATTCCAAAAACTAACTTGATCCAAAAAATAACTTGATCTAATGAGTTGTGAGTTCAATCTTTGGCGTCAAGAAAAAAAAATTGCAGAGTTATCAAGACTGAGATCTCCAAAAGTCTGGTACCTGGAATTAGGACAATCTACTCTCAGGAACTAAAAGGGTTCGGTTTCAAATTCTGAGAGTACAACTATCGATACGTGGTTACTCTAAATATAAGAAAAAAAGTCCGAGCAACGTAAATAGTTACAAAACTTCATCTTAGAAATATAGTCCCAGAGGTTTAAGCCTTTTTTTTGTTTTAAATTGTAGTAAGCCACACGCCAGTTCGCAGGCTGTTTTGAGTAGGAGAGCTGTTTTTATTTGGGTTTAGGGTGGCTGTGAATGATTTTGCGCATTAACATATACAAAAATAATTTTCACAACGAAAAACATGATTTTTTTGTAGGGGCAGCCACTCATTGTAACGGGTCTCTCTTCTTTTTCCGTGTTTCTTCAGGATGTAGGTGGATCATGGCTCTCCACCATTTCCTGTCCTTTGCAGCTCTTAATAAATCTTGTCTTTTTTGTTATCTCACCTAAACCCTGTTCCGCCATTTTTTTTACTCACGATAGTTGGCTATGAATAATTTAAAGAGAAACATTCTCCGAGTGGATAAGTATATTCATACACAGCTTATGTAAGGGGTTAGATGTTTGAGATATATTATGTCCAAATTTCATCTTTATATTCGAATATTTCTGCATTTATATCCATCTCAAAGTCTAGATGTTGTTAATATAAAAGACATTTTTTTATTTTTTTGCTACACTATTTTTTTTTCTTTTCGGAATTTCACATAAGAAATTCCAATATAAGCAGTTTCATTTTCTTTATTATCTGTCAATGGCCGTTAATTGTTTAAAATGTTACTGTTTCTTTCTTCATTGTTTTGAATTCAGTTTTTTTCTTCTCTTGGTCTGGTTTACATCCAGTGTTAGAGAGCCCATTCCACAAAGCCATTTAACTCAGACGTGATCAAAGAAGAAAAATGCTTGTGTCTGTCCAAAGAGCACCAGTACCAAAGTGAACGCATCGAACAAGGCCAAAAATTGAACCCGGCACCCCGATTCTTTTTTTTTTTCAGCGCCGATAACCGTGACATTACCGACATGCAGAAAATAAGAGCTTAGCCGCTTTGAAATAAGAAAAGACATGTTTTTTTGACAATTCCCTAATTCTTTTTTTAATTCGGCTTCCGAAGAAAGCGACTTTTCGCTGGCGTAGAACAATGAATTGCTTTGAATTTTTTTCCGAAACAAGAGAGCGAAAATCTCTCTACATTTCACAGCATTAACTTATTACGTCAAGGATGGGATATAAAAAAATTATCAGCTTCGTCCAATTTATTTTTCAGATGAGACATTATTGGTATATACCGGGTTTAACAACAAAATTGTACACATCTTGTAAGAGCATGGGATAATTGTCAATCCCACAAAATGTTTTATATCTAAAAAAAACACCCAACTAATTCAGTATATTTTTTTCAGTTTTTCAAATGAGAAGTTTAGCCATCTTGACACCATTTGTCGTAAGAACTATTGAAAACCCCTTTGAGTTAATTAGCTAGAAACAGAACTGATTAAAATCATTTTCTGTTAATACGTCATTTAGGCCTTCATCCACGGTGAATAAGTTTAAACAGGGGGAACAGTAGAGAGGAAAACTGGATCAGGAGGTCACAACATTGTGTTATCATTTCAACTTAGATCCCTCATATCCGGAGTGCCTCATATTCGGAATCTCGCATATCCAGACATGATTTTGATGTGTATATTTGAGCTATTTGGGTGATATGTAACTGATTTGAAATTCTTGTTTTTCAGGAAATTTACTTTGGACAATTGCTTGTATTGGTGCACAAGATGACGGGAGTCAAAGGAAAAGAAAAAAATATTGGAGGTATCGCAAATAGGGGAAATTTTAAACAGACTGGACTCTGGTGAATGTTCATTGTAATTAATGGCTGAGTTCAACATAGAAAAGTCAACATTGTATGATATAAAATCTTCCATAGAAATTATTCTCCAGCGTTCACACTGTCACAGTGAACAAGGAAATAAAAAATATGATTGAAAACTTGGACTGAAAATTGAAACAACTATTGAAAAGGTTGTCAGTTTTATGGAAAGAAAGTCAGCATCCAACTATGACGATTGGAATAACGCGCATAGAATTAAAAAAAAAGTATCTTTCTTTAAAAGAATTTCAAGAACAAAAGCAAAAGGAAATGCGGACAAACCTAAGAATGACTTTAGAAGAGAAAGAATCATCATACAACAGCGATTAAAAAGCGATTTGTCCGGTTTTAGGGATTCTACTGTACATTCTTATTGTCCAAAGTAGAGTCCAATAATGAGATAAAAACCTCGGAGAATTCCAGTAAGATATCTTTAATCATTTCTAAGATACAACGGTTCAAAGCTTAAACCAGATGTTGCAGGTTATTTAAAGGCAAAAATATTTTTTTTTTAGATAGTAAGATTTTTTTGCGAACTGATAATAATTTAGAGACACAAATCTTAGTAATGTTCCCATGTCTGGGAGAAGAAGTGAATTTATATCGTTCCCAAGGGGTTTTACGAGTAAGTGAATATAATTAACCCGACTGTGCCATGTGTCTAATATATCTCTAAAGCGTCTGATAGAGTTTGGCATGCCAGTCTTCTTCGTAATCTTCAGGGATACGGAATTTCACGTTGATTATTTGACTTAATACGATCATTCCTGCCAAACTGTGTAATAGAGGTCGTCTTTAACGAATTCGCCTTCAGTTTCTTTAACCCACCGTAGATGTTCTTCCTGGTCCTTACTCGGCTCCTTATCTTCATTAACAATTTTCCCGATGTCATCAGTAGGCATCTATGTAGACGACACTACTATTTACTCCTGCCTGAATAGCAAATCTGGTACTGCTGATAAAACTAACCTGGCCGTTAGTCTCGAAAAGGAACTCCAATCGGCTGTGAACTGGGGCAGGAATTGGTTAGTTAACTTTAATGCCTCAAAAACAAAACTAATCTCTATTACTCACCACAGGGAACCATCCCTGCCTCCCATTAGAATGTCTGATGCTCAACTCCACGAGAGCACCTCTTTACGACTACTTGGTATCATAGTGTCCACTAACTTGAGATGGAAAAAATACATTGAATCAATAGCTCCCTCCACTGCAAAGAAAGTTAGTTCCCTGTGTGGCGCCAGAAAGTTTTTCCCGCCCTTGCCCATCCTTCAAATCTATAAATCAACCATTCCCCCTTCCATGCAATTCTGTTGCCATATATGGTCTGGTGCCCCCGCAGATCACCTTAAGGTCCTAGACAAAATCCAGAGACGCATATGCAATGTAATTGGCCCTGATCTGTCATTGTGTCTACAGTCGCTGTCTCACAGACGTGCCGTCGCCTCCCTCTATCGTTTCTTTAAATACTTACACGGTAACTGCTCCGACGATCTACTTCCGCTAGTTCCCAGACGGCATGAATTTAAACGTGTAAATAGACTGGCATCTTGATCCCATCCCAAAAGACCTGACTGAGGATACAGTGTTATTATTCACCGTGAGAATGCTTGCCCACGCCACTCAGGTCACGAAACAGGTCATTGAAAAGCTCAATAGGGAATATTCTATCAGATCCAAAATATTCTTCTGATTTAGTTTATTCAGACTATTACTGTTTCGGGTTGCTTTTTATGTAGGCTTTTCATTCAGCAACAGTTTAAAACTTAAAAGATGGCCTGATTAATTTTTCGAGTCAAAACCCAGGGGTTTCTATTGGCAAGTCATTGAATAGATAATGGATCAGTGGCAGGAGGTCGTAAACAATGAAATTCAATGATGTTGAACAATTCATCAGAAATATTAATAACTAGCAGCATGGCCCGGCGTTGCCCGTGCTTGATTCAAAAATCGTACGACTCATATAGCAATCGCTATCACTTAAAATATTTTTGCCCTTCCTTGCCTTTAAAGGAGTGACCTTTGTCGTGCTGATGTTGCTACATGCCTTACTTCTTGTCTATCTCACACTGGGAATTTTTTCTAAGCTCTATACTAAACATTAAATCTGTTACGAAAAAACTAAACAAAATGAACACAAAACGATCAGCTTTAAAAAAGGACTCGTAACTGGAAAAAACAAATGAAAAAAGAATGTTAACAACAAATACTTTTTCACACCCAACCCAGTTCTGCGGAATCAAAATCAACGTTGAGTGTAAGCAAGCGAATGAGCCAATTGGAGTAAAGTGCCATGCAGATTTTAATTTTTCCCACTTGTGACGAATGCAGCTATCGATTTTTTTTGCATGCTAGCATGCTAGTTAGCATTCGTGTCAGTCAGCTGTTGGCTCTCATACTGGCCAATAGAATCTTCCTGCCGATTCGTGGTAGCCAGCTATAGGCCAGTAGAAAATGGCAGCAAACTACATGAAAACTGCTGTAGAAGCATGAAAAAATCGATTATTTCCACTATCGATGTGAGTTGGGAAATGCAAAGTCGGTCTTGGACTTTCCACTAACTTGGAGAATATGCATGTTAATTTTGGTGCAAATCCGTCGAAAATTGCGGCCGTACATTCGTTACACACACACACACACACACACACACACACACACACACACACACACACACACACACACACACACAGCCTGCCTTTTATCGATAGAGATTAATAAGTATTAAAATAAATTATAAAAAAAACAAACGAATTTCTGTAACAAACTAATGTCTGACTATTCAGTCATGAATTTCACAAGAGTCAGATCAGACCAAATATAGAGTACACTTCTCTTGCAAAACCCGAACGAACATGCAATTAAGATAGAGGTTAAACAAATGAACAGACGTTCTCAGACGCAATTCCGCTTGACCTAAGATAAAGCGTGACTATTCACTGTGAGAATGCTCACCCCATCACCTAGGTCGCCAAACAGGCCATTAAAAGCTCGGTTGGGAATATTCTACCAAATCCACTATATTCTCATGATTTAACCTCTTCCTATTACTCTTATTTCGGGTTGTCTTCTATCTATGTAACACTATTGTCTCGGTTGTCAATTAGTTGTCCTAAGACTATTTTCTGCGACGGACGTTACTCCAAGGAAGCGTACGAAAATTGTAACACTGCACGAACACAATTGCAAGCCTTACCAGTGAACAAGAGGTCGTAAACAATGAAATGCAATATTCTTCAACGATTCATTAGACCTATTAATAATTAATAAGTATTAAAATAAATTATAAAAAAAACAAACGAATTTCTGTAATAAACTAATATGTGACTATTCGGTTATGAATTTCACAAGAGTTAGATCAGACCGAATATAAAGTACAGCTCTCATACCAGATCTGGAGCTGGTCAATCATCACTTGCAAAACCTGAACGAACGTGCAATTAAATAGTTCGCTTGGGAAGTTCAGCTACATTCATGATATTCTCCTTATGTATTTCCTTCCGACTTTCAACATTTTCAGTAGCTTTTTTAATAATTTCAGGAGCTTAAAACGTAACTTTGTGAATTTATCCGGTGAAAACTTAGTGATTTCTGTCTCCGAGGCATTGAACAGTTAGGATATTCGTTGGATCGTAAATAGTGAAAGGGTAATATATTGTTGATTGATTCATTGGTTGGATTAGTAAGGCCTAATTTACCATGAAATAATTGGAAACAAACAATCGGTCAATGCTAAGCTGGAGGCTGAACAAATGAACAGAGGCACATAGACGGAATTCAGCTTGAAAGATCTGACGGAGGATACAGCGTGATTATTAACCGTGAGAATGTTCGCCCCCTACCAAGGTCGCCAAACAGGTCATTAAAAAGAATATTCTACCAGATCGACCACATCCTCCTGATTTAGCCTCTTCAGATTACTCTTATTTCGGGTTGCTTGCTAACTATGTAACACCATTGTCTCGGCTATCGATTAGTTGTCCTACGACCATTGTCTGCGATGGACGTTACTCCGAGAGCGTACGAAAATTGTAATGCTGCACGAACACAAGTGCAAACCTTACCAGTGAGCAAATCAAAGTATCATAGTGTGGCCTGGAAAATCTCCTGATTTAAATCTAATCGAGGATTAGTGGTTAACCGACTAGTAACGACTTCGTGGAATGAATATACGAAGTGCTAGCATATGCAATGGGTCATGTTTCGTTGGAAAAAAACCGAGAAAAGATGAAATAATAACGGAATTATTCGTTTTCTTCATTTGTTTTTAATTTTTCAGTTTGTTATCGTACTTCTTTAGTTTAACTTTTGTTATTAGGTTGGTGCAAAAATAATGACGTTTTTTGACGTTAAAAAATACATCAAAAAACGACATTATTACGTCATTATTTTTGCACCAACCTAATATCTTTCCTAAACATTGTTCCGCCATTTATATACTAAGGCCCACTTGCCTTCATTCTGTTTTGCGAGTATCAGATTTGCCCAGCCCAATGTCCTCATTACGCGGGCTAGAAATATTAACTGTCTGAAAACGTCTATAAATAGTCGGAATAAGAGAGAAAACACATGGCCTGAGGACTATCGATAGGACATGTGAATACCATTATCCTCTTCCATATTTTGCCCTTGAGGCGTATTTGACCAGTTGTGCAATAAATATGAAACAGACTGTCGCCGCTTCTTGTTAACCACAGTGTCCACTTTTATATTAACTTATCTCTTATATTGAGCAATTTTACCCATTAATATAGGATGCCACAAAAAATATTACACACACACACACACACATACACACACACACACACACACACACATATATATATATATATATATATATATATATATATATATATATATATATATATATATATATATATATACAGATTAAAGTAAATACTGTTTATAACAAACAGAATTAACAGCATTTACCGGTCTGAATGTCCAAATTTGAAATAATGGGAAATTTGTTGTTTAAAAGCAATAAATTGACTTTACTAACCAGACGCTTCCTTCATAGCTAAACTCATAGATCACTTCAGGCTATATGACTGTTCCGTGTAGGATACAGGTTCGATTCCTGTATCATATTTTCCATGAAATTTCTCGGTCATTGAGGCCGGCAAATGTTGTTAATACTGTTTATTATAAACGTACCATTTACTTAAATATTTGTGTCGATCTAAATAACGCATAACAATAAAATATATTAAAATAATTGTCGGACTTAGTCCTTTTCATAATATATATATATATATATATATATATATATATATATATATATATATGATCTCGTGGTGAACGATAGCATTCTAACCGTGAGATCTATGCTCGAATCTCAACAAGGTCGATTTGCTACTGAATGTCCTTCTCTATAATATTAGCCTGGTAATTGCCTCAAATGAGGCTACACATTGTGGTTGAAATTGTGTCATTTAAACTATTTAGAAGCCGTTAAGGGTTGTATAAGCGCGAAGTCACAAGTCATCCCCACCGAGTTTTTGAGCGTACTTGTACAACCCCTGATCTCATAGGTTGACGCTCCGAGTGTTGACTAACTTGGTATCTGAAATAGCGATTGACAAGCTATTTTAGGGGACGGGTGTAGTCACAAATGAACATCGAGCCATTATATGTGAAAGATACATTTTTTGACTCGTAATTCACACACGACAACTGCAATGGAAATGTCGGTAAACGCTCATATCTCCGTAGGAGGCATGTGATATTTCTGGAAGAAACGCGCGGTTTTTTTTTCTTCCTTTTTTACATTCAATTGTCACCTCATATCATAGCCACCAATCCCGACACCCATTGTTAAGTCGAGAAACGTTCTGTTATATAAATGCGAAAAAAAAGCTATTTTGAAACCATTCTCAGGTGTCACGATGTTCTCTTATTTTTTATTTGTGTTTTTTTTATACTTTAGAAAAGACGACACACATAATTGGCAGCATTATCAAATCGAAATTCATTCACACACACACACCACACACTTGCAAATGGACATGCGCACACGTATGAAGCTCTCTAGAAAGAATGTTTTTAACCTTTTCTTGGTTAGGCCGAGAAAAATTCTCTCACTCTCTCATATATACACACACACTCTGTCTGTCTGTCTCTCTCTCTACACACACACACACACACACACACACACACTCTGTCTGTCTGTCTCTCTCTCTACACACACACACACACACACACATATATATATATATATAATTTATTATACTTTTTACATATAGACAAAAACAATTTACCCACTACAAAGATGCAACCTTGTTTCGTTGTTTATTTGCACCTCGACTGGTGAGAACCAAAAATGGTTATGAACAATTATCTATCTATCTATCTATCTATCTATCTATATATATATATATATATATATATATATATATAACTTGAAGTAATATACATACTCACAGCTCTCTGGTGTATACTGTGTAGATTAATCTTTATTTTATTTGTGTACGTATATATATACGTTTTGTGGTACAAAGCTTTATGACTGCCATAAAAAGACAAACATATTTCATTACCACTTATGATGATAATAGATAAAAAGTAAACTGAAAAACGAACCAGCTAACCGGTTTCGAACCTCGTAGCTGAATCAAGGTTAATAAATTAAACAGAATTATCACTAAAAATGGACAATATATATTGGAAAACAATTTAAAAAATATTGCTTAGATGGAAATTAGTTTGAGGGCCAATATGAAGTTTTTCTATTTACACAGAGAGGGCTTCAACGATATAATATAAGTGGCCTCCAACACTTTCAAGTGGTAATTCGAGCGGGACCTGTTAAAAATGGTAAATGAGTCCACACTGAAATTAGTAGCACAATTATGGCTATTTATTAGGTGTTCTATGATGGAAGACCCAAAAGTATTGGTCTGAAGGAATGTACTTAAGTTTACGGATTTTCGTTGGAAAGTTTTGCTTTATTCTGACATCCAGCCTTTGAGTCGTTCTCCCTATGAAGCGCAAACCACAACTTCATTTAAAAGAATAAATTAAAGATCTATTATGATGTGGAGGGAACACGTCCTTACGCATGGACAGGCTTGGCAGGGAAAACCACACGAGTATTAGCGGCATAGTAACAATGTCGAACTGACTACAGAAACTTACTTAGCATATCTGTCAGATATTACCCAGCCAAGGAAAGCGCAGGTACTGATTTTATTAGGTTGGTGCAAAACTAATGACGTAATAATGTCGTTTTTTAACGTTAAAAAATACGTCAAAAAACGACATTATTACGTCATTATTTTTGTACCAACCTAATAGAAATTATCTTTGTTGGTTTCCAAAAAGAGAGTATGTTATTGAAACCTAATAAACCTAATATTTATTTCCGTTACGTCGATGACACCCTTTTGTATCTTCGATAACGAGATTGAAGCGGACCAATTTCCTGTGTCTCTTAATAATATCCATCCAGCATTAATGTTTTCACAGGAAAAAGAAAGTTGATTCGTCTTTTCTCTTTGTTGATATTTTGGTTAACAGATCTTCATCGGGTTTTGTTACTTCTGTTTGCCGTAAACCCATGTTTAGTGGTTTATAAACCTGTTGGGATTCTTTTGTGTCATGAAACGTAAAATTAATTTGATTAAAACCCTTACCTAAAGGGCTCATGATCTATTCTGAAATTAAGTTGGATGATGAACTTAGGTTTATTACTATACAATGGGCATTGTTCAAGCAATAATTAAGAATAAAATTGCTGAATTCAATAATATTAAGCCTGCTATAGTACAAAGATGTCCGCGCCTTCCTTGGCTGGGTAATATCAGTGATAGATATCCCCTATGGGTAAGCGTTTTTATTAAATTAATGTATATATAATGGAAATTTATAAAGAAAACGAGAACTTGTAGGTCTTTAAATGGCCCATGTATTTTGTGACTACATGAAAGTTATATATTATTAAGTTTCTAAAAATTAAAAATTGATTAAATCAAGGAAAAGAAATAACTGTTTCTGCTGACACTGTATTATGTTTACTTTAAAACATAATTAATTAAAATTATTTCGTAATTATATATCTGGTATTTGATCACAAATATGAAAAGAAAATGCGTAATTAAATTCCAAAATTTTAAATCTTAATTTTAAAAATACCGTATCTACTATACGAATATTATAAATACAGTATTTTAGATATTTATAAATGAAAATATAAAATGATATATAAAATATGAATTAATCATATTTGAACCCCCTTCAAGAAAATTGCAATATATTTTATAAAAAAAATATAAAAAAAATAAATAAAAATGCTAATGTACTGTATTGTATCTTAGTTATTCCCGTAAATAAAAAATAACCAGACAGGATAACACGTTCTCATATAGGTAAACCTGTATCGAAAAGGATAAATTACAAACCCCCCCTCTAACACTTAATATATATTTAAACTTTCCCGTCTTAATTCTGATTCGTCAAAAAAAGCAACACCTTTTAAAATTGTAATCCCTTTCCCCTCCAACTTAAATTATTTAGATTAAAAATGTAAATCATTAGAAAGTAAATCAATATCACTTGAGAATGGAAAAAAACAAAAAAAACAAACTTAATTTGAATTTAAAGTTCAGTTTTTAGTTCAGAAATATAGTAATTTAGGTGACGCGATTAATACATATTTTTTAAATTATATGAAAAATTATTAGATCGCATGAGAAATTGTATAAAAAAAACCTAAATAAAATCACCTTGTCTGTCGTTTTCAATTAAATGTGCTTGAAAGAAGGATTGCTGCCTAAATACACACACACACACACACACACACACACTATATATATATATATATATATATATATATATATGTGTGTGAAAATATATAGAAAATAGGAAGGAACTGGTTAGGTAAAAAATCCAAAGTCCCTTAGTATTTTTTAGTTATTATTTTTAAAAAATAGTGCTCGATACAAAAGTAGAGCATAAATATAATTATTTATTTAAAAATATGATTCCAAATCGCTACATAAGAGGTCTCATGTTTCAAAACAAGAGCCGAAAACTTCAATATAATCCTTTAAATTAAATTGAGTTGAAATTAAAATGGGCTCCGTTCCATCTTCAAGCGAAATTTTGTTGGAATAACAAATATCTGAAATTTACTTGTTTTAAAAATTGAAATCAAAATCCCCATGGTAACAGCTAGGGCGAATTGTCTAAATTGGGTAGGCGAATGTAGGGTGTTAATAATAAGTAGCGGTATAGAGATACTTTCAAGGTGTCAAGTCGAGGAAAGGTGGGGGTGTCTAAAATGAAACGGACGATGTATTAATCTTCGTTTAGTTTGCACACATACAGAGTGAGTGAGAGAGAGAGAGAGAGAGAGAGAGAGTTAGATAGTAAATGAGCATATTGAGATAGATAGATCCTGTTCAGTGAAAAATAAGAGGGAATGGGATTTTTGCTCCTTGAAAAACGATTCTGAAACTGAAAATCATAGGTTCTAATCTTAAATATTGCAAAGGGTTTGTCCAAATTACTCGAATCTTGCAAGAAATGCGTCCGCTCCCTTAAGTCTAATATTTGTGTATTGACTTAGATTCAGAGAAGATATTTATGCAGAGAAAATGACTGTATAACCTCTAATCATATCTATGATAAGCGCAAATAAGAACGATACCGAGATGAACGATATATATATATATATATATATATATATATATATATATATATATATATATATATACACGCACTACAGTAACTTGGTACCAAAAGTAGTTGTTTTGTGCTTTAACCAAGAGAAAATTATTATATATAGTTAAAAATGTAATACATGTTCTGTATTTGCAATTTCATTGTGGCATTATTAGGAAAAAAAGCATTTTATGATTAAACTTTGCTGTCGTCAAAATAGCCTCCTTTAGCCTTGATTATTGCAGCACATTGTTTTTGCTAGTCGTTACAAACATTTTCTCAAAGAATAAGTTTCATACTTGATTCCATTATTTTTTCAATGATTCTAAGAGTCCTTTTTTCTTTTTCACACTCCAGTCAAGTTTATCCCATGCTAATTGTGTAGGTGTCTTCACACATTTTGAACTTTTGTTTATATATATATATATATATATATATATATATATATTAAATTGCGTGTATTTAGGCAACATTTTTTCATTCATACATGTTTCATTAAATAATATAGACAAGTGTTGTCTATTTATTTTATGCAAATTCTTTTCATAACGTCTGATAAGCTTAATAACATTATCATTAAACGAAGAAAGAAAATCACAATATTGATCAATATTTTTTAAACCAATCTAAGCTTTCGGCTTACATAAGCCATTATCAAAGATGAAAATTATAGTACAATATATTAAGCAATACACGGACAAGAATGTGATGATACTCTTTTTCTATATACTTGGATGATTTCCAGCAACGTTAAATACGTGCATATAAGACGCTGGAAGCGAAAATTGCAACGCAGCTCATGACGTCACACATGACCACGCGAGAGCGAATTCGAGAACTATTAAGTATGGGAAGCCGTTCGTATAAACCAATGGCTTCTGTTACCAATTATAGACATTTAAGAATATTTTTTGAGATTTGCTGGTTTATTTTGTTCAGGTTTGGTTTCAACTGTTTTATGCATATAGCGTCAAGAATTTTTAGTTTTTGTTTATTGTTTCCATGTTTAAGTATACTTAGCATGAAAATGACTATATATATATATATATATATATATATATGTAAAAATATATAGAAAATAGGAAAGTTCTTTAGTATTTTTTTATTATCTTTTTTTAAATAGTGCTCGATACAAAAGTAGAGCATAAATTGAAGATGGAAGAGAGCTTAGTACTTTAATTCAATTTAATTCAAATAATTATATTGAAGTTTTCGGCTCTTGTTTTGAAACATGAGAACTCTTATGTAGCGTTGGAATCATATTTTTAAATAAATAATTATACATATATATATATAAGCACTTACTGGGATTCTGGTTCTCTGTGTCCGTCTGCAAACCTTTGACATTAGTAGCAGAATGCAAGCAACAGAAAACAGTTGTTGTTGGAAAGTCCTAGGTATCTCTTACGTTTAACGTATTACGTCACCAAAGACATTTTGAAGCCATATTGAATCTCCCCCACAACGGTTTATTAACAGCAGTCATCAGCAATTCTGGTTTAGTCATATTTGTTCATTGTTTGGCATTGTCCAACCAGTTTTTGCGTTGGCGTCCTCACCGGAGACACTGCCAGACTAGATACAGTTCCGTTTGAATATCTTGTATCAATTGTAAAGAAAATAAATATGAGATGTTATGACGACATAACCAACGATCTTTCCAAACAAAAAAAGAAGAAAAGGTAGACAGGGGGAAAATGGTCTGACATCGTCACTGAGTGGGGAGGAAAATCATTCGCAGAGACACAAACATTAGCACGCAAACGTAACATACAGATAAAGGTAGTGATATGCACAACTGCGCAGCATCTCTATCTCCATGCAAAGTCACGTGGCTGCTGCTGCTCACGATGATTAGGAATATAAGACAAATTTTTATAGAGAATAAAAATGCTGTGTCGTACACGTTACAAGGAAAGGCGCAACGTATTTCAGGTTATTGAACAAGCCATATTAAATAAAATATCTTTTACTACGGGGGGTTATTTCAAAGTTTTTGCAACATTTTTAATATATATATATATATATATATATATATATATATATATATATATATATTAGAAGAGACATATAGGAGGAAAATACATTGAAAAGGAAGAAAAACGGAAGATCAACATAAGGAAGAAAAAGAAGCTTCTTCGTCTATTAATGAATAGACAAAGAAGAAGAAAAACAAACAGCAGCAGCAGCAGCAGCAGCAGCAGCAGCAGCAGCGGCAGCAGCGGCAGCAGCAGCGGCAGCAGCAGAAAAGAAGAAGAAGAATAGATAGAATAATAATAAAAAGAAGAATAAAAAGAAGACTGAATATTAGAAGAAGAAGAAGAAGAAGAAGAAGAAGAAGAAGAAGAAGAAAATATACGGTGCATTTTTCGTGAGATAATCAGCGTCTGTAAAACCATTCTCTACGTTATATTCCTTATTCGATGCGTATACATTTGTATTTAGGAGATCGTGACGAACCTGACAACAATGAGTTCTTGATAATGACCGAGGCACTCAAATATATTTGAACAAAAAGAGAAAAATGAAGTGAAAAGATTATCCCTAATTTTGATTCCTGCCAACTTATTGGAAAAGTAGAAAAATTCAATAAATGTTAGACAGTGAGACTGTTGAATTAAACAGAGCTTACACACACACACACACACATATATATATATATATATATATATATATATATATATATATATATATATATATATATAAATGAAATTGTTACTGCAATATATTCACTGTACGTATTATTAAAATGCAACGACAGGGAAAGCTACAACGAATGGTGACTGGCGACGTCATGCCTCAGGTTTTTGTTTGCGCTTTAAAAAACTGTTCTTCCTTTACCTCAGCATATCCTCCAGCGACCAATATATATTGACTATAATCAACCCAGAGTTAAATGAAACATGGTGATCGTTTAAATTCATAAGCTACCAATCACCACGAAAAGTTGTTTTCTGTGTTCATGCACTTGAGCTGATGAGCATTTACGTATAATAACTATATATTTCTGATACTAAGTTTCATTATATTCAGTCATATGCAATGCGGGATACATGCTTAGGTCATCATTTATCTTTCGATACATCACTGATGAGGCAGATTTTTCCCGCAATAGGTTACCACTTCTATCTTCCGTAGACCAGCTGCCATCCAAGTCTATAGAGCCCGGTCTGTCCTGCTATTTAGCCATACCTGGAGGGAGAAGAAGATGATTAATATCTTTCCGAAGGGTATTATCACGTAATTGAATGTAATGGATTCGACTGGAATTTGAACTTACCTCTCCGAATCCTGAATCTGAGACAAAATTACCAATTCTACAGGTGTCCTACATTAACTAATAAATGCAACTAATGATGCTGGCCTCAATACCTCTAAAACTGAACTCATTTGATTCAACCAGCAAGGATCAATACAAATTGTGTCAGGTAAATCATGCTTTACTCTGATGAGAAGCAATTAAGTTAAATGGGATTCCAGTATAATTTTTGCTAATCTTTGACCACCTTTCTTTGGAAAATAAATTATGTAGGCTTCTGTTCATCTTACTATGACTTCTCCATTATATATGATGTCTCGACATCATTTAGATTTTACTTTATCTCCAAGTCGATATGCAGCAAAAATCTTGACTGATATTGACTATGCAGATGATCCAGCTATTACTTTAGACAGTCAGTCATGTGTCATGCGTGATACACGCTTAGGCGATCATGTATCTTTCGATATATGACTGACGAAGCATATGTTTTTCCCGCAGTAGTTGGTTATTTCTTTCTGCGGTAGACCAGTTGCCATCCAAGGCTATAGAATATCGTCTGTCCTGCTATTTTACCCATAGCTGGAGGGAGAAGAGGATTCATACCTTTCCCAAGGGTATAAGAACATAAGTGAGTTTAATGGATTCGTCTGGAATTCGAATTCGGCTATTCGATTCCTGAATCCGAGACAACATTACCAATTCTACAAGTGCCCTACAGCAACTAAACAATGCAGCTAATGATGCCGGACGCAATGCCTCTAAAACTGAACTCATTTAATTCAACCAGCAAGGATCAATACAAATTGTGTCAGGTAAATCAATAAAATCATGCTTTACTCTGATGAGAAACAATTAAGGTAAATGTGATTCCTCTAAACGTTTTGCCGATCCTTGACCTCCATTCTTTGGAAAAGAAATTATTTAGGTTTCTGTTCATCTTCCTATGACTTCTCCATTATATATGGCGTCTCGACATCATTAAGGTTTTACTTTATCACCAAGTCGATATGCAGCAAAAATCTTGAACGATATTGACTATGCAGATGACTTAAGACAGTCAGTTATGTGCCATGCGTGATACACGTTTAGGTGATCATGTATACATGACTGACGAGGCAGATTTTTCCCGCAGTAAGTTGCCATTTCTTTCTTCTGTAGACCAGTTGCTATCCGAGTCTATAAAACATAAACTGTCCTGCTATTTACCTATAGCTGGGGATGAAGAAGAAGAGGATTAATACCTTTCCGAAGGGTATTATCACGTAAGTGAATGTAATGTATTCGACTAGAATTCGAACTCGGCTCTCCGATTCCCCTATCCAAACCGCTATCCATTACAAGGCTCAAAAGCCACTCTAGGTACTTGGTTAAAATCAACAAATGCTGAATTTTATATATATATATATATATATATATATATATATATATATATATATATATATATATATATATATATATATATATATATATATATATATGTATCTTTCTGTCATTCAGCTACATTCATGTGTATATCGTAAGTAACTATTTTCAAATTATGTCATTTTTTTGGGACAACCATTGCATTACTTTCTGTCCGATATAGCCCTTGCATCATTTAAAACACCTTCTAGCTAATCCAGGAGTAACGTAAATGCTTTGCCACCCTCGGATGATAGATTACAAAGCATACTTTGTTATTTAATAGAGTTAAAACCTGGAGTCGGCAACCTTCGGCCAGGAAAGGGTTTTTTTTCCTGTATGCCAACTTAACTGTAGTAAGGAATTTGCATTTTTGTTAATGGTGTTAGTTGTTATCCTGTCATTCCTGCAGTAAAATAAGGAACCTTGTTTAAATAAAATAACATTGACTTCGTTGTTTATTTGTTAACCTTCAAACCAAGGCAGCCTTCTGGACGGAGTGGTCTAAGATTGGAAGAATTTATTATATTACATTTGATATCATGGAACCTCCTCCAACATGCAGCATAACCTTCTGGCCCGTTCTATGCAAAAGGTTGCCGACCCCTGTGCTAAAGGGAGAAAGATTACAATTAATTTAAACAACACTTGTAACAATTCTCTTCTTAAGGGCGACATTTACATAGTAACTTTTTGATTTTCCCAGGAAATATTTGACGTATTTCCCGTTGAGACGATTAACCTGAATCAATTAATCATAAAATTTGATTAGTACTTAAATTTATTTAGCAATTAAAATCAATGAAGACAAATTGAACCAAATTAGATCAATACCCTAATCAAAGAGTTCGATAAAAAATTAAAAATTAAAAAATAAATAAATAAGAAAAACTATAAAATAAATAAAAAAACTATAAAAATTCTCTAGATATACAAGATTCACCTGAAGATGGCTGGAAAATAGGCTGGTCACAAAGTAATATTCTTCAAGAAATATTTTTTTGTCAAGCGGAAAATATCGAAGCCTGTTAAATAATGCGAAAATGGTGATATCTTTATTTGGAAGTATATATACTTGTGAACAACTTCTATCGAAAATGAATTATGCTGAAATTCTTTTAATAACAAAGTTTGGTGATGACAACTTGGATATGTTTTGCTTCTGTCATCGACAAATATTTCAACTGATGCGGAGAAGTTATCGATCAATAAGCAGAAATAACTGCCATTTCTAATTGTATTTCGTTTTGTAGAAAGGAATTTGCATTTTTGCTGCCATAGCTGTTATCTTGTTATTCATGTAGTAAAATAAGGAACCTTGTTTAAATAATAATATATTAACATTGTTATCTGTCTATATATCTGAGATGAGGTATTATGTACACTATTTTCATTATTCGGACTATTGTCCTCATCTTTGTCACCATATTTATTACAACGTTTCGGCCTTTCAGTATCTGTCTATATTTCTGAGATGAGGTATGTACACTATTTATATTATTCGGACTATTGTCTTTATCATTGTGGCTATATTTATTACAACGTTTTGGCCTTTCATTATCTGTCTATATTTCTGAGATGAGGTATGTACACTATTTATATTATTCGGACTATTGTCTTTATCTTTGTGGCCATATTTATTACAACGTTTCGGCCTTTCAGTATCTGTCTATATTTCTGAGATGAGGTATGTACACTATTTATATTAATCGGACTATTGTCTTTATCTTTGTTGCCATATTTATTACAACGTTTCGGCCGTTATACAATCCAACCTTCTTCAGGTGGTTGGAAAGTCGAACTGAACCTTTAATTTTACTCGTATAATGGTTGCTGAAGACATTAGGTTTATAATACCCAGAAATTCATACGCAGTTGTCTTCAAGGACACATGGCACAGTAGATAAAGGTGTTGGTTAGATCCAGTGACTGGACCCAAAGAGTGAGTTCAATACCCGGTTAAAGTAGTGTAGAACTTGCAGAGGAAAATTAACAGGAGATAACTGACAACTGGCATCGATTGAAACGTGGAACTAGAAGAGTCTACCTTAGTGAGCGAAATAAAGGGTTTAGTTCGACATTCCAACCACCTGCAGAAGGCCGGAGCGTACAACGACCGAAACGTTGTAATAAACATTAACTTTGTTGTTTTTTTTCTGGACGGAATGGACGAAGATTGGAAGAATTTATTATATTACATTTGATATCATAGAACCTCCTCCGAGATGCTGCATAGCTTTTTGGCCCGTTCTGTGCAAAAGGTTGCCCATCCTATGTTTAAACCATTGTCTATTGTGGGGTTGAGCAAATGTCACACACCATAGGGGTTAATTAATCATGTTTTAAGTGTCTAATTTGTTTTGATAGGTCCAGTTGAGGGTGTCACCTAGGTCACTTTTTTTTTCTTTTCTGTGGGGGCATTTGAAAACTGTTATCAGGCGCGCCCAAGAAATATTGAGGAACTTAAAGAGAGAATAAAATATGAATGCAGTAAAATGACTGAGGAAACTCTTCGACATGATAATGAATCATTTAGGTAGTTACAGAATTGAAATATGTGTTGTCAAGAGGAGGACATTGTGAACCATTGTCTCTTCCTGATGTTAAATATAGACCTCCTCCTTCTTTGCCTCCACTTTAATGCCTCATCGTTACTCACACGCTCGGTCCATGGTATCCTTAGCATACTTCTGTAAAACCACATCTCTGTCGCCTCGAGGCTCTTCTTCATCTTTAAGGAAACCGCCCAAAATTTGCTGCCGTAAAGAAGAACAGATATCACTTAACAGCTCAGTATTCTTTTCTTTGTTACCAAAGAAATCCTCCTGTCTCGCAATACTCTGCTCAGCTTTTGGAATGCGGCCTTGGCATAAAATGCCAAGGCCGTATTGGAATATACGTCTACGGATCTCAGAGTGTCGCATTTATCGTCCTCTTCCAGAAGGCTTCCCAGGTATTTAAATACGTATAACAATTAAATAACTAGTAAATAAAATTTTCACGTGCAATTATACCTTTAATAAATTATCCCTATCGTGTGCGACTTTAGTCACACCCTGGTTACCACAGATCAACTCTTCTTAGAGCAAATGTTCTTGATGAATATTAAAATCTTTTCAAGTCATTGATATTTCCAGTTATAAATCTCAAGCAGCATTTGAAAATAAATAAATAAATGGATGTACTTTCAGAGTTACGTCGCACATTGTGTCGGGTATGTGGTAGGCTGGGTTTGCAAAATCTTGGCTAGTGAATGTTATAATTACAGAGACATTTACACTTTATGTGATATTTTTAGTTGCATAGGGTACCCTATCTTTACGAGAGAAGAGCTGGTGCCGAAGTCCGCTTCTTGTAATGGACTCTCAATGATTAACCATCAATTCCTTTCCGTTAAGCAATAATTATTTGCAGCCTACCCCTATCTCAAAGCTACTTTGATTCAGACGTTACCCCCACTCCCCAACCATCATCATCGTCCCCCAGTCTATATTTGATTAATTTACCACGCCCCGGGACACTAACAATTCGTAATTTCCCCCCTTTCTACACCCCCATGATTGAGTAAAATATGTAAAAACCACCAAGTTAGGCAATTTATCGACTTAGCGATAATTCAGAGGCGAATTTCAGAAGCCAGCACTAGATGCGTTTATTATTTCTATTAATATTTATATTCGGGTGAGGAACTCGAATTCTGTCGTGGAAGCAAATTCGATTTCAGAAAATGGTGCAACCTTCCTTTTGACCAACTGGAAGAATTGGCGACAGGAATTGCTTTTGGAAGATCTGCGAGCGATTGGACGTGTAATTCAGCTTATCGACGGGAATGTCGATGAATTTAAAATAATCCCTTCATGTGTGTTGATTCTGAAATTCACAAAAGCGTAAAAAAAAAAAAAAATTACAAAAACAAAATACACGGTTGAGAAAATTTCAAACATGTATGAAGCGGGTGTTGAAATTTTATCATAAGCGCAGGAACACAAAAATTTGACAAACGATATAAATTAAAAAATATATATTTATCAAGTTATCAGGACACATCCTAAACACCTCCCCATATATATATATATATATATATATATATATATATATATATATATATATATATATATTATTCATTTAAAAATTATAACATGACTATTTTTGTAGTGATTTTATAAAATATTTATGTTATAATTTTTAAATAAATAATTATATCTGTTCTACTATGTATTGAACACTCTTTTTTTAAGAATAGTAATTTTGGTTATTGGAATTTATTCCATATACACCAATCCTATATTTGTTTGTATATATATATATATATATATATATATATATATATATATATATATATATAATATATCAGTAGTCAATATATATATATATATATATATATATATAATATCAGTAGTCAATATATATATATATATATATATATATATATATATATATATATATATAAAATTTTTAAGAGGATAGAATCCAGGATAGAGTAAGAATATAATATAAAAGGCTCAAACACTAATATTTCATTGTTATAATTTATTACATTGGAATCGTAATCACAATCCAACTCATCAGACCTGCAAATAAGAGGACAACGAAAATAGAGATGTAATTATTACCGAGAAGTAAAAAGAACAAAATCTATTTCCATACCTGATGATGTCTGTAGGAACAGACGAAAGCTTGTAAAAAGATTAAAAAGACCTTATGAAACTGGAATTTATAAACAGGGATCATATCATTCATATCCTTCATATACAGGTTCGGGGTTGGTGTACCTTATTTATATTGTTATGTATATATATATATATATATATATATATATATATATATATATATATATATATATATAGTTATATAGTTATATATTTTTTTTTGATGATGTATTCTCGCCATTTAAATCATTAACCTCTATATTTGTTTTTGTATAAATGATTCATGAATTTATATATATATATATATATATATATATATATATATATATATATATATATATATATATATATACTTGACTCTCCTGTCCATTTCAACGTATGAGGGTCAAGCAACACAGTTCCTAAAACCGACCGCCAGACATTCCCGCACAAATCATTTTTGATTATTGCGGTGAAGGCTTGTGTAGAACCAACCAAACGTTTTGGAAGGGTCGAATACAGAGTACTGGCGCAGAATGTGCCACAACCCTCCCCCTCCCCGAGAAGCCTCCGCAGGTTTTGAATTCAGTGTTGTCCTTGTCGTAGACCGGTTGCCATCCAAAGCTATAGGACCCAGTCTGTCCTGCTCATTATCATTACCTGGGGACAGGAGAATAGGATTCATACCTTAGTATTATTAGCATGTAAGTGAATGCAGTTGATTCAACTGGATTTAGAACTGGGCTTTCCTCTTCCTCTATATATATATATATATATATATATATATATATATATATATATAAAGACAGAGAGAGAGAGAGAGAGAGAGGGGAGGGGGAGAATGCGATAGATAGATAAATAGATAGATACTATTTATTTTAGTATATTAAAAGAGAAAAGTTAAAAATCACTACACAATTGCAATCATATTTCAACAGTACAAATGTGTCTCCTCGGGTGATGTTAATCTACTGGCGAGTGAACGATTAATTTAATTTCAAACGTAGAATACTTCATTTTTTTTTTTTTTGAAAAGAAAATCAATAAAAATAGGCTTGTGACCTTAGCCGTGATTATGAAATCGAATGTGACCTACTTTAAATTAAAAATAACCGATTTTTTTTTATATAGGTCATGTCACAATGTTGTCTGCATATAAATCCTAGACAATTTCTTTATGGTTAGATACACGTTGTTACATATTTTTGTAAGCTTTATTTTGGGAATATACCTGTAGTAAAGATGACAGGTCAAGAGTGATAATGTTACAGACCCTTTTTTGGGATTTTGTAAAGTATCTTGAAATATAGAACACGAGAAGCAGAGCAGATGTGACAGCAATATTCAATGCACAGAGGAATCGTAGACATATAAATGTGTATAATAGATCCGGAAGAGAAACATTGTCTGACACGTCAGAGTGAACCAACTTCCTAGAATCAGACCTAACAATTAATTTCATATAATCCTTCTATTTCATCTCAGTGTAAAAAAGAGCATAAGAAGACGCTAAGGAGAGTTGTAATCCAGTGTATTAGCATCAGTCATGCTGATGAAAAGCTTAAATGCTTCTGTATGATAATTAAGTGATAACAGTTTCATTTTCTAGAGCAGGAGTCGGCAATCTATGACACGCATGCTACAAGCGGCACGAAAAGCTGTTTCCAATAGCGCGCAGCTACAAATGACATCACTAAGTCCGAATCAATAACCATTACAAAGGAAAAGATATTCAGCTGTTTCAATTTTTATATCTAATAAAGTATATATATTTTATATTGCTATATAGAATATATTGTAGAACAGGTATATGGACCTTGACTTGTATAAAAATACGTATGATGTTGACACATTGAATAATTTTTAAAAAAATTTTCGGTAGATAGCAAAATATTGCCGACTACTGCTCATCAAATTATATACATATATATATATTGAAAATATATATACTATATATTACTATATATATATATAGTGTATAACAGGTATATTGATCTTGAGATGTATAAAAAATACTTATGATGTTGGCATATTGAAGGATATTAAAGAATTAATTCGACAGAAAACAATAACTTGCCGAAACATTGTTCTAGAGCAACACCCAGGTTTAGTTTGTCGGACCTATGGTTGCCATAAACAGGGCTCGGTAACATACGGCACGCGTGTGCCAAATCTAGCAGCAAATAAATTTCCAATGGCACGTAGCAGCCAATGACATCACGAAGTTCGAACTAATTACTACTACAAAGCAAAGCAAGATATTGAGCTGTTTCAAATATTATATATATATATATATATATATATATATATATATATATATATATATATATATATGTTTAAAATATATATAGTACATGTTACTATATAGATATAGTGTAAAACAGGTATATTGACCTTGAGATGTATAAAAAAATAATTATGCCGTTGGCACATTCAATGATTTTAAAGATTTATTCGACATATAGGAATATCTTGCAGAACCATTGTTCTGGAGCAACGTCAAGTTTTAGTTTGTCGGACCTATGGATGCCATAAACAGGGCTCGGCAACATAAGGCACGCGTGTGCCAAATGTGGCACGCCAAGCACTTTCCAATGGCACGCAGCCGCATATGACATCACAAAGTTCGAACCAATTACAACTAGTAAGCAAAGACATATATTTAGCTATTACAAATTATATACATATATATTTAAAATATATATACTATATATTACTATATATATATAGTGTACAACAGGTATATTGACCTTGAGATGTATAAAAAATACTTATGCTGCTGACACATTGAATGATATTAAAGAAATAATTCGACAGATAACAATAACTTGCCGAAACATTGTTCTACAGCAACACCTAGTTTTAGTTTGTAGGACTTTTGGATGCCATAAACAGTGCTCGGCAACATAAGACACGCGTGTGCCAAATGTGGCACGCCGAGCAATTTCCAATGGCACACAGCCGCAAATGACATCAAGAAGTTCGAACCAATTACTACTAATAAGCAAAGAAATATAATTAGCTTTTTCAAATTATATACATATATATATTTAAAATATATATACTATATATTACTATATATATATGTAGTGTACAACAGGTATATTGACATTGAGATGTATAAAAAATACTTGGCACATTGAAGGTTATTAAAGAAATAATTCGACAGATAACAATAACTTGCCGAAACATTGTTCTACAGCAACACCTAGTTTTAGTTTGTCGGACCTATGAATGCCATAAAGAGGGCTCGGCAACGTCAGGCACGCGTGTGCCAAATGTAGCACGCCAAGCAATTTCCAATGGCACGCAGCCGCAAATGACATCACGAAGTTAGAACCTATTACTACTAGTACGCAAAGAAATATATTTTGCTTTTTCAAATTATATACATATATATATTTAAAATATATATACTATATATTACTCTCTCTATATATAGTGTACAACATACCTTGAGATGAATAAAAAATACTTATGCTGTTGGCACATTGAAGGATATTAAAGAATTAATTCGACAGATAACAATAACTTGCCGAACCATTGTTCTAGAGCAACACCCAGTTTTAGTTTGTCGGACCTATGGATGCCATAAACAGTGCTCGGCAACATAAGGCACGCGTGTGCAAAATGTGGCACGCCGAGCAATTTCCAATGGCACGCAGCCGCAAACGACATCACGAAGTTCGAACTAATTACTACTACAAAGCAAAGCAAGATATTTAGCTGTTTTAATTTGAACATATATTTAATGTATATATACTATATATTACTATATAAAATATATTGTACACTAGTAATATTATTCTTGACTTGTATAAAAATAATACTTATGCTGGCACACTAAATGATTTTACAACTTAGTTCGGCATTTAGCAACATTTTGCCACCCCTTAACCAGATCATCTCCCAGTTTTATTTTGTCGGACCTATCAATGTTATAAACCAGAGATCAGCAAACTACAGCATGCGTGCTACATTTGGCACACCAAGCAATTTTCTATGACACGCAGCCGCAAATGACATCACGAAATCCGTACCAATAACTACTCCAAATCAAAGAAGATATTTATCTGTTTTAATTTTAATATATATTTAATCTATGTATACCATGTATTACTATAGAACAGGTATATTGACCTTGACTTGTATTAAAATACTTATGCTGTTGGTACGCTGAATGATATTGAAAACTTAAGTCGGTAGATAGGAAAAAGTTGCTGACCCCTGTTTCTAGAGCAACTCCCAATTTTAGTTTGTCCGACCTATCGATGTTATAAACAAGGCTCTCTAACCTACAGCACGCGTGCCACACGTGGCACGTCAAGCAATTTCGATTCCTGTCGAAGGACGCAAATTATCTAGGAAATTTTCTCGGACATTCAGGCCGGTAAATGTCGTTAATACTGTTTATTATGAACAGAACATTTACTTAAATATTTGTATCTACAAAATGAACGGATAAACATAAAAATGTCTTAAAATTATTGTAAAACTTTGTCCTTTTATATATATATATATATATATATATATATATATATATATATATATATATATATATATTCACTTTTATCAGTCAGTGTAAGCAGTTTTACATACTTTTATATGCTTAACTTTGGAAACGCAGACGTGGAATACACTTGACGCGAACTAGAAAACACAATTGAGCCTCCCAAATGAAAATGCCTGAATACATACAATGGTTACAGGCCCTTGACTTCCAGAAATCCCGAGTCATGAATACGGAGCCTCTAATAAGCATCTCCATTTTCTCATCTTGAAGATTTGTACGACAACACGAAATATCCGGCCGGACAACAGCTCCGTGTTAGATGTCTCGCGTCAACGTTAACTGTTCGTGTGAAGTGGATGATATTTGAGTGGCTCTTTATAACGAGTTGACAGCAGCAATGCATTGTGGGTTCACTTTAAACAATGGGCTAACTTTAGTATTCGACGAGAAGCCAATTCGCATTTACTTCGTTATCTGGGATTATTAAACCTACTTTTGATGTAAAGGCACATACGAAATTTTGGTTGGTAGGAGAACAAAACCAACTCAGCAGGTTTGTCGAGGATAAAGAATTTATATTCTTCTTTGTTCGGTGTTCTTTGGAACATATTGTACTTGAAAGAGAAAGCCGAAATCAATCGAGTATACATCCGCCATTAATTGTACTAAACTTTCTTTACCTGGCACATGGCTATGAGCTTCTTGCGACGTCTAATATCGTTAATACTGACTCTACTCACATCAACTGATCAAATGACGACCTGAAATTTTTGCTTTTTTTATATTTACTAAAAATCTTACTATGAAACAAGGTCAACCATCTTGCTTACACATAGCTTATCTAAACTACAATTTTAAATATATTCTTATGCTTTATATAGAGACTATTGCCACATATTTACTAAGAAAACATAATATGAAGCAAGGCCAATCATAGTGCTTACACATAGCTTATCTAAACTACAATTTTAAATATATTCTTATGATTTATATGGAGCTTATTGTCACATCACAATGAAACATTAGTTCTCGTACGAATGGCGACGTTAAAAAAGGAGATGTTAGTCAGTCCCTACAAGGATAACCGCTTGTAAATACTAGATGATTTAAGCATACAAAAATGTGTGTGTGTGTGGGTGGTGTAATAGATAACGGAACTGAATTGTTAATCGGAAATCCGAGTTCCAATTCCTTTTGGGTCCGTTATATTCGCAAATCCTATTGGGACTCCACCTTTTCATCCCCTGCAATCAGTTAATGAGTAGGGTTTGTATAACTAAATCATAAAAGAAATTGTTACAATCTAAAAAGATTTTCCGACTTTAAGAAAAGGGTTGGTAAGCCATAAAAATGACGCTTGGAAAATCACCATATATATATATATATATATATATATATATATATATATATATATGACTAGACTCTCCCCCGCACAAATTATTTTGGTTTATAGTGGTGAAGGCTTGTGCAGAACGAACCAAACATTTTGCAAGGGCCGAAAGTTTTGAATTCAGTGTTGTCCTTCTCGGAGACCGGTTGCCATCCAAAGCTATAGACCCAGTCTGTCAGTCAGTCCTTCTCGTTATCATTACCTGGGGGAAGGAGAATAGGATTCATACCTTAGTATTATTAGCATGTAAGTGAATGCAGTTGATTCAACTGGATTTAGAACTGGACTTTCCTCTTCCTCAATATATATATATATATATATATATATATATATATTGCAGCTGTCCTGGAATTGAGCATCAGACACTCTAATGGGACACAAGGAGGGTTCATACCAAGCCTCATATATTCTATTTCCTTATGAGACATCATCAGTGGATTTAGAAGAGCGAAATATATATAGTGGGTTGCTCGGTCTATTGTTCTATTATGGCGATTGCCACTGAAGAGCCTGAATGGAAAGATACTGTGATGGGACGAAGCAATCGCCCGCATTCTTGTAACCTAGTCATACACTTGGCATAAAACATCATCATCATTATCAATCTCTTGATTGCTTCAATCTTTGACGGGTGACATCCTCCATAATGGTATTTTGTCGGTTGCTCTCTGATATTTCCATGACCGTCCAATATTGGATGTTGTCTGACCAGCTTTTGAGTTGCCTTCTCCGCATCAACGGTGCCTTGCCTAAGGAGCAGGAGAAACCATTCCTTATGGGGAAAAGTTAAATCGTCACAAAGATGAACGCTAGCTGAATGATCATCCAAGTGAATATCACCAACCATTGGTTAATCGGTGAAAAATGACAATATGATAGTACTGTAATTTTTCATCCGAGTAGAACAGACAATGAATACAAGGATATATTATGAATGATTACTTGTCCTGGTTTGTGGCGCGGGGGGGGGTCAGCAATGGCGGAAACCATCTTTGATATAAGTACTAAGCTCAGAAGTAGGGCGATTCTGAGGTCTTCGTTCATTTGTAGGGGGTAGCCTAGGACTGTAAATTCATGAGTTGGAACAGGCTGGTTGAGTCCACTTTCAGATAGGAACATGATGTCAGGTGTAACATCTTAAAGATGTACCTCAACTTTAGAATAGTTGGACCATAGACAGCTTTTTTTTTTTTTTTTTTTGAGTGTCTGTGTGTGTGTGTGTGTGTATGTATTACATTTGGTCATATTTTGGGTTGATATGGTGCATGGAAAAAAAACAAGCTTGGTTAAACAGCCAGAATATAAATTACTATTTAACCCGTAGATTGAGAAAATGGATTCAGGTTTTGAGTGATGAGTGTCTGGCATGATGCGAATCATTCGGAATAGTTGGAATTTTGAAATCGGCAAGGTGATTCCGATTTCTGAGCTGATAGCTGTTTCTCTAGTAAAGCATCCACACACCCATCTTCCCCCTCTCAATTTCTCCCTTCCTCCTCTCTCTCTCTCTCTCTCTCTATATATATATATATATATATATATATATATATATATATGGGGTGAAAGAAGTGAAAAGGAAGATGCAAGAAATCCAACTGAAAAATTGTCATATCGGAAGAAAATGAGAAACTACTGACAGAGATTCGAGCCTGACACTCTGGACTTATGAATATATGTTTTCCGTCAGGTATATAAAGAGCGATGTCAGGCTATTATTGAGTGGAACTATTCAGTCGAATTAGAGTGAATTTTGTGCCTCTATAATTTGGGTGTTGATTTAGTATTTACCGGATGTTAAGCAAAGCCACGCTACTAAAAAGATATAAACTGAAATGATTAATTATCTTTGGTTGGTTTTTACTTCATTGTTCTTGCGAAGTATTTATTTGCGATTGTGATTAAATACTGTTTCATTTAACATTGAATTATTGAGTTATACCTAATTAATAACGGCCACAAAAAATGGATATTGTTTGACAATACTTCATATAGTCAAAATTTCAAATAATACTACGACTAATAATACAAATCGTGGAAATAAATTCCGGTCAAAAATGAATAATCCCTGACAATACCTCATCGAATAACAATTCAAGTTAATATTACTACAACTAATATTACACCCTTGTGCGAATTAATTGAAACAAAACGAATAATTCCGTTATTATTTACTTCTTTAATATTTTTGCCAGTGAAACATGACCCAGTGCACATGTTAGTACTTCGTATGTCCATTCCACGAAGTCGTTTCCTTGCAGATTGACCACAGATTTTCGATTGGATTTAAATCAAGAGATTTTTGGGACAATATATAGTACTTTGATATACTCACTGGTAAGGATTGTCAGTGTGTTCGTACATTGTTACGATTTTCGTACGCTTACCTGCAGTAACACCCATCGCAGACAATAGCCGTAGGACAACTAATTGACAGTCGGGACAATAGTGACAATAGATGAAAATCTGATGCAATCACAGATGACGCAATATATTTCAAAGCCAAATAAACTTCATCAAACACCTCGAAAATAGATTCATATTATTGCACACCAGGAAAAAATAGGACTCGATTACACACTGTCACTCCAGTGGGTCTAAAACTGACTGTATTGTGAAAGAAAGGAAACTAATGTGGTTGTTTCAATTAATTAGCAGAAGGGTGTAGTAATGGACAAAAAAATCAATGAAAGATAAAAGAAATCTCACTCACAAATGAATAATGCTTGACAATGTTTCACCTGATAAGAATTCAAGTTATTATTAGTAGAACTAGTACTAGAGTCGGAAGTCAAACGATTCAAAAGACGAAAGAAATATTAGTCAAAGGTGTATAATCGTTTTTAACACTTCATCTAATCAAACATCCAGCTAATCCTGTTACTAATCCTTCTTATGTAACTAAGGTAACGGAGATTAAGATGGGAGAAATATATTCCCAAATTTAAATCTGTATCAATGCCTAAAGAAATAATGATTAAAGTTATTTTAACTAATCATTCCTGTACAGTTGTAAAAGGAGCCTGTCAAATAGATATGGATAAAATAATATTCCAAATATGTAGTTCATCCTTATCATTTGAGGTCTGGATGAGTTCGTAATGTCACTAGGTTTTTGTGGAGTATTTGTTGATGTTGAAAAGAAATCCACAGTCTATCTATCAGAAAAAAGGGCCTCTGCAATTGCCTGCCAGCGCTTCCTTCCTGTTCTTCTATTGAAGATCTGCTTAATGCCCATTCACCTAGTATTAACGACAACGCACAAACTGTTTTTCCACCGACCTCTGGGCCGTCCCTTTTTTTTTTTTTTTTTGCCTAGATCGAGAGATTACGAGTTCATTCAGTTACTCATTTAAACGCTGCACACGATCCTTCAGCACACTGAATCACGCGCAGTAATCTGTTTTGAAACTGTCCGCGAAGCATTCGAAATGCCCTCGTCTTTCTCTAAAGGGATCATGGCGCAGAGAAAACAAGTCGCGTGTCAACGATAACAAATCTCATCTGATTTACCGGAGTATTGTCTTTAACCCAGTGCCACCTTCCGCTTATTTTCATGGGTTTTTGTTTTTGATTTTCGTTCAACCTCGGGCTGAATTGATTTGGATAATTTAATCGATTGATCGATTCTCTAACCTGGATAGGCAGATCTCACTTTAAATGACTAACATAATTAACCAATCTCAATCAAAAAATTCCATTTGTTCTCTCTACACCGGCGTTAAAACCTAAAATTAAAAACTATAGTTTTATAAATTTTTCGATTGAAAATCAAATTGATGACTTCGATTTGAGGTGCAAATATGTTCGCGTCAAAACCTGCGAAATTTTAGTTAAAACTGTTTCGAAATGCTTCCTAATGAGTGGCAAGAAGTCCTTGTAAATACAGGTGAATATCTAAATGGATAATTCAAATTGTACTGTATTTTAGAAGAAACCATTTTATTAGAAAAATGAAAAGTATTTGTGACACAAAATCATATATGTTACATATATATTAAGAAATGGACAAAGTCCGACAATTTATTTATTAAAGACATTTTTATGTTTATCGTTCTTTTTTATAGATACAGGTATTTAAGTAAATGCTCTGTTTATAATACACAGTATTAAATAACAATTACCGGCTCGAATGTCCGAGAAATTTTCATAGAAAATATTCGTGCTTTGACAGGATTCGAACCTGCATCTTATACGGAACCGTCATTTACGCTGACGTGCCTAAACTCTGGGCCACAAAGGAGCGTTCGGCAAGGTCGCATTTACCTTCAATGTTCCATGAATCTCCTACATTCATAACTGCTCTGATCAAATGTAAACAAATGACGTCATATATTAAGAAATGGACAAAAGTCCGACAATTTATTTATTAAAGATATTTTTATGTTTAACGTTCTTATTATAAACAGAGCATTTACTTAAATACTTGTATCTATAAAAAAGAACGTTAAACATAAATATATATATATATATATATATATATATATATATATATATATATATATATATATATATATATATATATATATATATATATATGTTACATATATATACATATATGTAACATACATATATATAACATATGCAGGTTTTGCATCATAAACATACTCCTACAGAGTCAGGTATTAAAAAATAATGCCTTGAATTAATTATTTGATCACATAATCATACTCTTTCAAATTTCAAGGATTTAAAATTAGAATATATATATATATATATATATATATATATATATATATATGTGTGTGTGTGTGTGTGTGTGTGTGTGTGTGTTATAGTAAAAAGAGAGAACAGTAAGATAGATAATTTGTTGTTGTTATTGATAATTTTATTTTTGCAAAACAGTGATTAATGTAAATTCACAGAGCATAAATAGTATAAATTAAATGATTTAAAATATGGTTCCTTCCAAAAAAGTAATTACCATGTTTCAAAAATCGAAGGTAAAACTTCAATTTTAATTATATAACTAATTAAAGGCATCGGTTATTGAAACATGGTAATTCCTGAAGCGAAGGAACAATATTTTAAATCAATTAATATTAAATATATATATATATATATATATATATATATATATATATATATATATATATATATATTGATATATATAAAGATATATATATATAAGATATATATAATATATATATAAGATATATATATAAAGATACCTTATAGACCAACAAATTAGAATATTCCTCCCCAAAGCAAGTAATAATGATAGCGAACACACAACTAAAAATCACATACACATTTATTACAAAAACCAAATGCATATTAATTACAAGCAAGATGAATCTGCTCTAAGACATATTATAAAGAAATATACTACTCCTATTGACCCGGATAAAAAATCAAACTTATTATCTATTATAAAAAATTTAAGACGGCCAACCTTATCCTCAAAAATAACAACACACCAACGAAGTCAAAATTACAAAGAGCAAACATTATCTATGAGTTCAAATGCCCTTTAAGGAACTGCGTTCCTCACCAAACCAGACTCATAAATAATTACATCAGCTACAAACCACATGTATATCCAGACGTCTTACATTACACCTATCTGATCACAGTTCCATCAGAACACATTTAAACACACACTCAGATTTACCTGACACTATTAGGAACATACTAGTAGAAAACACTAATATATTAACTGCATCCACCCTGCAAAAAAAAGACTAAAAATAATGGAAGCTCTAATAATAAAAAGAAAAAGCCAACTCTTAACAATATCAACTATGAACAAAGCCACAATGTGCAACCGTATTCGGAAACTAAAACATCACTACCACACACTGAACATACATAGAACACACTCTACTAAGCTGATAATTGAACCATCCTTGATAATGGCTAAAGGTATAGCCGAAAGCGCTCGGAAACACAGAACATTCGGATGTTCTTACACACTCTTTGTCCAGAAAAGAAAAGCTCTTGTCAGAACACAAGAAAAATTAAATAAAAGCTCAACTGTAGTACCTTGTCTGTCGTTTTTAACGAAACATGCATAAAGGAAGGATTGCTGCCTAAATATACAAATATATTGATATATATATATATATATATATATATATTAATTGATTTACAATATATATATTTATATATATATAATACGCGGAACCCTTTTTACCGTTAGGATTCTTTTTGTCTAACACTTCGTCAGAAAACTTTGTCGCAATCTATGACGAAAACGAAGACAAGAACAATTCCCACAGTAAATTAAAACGTGAGGCGAGGAAAGAAAATTATGGAACACCATTATTGTTATGTATTGGTAATAGATTTACGTATAAAAAAATATGCAGTACCACGAACATATATATATATATATATATATATATATATATATATATATATATATATATATATATATACGTTAAAAAAGAGAAAGAGCAGATGGAATTAGAATCCATAGTCTTAGCATTTACTTTTTAAAAAAGTGATCAATACAACGTAGGCCAAAATATTAAATATTTTATTATAATACATTTTAATAAAACATTTGACATCGCTACACAAAGACTGTCATGTTTCGGAAGTATAATCGTTCCTCTTCACTCGATTATAGATTTTTGTATTTTTAATAGTGATTTTTTGTAATGTTTTCCTTTACTACGTTGTCTAGTTGTTATTTAAGTTTTCTTACTGATTTTATTCCTTTGAGAATGTTTCACCTGCGAAACAGTATTTAAGAGTGTTTCGTTCAAGATGACGTGGAGCTTAAAACGTTCATTGATGGATTTTTCGAATCAAAATCTACTTGTTTCCATCGTTGAGGCATCGGACAATTAGTGGTTGGAATGTCATCAGAAATTATGAAGGGGAATACATTGTTGAAGGATTCACCAGAACTCTTAAAATGAATTTAAAAAAAAATAGGGACACATTCATGTAACAATCTAATATTTTGGGAAATATCAGTATATGCATGTGATCAACAGTTCCAATATGGAAGTCACATTAACCCTAGAACACTAACAATCAATTAAAGTTACACCACTACTAATCATGAGGGTGTAATACCCGATTTTGAAAATATCAAAAAAAAAAAAAAAAAAAAAATAAATAAATATAAACCTTTATTTGAAATATTTTACACGCGGGCACTTCAAACTTTCTACTTTGTGTTAATAGGAAATGAAAAACATATTATTTAAGTAAGAAACTCAGGTACTGAAAATTGTAATTAAAAATAAGAAAAAATTGCGCTGGGTACTATATACCTATGGATAGTGTTATAGGGTTAAGGGACTATTACTTTAATCGAGAACTACATATTTTTTTTCAGTTAATAGTTTTTTTTAAATGTTTTTCGTCACTATGTTGTGTAGTTGTTATTTTAACTTTTTTAATGACTTATTCATTCGAGATTATTTCAAATGCGTAACAGAATTTAAAATGGGGACGAACAACAACCTCTGCCACATGCAAGAAAATGTATCCGTATTAACCCTAGATGAATTTTCGATATTTACTCAGTTTGGGCTACCAGATGAGAGATAATGAGAGAAGTGTATTTATATTACTTTTCACCTGTAACAAGGCATGAGCGCTACTCCAGGTAGAGTTTATCAGTTAAAATTGCTGAACCATGTCATACGTATAAAAGATGTGTAAAACGTAAGTGAAGATTATGCGGATAGGGGGGTTCTTCTATCCGTCGTGTTTCTTCAAAACGTGGCCGATAAGGTATCGCCACAACTTTCTTTCTTTTGTAGCTCTTGGAATAAATTGTTTTGTGCGATCTCATCGAATCTCTGTTCAGCCAACCATTTACACGAGCTTGTTAAGTAGGTCATGCACAGATTACCTGTGTCTCTCTTACCATCAACCATGTCCTCCTGAGAGTCCAATGTTCTGAGCCATTTTTGCTCATGACATGACTCTTCAAATGTCTTTTTTCTAATGTAATGTCTTTTTTGACTCGTGTTTGGCTAATAATTCTAATAGGTGCAGCCTACCTGTTTTTTCAATAAATATCTTATTTCAAAATATTTACAGTGGAACGAAAGAATGGGGGCGCGAGAATGGTGGTATATATATATATATATATATATATATATATATATATATATATATATATATATATATATATATATATATATATAATTAAAAAAATATGATTTCAACACGCTACATAAGAGGTCTCATGTTTCAAACATAAGAGGTCTCATGTTTCAAACGCTCCTTTGTGGCCGAGTCGGTTAAGGCACGTCAACGTAAATGACGATTCCGTATAGGATGCAGGTTCGAATCCTGTCAAAGGACGAATATTTTCTATGAAAATTTCTCGGATATTCAGGCCGGTAAATGTTATTTAATACTGTTTATTATAAACAGAGCATTTACTTAAATACTTGTATCTATAAAAAGAATGTTAAACATAAAAATGTCTTTAATAAATTGTCGGATTTTGTCCAATTCTTAATGTATATATATATATATATATATATATATATATATATATATATATATATATATATATATTTACAATCTTCTTTGGGATGTCGTCTCCAATGTCCAACATAAGGATAAATTAGACCTTACCTGTGATTTCAATGCTCGTGTTGTTAATGATAATCATTCTTGGAAGGGTGTTTTAGGTCGCCATGGTATTGGTCATGTGAATTCTCATGGATTACGCCTTCTCACTATCTGCAAAGAATTTGACCTTAGTATCACTAATACCTTTTACCATCAACCCAACTCTCGTAAGACCACGTGAATGCAATCCTCGTTCGAAAGACTGGCATCTGATCGACTACGTCATCACCAAAAGACGGGGCATAAAAGATTTTAAGATAACGTGTTCATTCCACACAACATGCTATCTGTCAGATCACGCTCCACTTCGGAGTAAAGCTACACTGCATCTGCAAAAGCGAAGGATTATGAAATCTACAGTGCCCAAGCGCATTAACGTACTGCCTCTTGACTGAAGCGAAAATTGAGCTCTCTAACAAACTTGATGCTGCACAAGATTATGTAAATATTACCAATGATATCGAATCATCTTGGAAAGCTCTGCGTGATGCAACATATTCTACATCCTTGGAGGTTCTCGGCCTGTCATATCGTAAAAATCAAGACTGGTTTGATGACAATAATACAGAAGTTCAGCAGGTCATAGATCAATTGCACTCTTCTCACAAAGCCTGGATTGAGGGTAAGAACTCGTCCAATAAGAACTCGTCTTACAATAAGTGCAAAAGTCAGGTTCAACGAGCTCTCAGGGCCATGAAAGAGCGTCAGTGGTCTATAAAGGCCACTGAACTCCAAGAAGCTTCAGATAGAAAGGATCTAAAGGCCTTCTATGCTGGCCTCAAGAGCATTTTCGGTCCTCAGAAAAGTGGTGTTGTTCGTATTTCCACAGCAGATGGTGAACCTCTCTTGACGGATGTCAAACATTTGAAATCGCTGGAAAGAGCATTTCGAAAGTGTGTTAAACACCACTTCGGTTACTGATGAGAAAACCATCACATCAATTGAGCAAAATCCTGAAATTCCGGAGTTGTCTTTTCAACCTACCTATTAAGAGGTAATTGATTCCATCAAGTAAATCTCATCTGAAAAATCACATAGTCCTAAGGATCCTATTCCACCCGAAGTGTATAAGCATGGTGGCCAAAAGTTGGTAAAATTTATATCTTCTTTTTGTGGAGATATGGAAGGCAGGCTGTGTCCCACAGGATTATAAAGGCGCCTTTATCAAACACCTTTACAAAAACAAGGGTTCCAGGTGTGTCTGTGATAATCATCGGGGGATATTGCTACTTTCAATTGCAGGCAAAATCCTAGAGAGACTGATTCTAAACAGAATCATTATACACCTTGTTGACGACATCTATCCTGAATCGCTGTGTGGTTTTCGGTCGGGTCGGGGCACCATTGACATGATATTTTCTCTTCGTCAAGTTACAGAGAAGGTTCGCGAGAAAAACCAGGAATTATACAGGGTGTTTGTGGACTTGACAAAGGCCTTTGACACTGTGAATCATGAGGCTCTTTGGCAAGTCTTGAGGAAACTCGGCATCCCTGAAAACATGCTAAAAGTCATCATTTCCTTTCATGAAGAAATGAAAGCTAATATCATGTCTGATGGTATGATGTCAGAATCCTTTAATGTCACAAATAGCACCAAGCAAGGTTGTGTTATGGCCCCTGTCTTTTTTGCTCTTTTCTTCTCGGTGACACTGAAATATGCATTTGCAGACAGTGGCGTCAAGTTTCAGTTTCGAACAACCTTCATACGCATATTATTCGTGATTTGTTGTTTGCTGATGATGCGGCTGTTGTAGCGACATCGTTTGAAGAGGCCCAACATCTAATAAATCATTTCTCTGCTGCATGTAAAGCATTTGGTCTTACACTTAGCATAAAGAAAACTGAAGTTGTGCACCAACCTTGTCCTACTCTGAAGCAATTGCGTGGTGTGAAACAAAAACCACCAGTCTACAAATTTCCAGAGAGACCATTGAAAGTAGAAGACAAAGCCCTGAACTATGTAAAGTCTTTCACCTATCTTGGTAGCAAAGTCAATTACAGTGGAACTTTAAATGATAAAATCATGTATCGGATTGCTAAGGCTACCAGTGCTTTTGGCAAACTTCACCATCGCTTGTGGAATGAGCGGGGTATTAGACTGGATACGAAAATTCGGGTTTACAGAGCTGTTGTACTTGCCATCCTTTTGTATGGCTCAGAGTCGTGGACTCCATAGAGGTAACATATATGCCAGCTAGATGTTTTCCATAAAAGCTGACTGCGTGCAATCTGTGGAGTTAACCTTCAAGATAAGACATCTAACGTAGACCTGTTTAAAAGGTGTGATATTGGAGGAATCGAGACTTTTATCATACAGTCTCAGCTACGGTGGACTGGTCATGTCTTGAGAATGTCTGATGACAGGATACCCAAGATCCTAATGTACAGCCAGTTAGATCAGGGCTACAGGAATGTAGGACGTCCATGGCTAAGATAGAAATACAAGCTGAAAAGCAAATTGTCAGCAGTCAATATACCACATATCACCCTTGAGCGCTTAGCTTTGGAGCAGGTAGAATGCAGATCAACGGGTTTTAGTGGACTCAGCAATTTTCAATATGTTTGTCTGAATCATCTTCAAGAACCGAGGCAAGATCTAAAAGGTCAGCCAATCAAACATTGATCTCATTTCACAATGCTCACACTTGCTCCATATATGGCCTCCTTTGTAAATCACTAGCGGGTCTTAAATGCCACTTAAGATTATCGCACAAAATTTCATAACTGAATCAATAAGCTGTCAGATTCTCATACCTCGAAACCGACGGGAGAGTCCATTATTATTATATATACATATATATATAAGATGGGACATTTCAGGAATTCGCAGCTTCGTCAGAAACAGGTCCTTGAAGATTTGCAGATTAAGTGTTTGTAATCATAATTCTTTATATACATGTTCACTTTTATATCATCTTCCCATCAAAATATGTCAGATTTTGTATTTTCTTTAATCATTTTATCCCAAGAAAGGCAATAACGCTACTAAAGTTTAAGATTGTGATAGAATATGAAAAAAGAAACATTATTAAGAATAGAGAACAGTAAAGAATAGGAATTAAGGAGACAAGCTTTACATTGTATTTGCACTTTTAAAGATAAAATTTGAATGGAAAGCACGAAGCCAGAAGAAAGTAGACAAACGAGAAGTGCGATAGGAGAAAGTGTTAGAATAGAACTTACGGTTACATCATGTGATTTGAACGATAAAATAATGAGACCTAGCCGCCAATCTAGTATTGCCCTTAGATTCGTAAAGTCCAGGTACCCAAGAAGAAAACTCAGCGGAACATTGAAGTTACATTAAGACAGTGGGGGAAGTCACTGAACCCGATATGCGAGGGTAGGACCAATGATGCTATAGATTCTTCTTTGAATTTTACTTAGAATCCATAAATAAATATCGAAAACAACAGACCAGATGTGACGATAGTATTCAATACCTGGACGAATGGTGGATTTATAAATAATAAGGTACACCCTTGTAGCAATAAATTAAAAAAAAAAACTGCTTTAGTTAATTTTCTTTTATTATACGGTCAGTTTTAGATCCACTGGAGTGAGAGGGTGTAATCGATTTCTATTTTTTTTTACCTCAGATTAGGTCATTTAAGTGGTGTGCAGTAATATAAATCTATTTTCGGGATGTATGATGAAATTTGATAGCCTTGAAAAAATACTGCTTCATCCGTGATTGAATCAGATTTTTATCACGCCCAGACACTATTGTCTCGACTGTCGATTAGTTGTCCTACGGCCATTGTCTGCGAAAGACGTTTCTCCAAGGAAGCACACGAAAATTGTAGCGCTCCACAAACACACTGGCAAGCCTTACCAGTCTGCAAATCAAAATAGTATAGACAGGCCAGGTAAATCTTCTGTTTAAATCCAATCAAAAATGTGAGATCACTCTGTAAGGAACGACTTCGTGGAATGGACATACGAAGCACAGATATGTACACTGGGTCATTTTTATTGCAACAATACGTAAAAAAGGAATAATAGACTTATTCGTTTTGTTTCAATTAATTTGTACCAGGGTGTGGTATTAGTTGTAGTAATATTAACTTGAATTTTTATTAGATGAAGCATTGTCAAGCATTATTCATTTTTGACTGGAATTTATTTCCAAATGTTGTATTACTAGTTGTAATATTAATTGAAATTTTGATTAGATGACGTATTGTCATGCATTATTCTTCTTTTATGAAGTACGGTGGCCGTTAATAGTTAATTATAAGTCATGAAATGTGAAATAAAACAGTATTTAATTACAACCGCAAATGAAAAAAGTAAATAATAACGGAATTATTCGTTTTGTTTCACTTAATTTGCACAAAGGTGTAGATTCTGGCGAGTAGAATTTTCTCGCACGATACAGAAAAGCAATTTTATTGGCAGCAGACCTAACAATTGATTCAATGTAATCTTCCCCCTTCATGTCAGTTGAAAATATTAGCGTGAGAAAGAGCCACTCTCTTTAAAACTAGTACCATTTAATGTGAAATGTGCATTTGAAGATGACTTTTCCAAGTTTATGAAATCTATGGGTGTGTTGTTGACACAACTATCATTATATAAAAACGATGATTGTCTTATGATCAGATATCTGTTGATTTATCTACGTTGTAGAACCAACAGTAATGCACATCTAAAATGTCCTAATCTGTTTTCTATATTTCAACAATAATTACTATCTACAATTCATGGAAAATGAAATTTGTACCGAAATAAGTTAGAACTTGTGCTGCTGTTCAGTGTCTAGAGATTCCTGACAAAATCCAAAGTAAAATCGGCAACGTTATCATTCTAATCCTGGCATCTCAGCTTTAGATATATTATCACCATGGTAACGCAGCCTGCAGTTGACACTTCTATAAGTATTTAGTAACTCAATGTCATTAACTTATGTGTCGTACTAGATTGTCAGTTATGTCTCATCATTCTATAGTTGGAATTGCTAGACAGAACCGTAAGTTCTGTGCTAAAAGTTTTTACTGGCACTTCTAGCTTGTAGAACTCTCTTCCGGATTCCTGTTTTTCTCTCAAGTACAATGTTCTAAAATTTAAATGAAATGAAAATCGTTCCCTTCTGTCTCCATGAATCTCGTTTGTCATTGTCATCTCTTTTTCTCTCACTCTCAGTAAACACTTGCATCCTACTGGCTTTTTATACGTTTGAAATCAGGACAAGATATCCTTTAATAGAAATGATCGAGATATATGAAAAAAAAAGTGCCATTTTAACATATAACCTTCCGGCTACAATTGTGAAAGACCGCGTTCTGTCTTCTGTCTGTATGGATGATGCTAAACTCCTGATAAGTTACCCTTTCCGACCTCTAGGGTTAACATTCTCACCTGTCATGAAGTGGAAAATACATTGAATACATAGCTAGGTCAGCTGATAAGAAGTTTGGTTTACTGTGTCACACTAGACAAATTTGTCTCGCCAAAATCTTTCTTATATATCTATAAATTTATCTATGTTTAGAATAATGCTGGCACACACGGTCCGGTGCACCTGCCGTTTATTCAGAAATCTTTGCTAAAGACCAAAGAAAAATCAGCAATATTATTGGTCTTTATCTGGTCTCTCGAATTCAGTTTCTCATCTCCGTAAAATTGCCTTTATCTAAATATTTTCATGGTAATTGTTTGACCGATCTATTCACTAGGATTGCAGGACTTTATGAATTTAAGCGCAGTAATAGATTTGCCACCGGGTCGCATCAATTTACAGTTGAGCTCGCTAGATGTAACCGTAAGTTCTCGCTAGTGGAACTCTTTTCCGGCATTATTGATTTTCGAAAATTTAAATGCAATGTTGTTATCTACTGTTTCATTCGTAATGTTTCCCTATTCTAATTCTTACACACCAAGTAATCCAGGGTGTCTTAATGGCATTACTACCCTGCATTTTATTTTAAAATCAGAATCACCCCATGCAAGGCAGTAATGCTACTAAAACACAAATGGCTACAGGGTGTGAATTAGGAAAAAAAACATTAATTATTGCAGAAAGAGAAGAAAGTAATCAGGTTGACAGTAAATAAAGATTGACATTGCATTTAAATTTTTACAGATTAAAATTAGCTGGAAACCATAGAGCCGGAAGGGAGTTCCACAAGTAAGTAGTGCGAGAGAAGAAACTGTTAGCATAGAACTTACGGTAACATCTAGCCAGCTCAGCTGTAAATTGATAAAATCTCGAAGCTAGTCTAGTGCTGCGCTTAAATTTAAAAAAAATACACACCATAGTGAAAAGCACATTCGAAGAATTACTATGAAAATATTTATAGAAAAGACAAAGTGAGGAAACCTTACGATGGTGTAAAAGTGAGTTGAGCTGAGCCGGCAGATCAGGACCAATAATATTGCAGATTCTTCTTTGGATCTTATCAAGGAAAATAGCAGGAACATGTGTGGCAGCCATATTCTAATGATAGACTTATAGATATCTAAGATATTTGGTTGGATTGATGTGAGTTTGTGGCCCTGGGTTTCACGCTTTTTTCTGACGATCGCTAAAGCGTGAAACCCAGGGTCACAAACTCAAATCAATCCAACTAAATATGTTAAACTATCTCTGATATTGAGCGCTTTCCAACAAGTACCGCGCATATAATATGTAAATACTAATAATCTATATAATATATTACACACACATACACACACACGCACGCGCGCGCACGCACACACACACACACACACACACACACATATATATATATATATATATATATATTTATATTTATATACACACACTTTTCACATATACAGTGCTGTTCGATAAAAGCAACTCAACTGATTTTTTTTACTAAAAATATTTTTGTCTATTGTTTTGGGGGTTAAAATAATTTTTAATCTTACTAATATAAAAACCCCTTCTCGACCACCTAAGAAAAAAGTTTATTCACACTAAGGTATTCTATTGATTATTATAAATTTGGATATAAATGAAATTCAGGAAAAAACTCTGTGCAAAAAAAGTGATTCAGATATCGCATTCTAATGAGTAAACTGGTAAATTTAAAGAGCTTTTGACAAAATATTGAAAACTATTTTACAATACACTCAGAACATTATTCTAGAGAATACTAGAACAGCTTAAATTAAATCTAGAATATTCCAGGATATTCCAGAAAGCCTCATGCAGTATAAAATCAGCTTGAAATAGCTACTCAAGTGACTAACCCGATGAAAGGGTACAAACACGCATCAGAACCACTTAAGGCATCTATTATTGCCCTCTAAAATGCTGGCAAGTTTACGAGAGAAATTGCTATAACCTCATAATCAACTGTCTTTCGAGTGCTTCGGGCACATAATGATGCCACTTCTGCTCCAAGGAAGGAATCTAGGGGCCGAAAGAAAATGATTGATGATAGAACTGGCAGGGTAATCAAGAGAGAAGTTGCGAAGAATAGGACTATAACTAGCCAAGATATTGCAGCCAGTCTAAGCGAAGAGCAAAGTGTTAGTCTTGCCTCTTCAACAGTCCCTCAGAACAAGGTTGCAAATCTTGCTAGAACAAGGCTACAAATCTTGTACACGAAGGTTTAAGCCGCTAATAAGCAAAGCCAACAAAGCCAAGAGACTTGAATGGGCTCACTATTACAAATATTTCACCGTAGAATACTGTAAGAATGTTCTCTTCTCCGATGAAACGAAAGTTGAGCTAAATTCAAAGGATAAGGTGAGTCAATTTTTATCGAACAGCACTATATATATATATATAGAGAGAGAGAGATTCTGGAAAGAAAAATTGTCTGGCCCGATATAATGAACCGATTTTATGACATAACAATGGATGCAATAAAATCTTTCCACTACATATCAGCAGCGAACGTGAGACCGGGAAGGCGAAACGTGTCGCTTTTCTAGAGGTTAGCATTAGCCGTGCTGATGGAAGGTAGCAAGGGGTCTCTCTAGTGATTAATGAAGAGAAGTTTAATGTTGGAAGCGTTAAAAATGACAAACCATATTTTTCCCAAGTTAACTCAGGACTTGATGTCGTTTTGGGCATCGCCTTCTATTTTGACTTTGTCAGACTGATAAGCCTTACTATCGATGCAGTAGTAAAATGTTATGTTGACAACGTAGGTAGCAAGTTGAAAGATGATGTCATTAGGAAGGTCATTAATGAAAATTAAAAAATAGAGTAGGTCCAAGGATGGAGCTAGTGGGGGGCGGTCACTTGCGTTAGTAGGAAAGGATCTAGACGATTTACCTTTCAGGATAACTTTCATTTCACGATTCGATAGTGTTATGGGACCTTACCCATAATAACATAATGAACTATTCCATACGTAATGAATACTGCGCCTCAAGAGGAAGCAGGGAGCTCAGTCTGAAGTCTGGAGTGAAGTCCGTCAGGAGTCTGTCAGTCAGTCAGAGCGAGCGAGTCAGTCAGTCGAGTCAGAGGCAGTCCGAAACAGAGTCGCGTTCAGACAATTACTACTAAACCTGATTGTTCGTACTAACACTTTCTACTTCTCTGTATATATTCCTGTTTGTAATATATCTGTGTTATTCCATATCCGTGTTCGAGTTCTTCTTTATTGGTTCTACCTTGGACTATCACCGTGGTACAAGGAACCGGACCATAAGAGATAGGAATGATTGGATCAATTCAAAAAAGTGACGGAGACACAGTAACTTTTCAGATTGTGACGAAGACCTGAATGCCAGTCAAGATCAAAATCTTTCTAGATGTCCAATGCCACAGCCTGGCTTTCACTGCTTTTATCTAAGGCATAATTAACTCTCCGCAAATATCCTCAGAACATCAACAATTGATCTGGAGATAGGCTTCTCTTCTCCAGGTCAGTTTGGGGGAAATTCGATTTTAGACAAAGCTGAGATCGACAACCAATCTTATAGCAAATGAATGATTATAAAGTATACATTTATATGAAAAAAAATAATTAAAATTCATCTGAGATACAATTATAACTTTAAGCAATATGGTCACAATATATGCAAAAGAAAAACGATGCCACTTTTTATCCGTCTCCTTCTACCGTGAATTTAAAATAGTGCTTTCTGTTTCCATATGACTAAAGTACGTATAAATGTTAAAGGGAAAACTTCACTTAAATATATTGAAATATTTCCAATTTTTACACCTGAAATTAAGTCAATACAAACTTTAAGCGAAATTGTCACAGGATATGGTGTTATGGTCCAGATCCTTGTACCACGGTGATAGTGCAAGGGAGAGCCAATAAAGAAGAACTCGAACACAGGTATGGAATAACACAGATATATTACAAACAGGAATATACACAGAGAAGTAGAAAGTGTTAGTACAAAGAATCAGGTTTAGTAGGGAGAACAATGTAGTCCCGACCAGTATCACTATTCCAATGTCTTGTAGTAATTGTCTGAACGTGACTCTGTTTCGGACTGCCTCTGACTCGACTAACTGACTCGCTCGCTCTGACGGACGGACAGACTCCTGACGGACCTCACTCCAGACTTCAGACTGAGTTCCCTGCTTCCTCTTGAGGCGCAGTATTTATTACGTATGGAATAGTCCATTATGTTATAATGGGTAAGGTCCCATAGCATATGGAAAAATAAAAAAGACGTCAGATTAACCTATATCTTCATTGTATTCATTTCAACTGTCACCTTCTTCTTTTTTCAATGTGTTTAAACTATAATTTTAGAATGCGAAAATTGCAATTAAATATATTTTTTCAATCATTTCACTCCATGCAAGGCGGGAGTGCCACTAGCACGCAGAGAGTAAGAGCAAAGAGAGGTGTTTTAAGAAAGGATATAGAGAAGAACGGGGATTAGGATCAAGAAATCAGAAGATGTCTATTGACATTACATTTGGATATTTGAAGGTTATATTTATAAGGGAAGCAAGCCTTGGATAGCAACTAGACTACCGCAGAAAGAAATGGCAACCTACTGCGAGAAAAAAATCTGCCTCATCAGTCATGTATCGAAAGATACATGATCACCTAAGCGTGTATCATACATGGCATATAACTGACTGGGGTGCTATAATCTGATGTAATGGATAATGTCTTGCAATTTTTAATTGGAGAGCCGTGCTCTAATTTCAGTTCAGTTCATTATATTTTTTTAAGAATTTCATCCAAGCCAGGAGGGAGTGCCAGTAGCACGTAAAGTGTTACAGGGAGTAAGTGGAAGAGCAGAGAGGATTGTTTAAGGAAAGCATATAAAGATCATCATCAGATGTCGATTGATATTACATTTGAATATTTGATGATTATAGCTATCAGAGAAGCAAGTAAGAGGAAGGGAGTTCTACTGTCGGGAAGTGTGAAAGAATAAGCTATTGGAGCAGAAGAGGCTATTACATTCAACTGTTTCGACAATGGAAGGGTGGGACCGAGATGCCAATCTAGTTGCACGCTGAAATTCATGCAGTTGGTGTACTGGTGAAAATAGCTCGTCAGAGCAGTTGCAATGAAAATATTTGTAGAAAAGAGAGAGGGAAGCCGCAACACGTCTGTGAGAAAGTGACTGTAAACGAGATGACAGATCAGAGCCTATAACATTGCATGTCTGTCTCTGGATTATGTCGAGGGCATCGATATGAACATCAAGGCTTCCGGGTCATATATTGCAACTGTATTCAATGCTAGGTCAACTATATTGAATGATTTCCAAAACGTATTGTCAGAAAGAGACAACTGAAATTCCATGGGATGCAATGAGAAATTGGGGAGAGCTATGACCGCCCATGTCATGAAGTGACACGTTCCTTAAAAGTGGAAGATCTTTAAGTATTTATTTCCTACATTCTGTTGAGTGATTGTCTTTAAAATTAAAATCATGAAAGTCAGTAGAGAACGTTCCATTGTGTGATGATAAAGTCAACTTGATTTGCGATTCGAGTTTGTCTTGTTTCTCGTAATGACGGAGCATGCGTGTGAAGTTAGGCGCACGAGTGGGTTCAGAAAAGAAAACAAAACTGAGTGTAGTCTGCTCTATTTTTGTTCAACTCTCCTGGACAAAGTTGTCGTTCGTGTGTCAAGACTCACAAAACTAAATAAATAACAGAAACAACGCCAGCGGAAGTTTTTTTTTTCCGAGACAACCTGAAAAGAAAAAAAATATTAAAGAACTGCTCTTTGTATAGAGATCCAATAGACAAACGAACTAAGAAAGGTTCATCCTTTGCGCTATTCATTAACCACCTTTGCTGAGATTGAACAAAGATAAAATGGCTGCTTTTTAACCGACAAGAGACGATCACACGCAAGATCTACAAAGCAGTGAACCTTAACTTCTGAATGATTTAGTAAGACAAGAATTAGCCAAAAGTAGCGGGAAAACTTTAACAAAATATGATAGAACTTATGAGCAAAAAACGTTAAACGTCAGATTAGAAAAAGCAAAGTCAGTTTAAGTCAAGTGATAAAGTGACAGTTTGATTAGCAGAATATGCGTGATGGCAGTATAACCATTAAAACGTAGCCTAGTATAAGTGATAAATGAAAGCATAAAAAGAAGAGTATATATATATATATATATATACACACACATATATATATATATATACATACATATATATATATATATATATATATATATATATATATATATATATATGTGTGTGTGTGTGTGTGTGTGTGTGTGTTGCTAGAAAAATTACAACTGAGTAGTGAGTTCGATCCTCACTGTGTGCCCCATACTTTCGGGCTTGTGCCAAATCTGCTCTACGCTTGGAAAATCACTATATATATATATATATATATATATATATATATATATATACAGATAGATAGATAGATAGATAGATAGATAGATAGATAGAGAGAGAGAGAGAGAGAGAGGGAGTCATCCACATGTATCACTGCTCATCAGTGTGGCTAAACATCCACTCGCTCTAGGGTGGGACAGAAATCCAATCGATTTGGCATCAGCCGGACATTCTAACCCATAAGCCCTCGATTCCCGGCAGAGAGAAAGGCGGGAATTTTTTCAGTATTTATTTTTCCATAAACATGCCAAATTGTTGTAGCATACCTACGGACGACAATGGGTATGTCCCCATTCACACAAATAGATTAGTAAATACTGTATATTGGTCTGCAGTTGGAGATTTGCCTCCAGCTGTGCTGGTCAAACTTTCCGTTTACGGGCAGAGAGGTTCCACAGACGAAGCTATGTTGAAGGACAGACTCTGGTTTCGGAAAACAACCACCCGTTCTCGTTTTTTAGGGGTCTACGGGTAATTTTTGGCCGAGCCTACGGGCTCGGATACCCACATGAAAGTCAGCCTTGTGCCACATCTGAACGCGTGGGGCGGTTGGTAGATATCCTGCAGTTGGAGATTCATTGTGGAATTCCCTTGACTCACTTGTATCAGTTGGCTACTTTATCTTCGAGACGCTGGCGGATTATATATGTGTTGTTCGTATCCTAAGTATTATCTTTCATTACCAACCTTCGTTTGATTATTCTATTCAGTAACTTTCCCTTGGTTACAACAATATATATATATTTACATAAACAATGCCTTGTCCGTTGGCAAAAACTAATGGTGGCGCCTGGGGTGGCAGTAGCGATTTAGCTTCCGAAACTAAGTTACCTCCCCTGGTTAAGTGCAGCTTATCGCACGTTGTTTCACACGTTTTATGTAGAGAATTGTATTTATGGGGTGACCCAGAATTAACGATCTATTTCAGTGACATCCGACATTTTTCTTAATTCAGCTTTATTTCTTGCTCATCATGTTTAATATGATAATTTTTTATTTTATTTTAATAACCTTTTTTGTAATTTTATTTTCCTTCCCTTTCATAAAACTATTAATAGTGAATACACAAGAACACTTTTTGCGGATGCCCCAACTCGGCTGGATTTATTTGCATGGGCTTCCATACAAAAAAAAAAGTTTATCACCGAAAGTCCAATAATTTAGCTGAGCTTAAAGAACACATTCAGTAAGCAGATAACTCCCGAAATGCTCCAAAATGACACGTAGATGACACAGTAATGATACCAGACACCGAAAAGCTAAGTAGGGCGAAAGAAGTGACGAAGCAAAAAGACAGACTGCGTGGTCATCAATAAAAGGATGAGGCCGAAATGCGATTTGCAGTTCGGGAACTATAGTAGAAACACACCTATTCTTCAGTTAATAGAATCTCCCACCTATAATAAGTAGGAGTAGTAATAGTAACGAGCTGTCGCTAGGTCACTCAGTGAGTTGGTCAGTCAGTCGATGTCGGACGACCGTTAGTCGGATACTAAAGTATCAGCGACCACAACTAGATTTCTCTGCGTCATTATCTATTATATCAAATTCCTAACGTTTTGTACGTCGAACCTATTTTAGGACCGACTTAGTACAAATACAAGCCTCCACTGTGAAACCACTATACAACAAGGACACTAAAATCAAGCAGGTGCGGAAATTTTAAATATCTGGGAAGTGTTTTGACAGAGGACAGTAAGTGCGACACTGAGATCCGTAGACGTAGTGGGATGGCCAAGGACGCATTCCAATAGTTGAGCAAAGTATTGCGAGACAGGAGGATATTTTGATAAAGAAGAAAAGAGTACTGAGCTGTTACGTGACATCTGACCTTTTTTATGGCAGCGAATGTTGGACGGTCTCCTCGAAGATGAAGAAGAAACTCGAGGCGACGGAAATATGGTTCTGCTGAGGATAACACATACCGGGCGTGTGAGCAATGTTGAAGACTTGGAGAGGATGCAAGCAAGGAGTAGGCTTATAATTCACATGAGGAAGAGGCAGCTGAAGTTTCTGGGATGCGTAATGATAAAGGAGAGCCTTTCTCACAGGTCGAATAGAGGTAAAGAGAGACAACGGAAATTGTATTGAGCACTCTTTTAAGAATAGTAATTGTTGGTTATTGGAATTCATTCCGTATACACCAATTATATACTTCGGTATCTATCTATCTATCTATCTATCTATCTATCTATATATATATATATATATATATATATATATATATATATATATATATAAAAATCTTGATAATATATATGGATCCTTAGTTGTGGATGAATCGAATCTGGTGTGACATTGAAAGAGATGGGCTCCGCATGCATAATTCCAAAACAACTTATTCATGAACAAATGCTTTTCAATCCTTAGGGATTTCGTCGGGTGTTCAGCTATAAAACGACCCTAAAACCACATCCGACCATGGGATTGATGACGATGATTATGACGATGTATGTTCTCTTTTCATTTTTTTGTCTGTTTCGTCCAGCCGATAAATATGACTTTCCATGCATTAGAGGCCACTACCTGGAGAGATTCGCAAGCATTATTTTCCTATCTGATTAGCAAACTTGTCACAGCAGTACACCACATCTGCTTGCGGTCAGTCTTTGTGCAAAATAAAAAAAAACGAAAGGAAACTGAAGAAAAATGCACATAATTCACAGGAAAAGAAAAATGGCTTGTCTACAAAATACAGTCCACTGAGACGGTGCTGTGTTGATGACCTTCAATATATTAGACTGACTTTTCAATCTCTGTCTGCACCGGCTCTACTCTTACATTAACGTGTCCTCTTTAATTAAGAAGTACTGACCTGCAATTAACGTCTCTAATTAATCTTAATGAACTAATTAATAGCAGTTCATTCCATCAAAGATTATCTTTTTTGCACAGTCGAGAGTTTGTGTATGTGCGTGCGTGTGTTATTTTTCATTCTTGTCAATAGCAATGAAAAATTGTATTCGTTTGAGAAGGAAGGCAGCAATAATAATAATAATAATAAAAATAATAATAATAATAATAATAATAATAATAATAATAAGAAGAAGAATAAGAAGAAGGAGAAGGAAATTGTGTTAACCCTGAATACAGATTTTATAATAAATCTCCAAAGCAATTGACCATCTCGTATCAGGTTGCACAATGTTTGCACCCACTAAAATATAAAATTCTGCATGACAGAGTGGGCCAATATGTGCACTGAAAGATATGCTATTTTTACGGAAAGGAAACTGAAAGACACTGGTATGAACATGACCAACACGCAGTTATAGAGATAGGACCTGTCACAATTTTAAAAAACTTTACAATACACACAGACATAAAAAAATCAAATCTCTTCGCTCAGACATCGAGATCAAAGAACACAAAAAGTGAACGTGCTTTTATTTACATGTCAATCCCTTCAGATTATAATCTATTTTTGAAGACCTTTAAAAACTATCAAAATACAAGGATCTTGAAGTCGAAATATTTAAAAAAAATATGGCACATGAGGACATCAATAATTCCAGTTGTAGTTGGGGAACACGTATTGATTGGAAAATGTTCCGATAGATAAATTGAAGGGATTCTTAAGTGCCAATCACTTAAAGAATTACAAGAATTGTACTCATGAGTACAACTCACATATTACGAAGAACTGTATCTCTGTAGAATGTGTGTGGCCTTTTTTTTTATAAAAAATGATCAGTGGAAACTGTCATGAAGTCATCGTAGACTTTAGGCCTCTTGATTGGACACAGAGTGAATACGACACAGGTTGAAGGAAATAATATTATTATTAATAATAATAATAATAATAATAAGAAGAAGAAGAAGAAGAAGAAGCAGAAGAAGGAAACTGTGTTAACCCTGAATACAGATTCTATGATAAATATCGAAAAACATTTGACCATCTTTTATCAGGTTGCACAGTGTTTACACCCACTCAATATAAGATTCGACATGACAGTGTGGGCCAATATCTGCACTGGAAAATATGCAATTTTAACGAGAAGGTAACTAAGAAAAACTGTTATGAGCATCATCTACACCCGGTTACGGAGATAGGACATGTAACAATTTTATGGGACTTTACAAGACACACAGACAGAACCATCAAAGTTAATCGCCCGGATATCGTGATCAAAGACCAAAAAAACAGAGTGTGATTCCTTATTGATATGGTACTCCCTGCAAATTGTAATATACATTTGAAAACCTTTAACAGACAATTAAAATACAAGCATCTTGAAGTGGAAATCTCAAAAATGAGGCATATGAATAATTCCAGTTGTATTTGGAGCCCTCAAATTAATTGGGAAAATATCCGATAGACTCATTGAAGTGGTAAGTGGTAGGCCATGCCTTAAAGAAATACAAACAGTATACGCACAAGTACCGGTTACATATTAAAATGAGCTTTATCTATGTAAAATCTGTTTGATCTTATGTTTTTCTTTTTGTTTTTGTTTTTTTGTTTTTAAATATGATCATTGGAAAATATAAAGCCATTTCTGACATTGTATCTCTGTGTGGACCCAGGTAGAAATGTGTATATAACAGAAATCAAAGAAAATAATAATCATAATAATAATAATAATAACGAGAAAACTGCTTATTTGCCAACGCATGCCTCATCCCAACGCTGGTGTTGATCGTCTCTATGCGTCCTGATCCGAAAGAGGCAGAGGATTAGTTCAACTAGAATTGTCTTATAAAACCACAACAATCGACCTTCAAAGACATCTGGAAACTACACATCTGGATGGTGATTTGCGTCAACGAACATGAAAGAAATAAGAAAATTTATTCAGTAATAAAAAGTCAACATGTTCACAATGGAGTTTCAAATGGGTGAACAAATGCAAGTAAAACATAATAAACCTATTGTAGACAACTTAAAAATGAAGCAAAGGCAAATACAATTAACCAGATAGACAAACGATGGCAGGATAAACCTCTTCACGGTCAAGCTGATCTACACACACCCCGTACACATCAGTACCTACGTAATTCAAGGTTAAAAGTTAAAAGCTTTATGCAGAAGACCAATGCCTACTAACTAGAAATTACCAAGCACACATGCTAATGCTAGAGCAAAATGCAGATTCCGTGATAAATATCCAGAAACAATTAGCAATTTTGTATCAGCTTGCGCGGTATTGGCATCCAGTGAATATAACACCCGACATGGCAGAGTGGTCCAATATCTGCTTCGAAAATATGCAATTTTTACGGAAAGGAAACTGCATTAAATTGGTATGAACACCATCCAGACCCGTTTACGGAGATAGGACCCGTAACAATTTTATGGGACTTTAAAATAGACACACAGACAGAATAATCAAAGTTAATCACCAAAACATTAGAGACCGCAAAATCTTATTGACATGGCAGTCCCTGCAGATTATATTTTTAAGATCTGCAAGTCTATCAAAACACAAGGACCTTAAAATCTCAAAATTATGATAGATGAGGACATTAACACATCCGGTTATACTAAAGGCCGTCGGATTAAATAGAACAAATTCCAATAGACTCCTTGAAGGGATTCCTGGCAGCCCATGCCTTAACGGAAAAACAAAATGTACTCACAAGTACAGCTCACCCTGACGAAGAGCTTTATAAATATACAATATGTGTGACCTTAGCTTTTTCTCCTCAAAAAATGCTCACTAGAAAATGTAATGAAACCATTTCTGAGCTGAGGTCTCTGGTGGGGACATGGAATGGAATGAATATACACCGGAAATCAAAGGAAATAAAATAATAATAATAAAAATAAAAAAAATAATATTTTTTAAGCGATTGTTCGTGAATTTGGTGACATGACAATTGTGAGTTAAATTCGTGGACCGGGCAGTGTGTACCTGAACTAAATAGAATCAGGGCGAACAATAACTGATTAGATGTAAAAAAAAAAAACAAAAATAAACTAAGTTAGTCATAATATCCCTAAACATAGGTAGTGGAAAGCCCCGGACCGGGTGTTACACTGTATATTAAGTAACGTGTCCGTTCAGAATTGCAGTAGATTACCCACGTTGATATACACCTGAGGAAGGCCGGAGGCCACATGGATCTAAACTTTGTGATAACAACCACAAAGATAATAAGTAGAGCTCGAATATAAATAGTGTAAATAATATAAATATTGCTATAAAGATTATATTTAGTATGTAATGTTATTTGATAGATATTGTATTTTTTAACATTAAACTCATCTCTTCCGGACTTGAGATTGGGCGTCATGCTAAAGAACATATGTATTTTCTTTTTTTTTAAATTAAGTGAGATTTATCTATAAGCTACTAGATATTAGTTTCACTGTTTATCAAATTTATATCGGACTAAAAAATCGAACTAAAAAATACATTTTTTAGTCTGCACATACACACACGCACGTCTATCTATTGATGTATCTAAAATTCTGTAACCTCCGTTAGGTGTCCTTCACACCCTCTATAATACCCATACATCGACCGAAAGGAACTAAATATTAGGGAGAGGTGAAAACAGGTAAGCGGGGAGAGGGTACAAAATACAGTTGGTTTTACTAAGGTGTGTAGATTTGTACAATATTTGCATTAATTTTTTGGGAAATTAAAAAGTTATTATTGAACATAAAAAAAAAACTCTCACTATTTAAAAAAAACAATTTAATGATTAAAATAAATACTTATTTAATAGAAGGAAATTACTGGAAAGTAATTAAAACTCACCTGAAGCGAGCTGAATGTGTAATGCTCCTCATGCCAATGACACTTCCACCGGGCTTCTCTACGGCATATGACTTCACTGAATTTGATGTGCTCCTCTTGAATTTTAAACTGGGGTCATCAGGAGAGAATGTGCATCGTTTCGGGGCCTTCCTCTCAACGGTTTCAGTTGCACACCACCACCCCCATTACTAATGTGAGGCCCCATTATAACGATATACAAGTGTTGCAGATAAACTAGAACACTTGTATATCGTTATAATGGGGCCTTACATCAGTGAGAGGGCCGGTGTGCAACAAACCGTTGAGAGGAAGGCCCCGGAACGATGCACATTCTCTCCTGAATGAAACTTTTTACTTTTTATTCATTTTTTTCCCTTTTCATTCAATCTGAAAATAATTTACGCATACACGCACGCACACACACACACACACATACATACATATGTATTTACAGTCTGCGATGGAAAAATTGTCGTCGAAATATCGGTAAAATGAAAATAAAATAGATATCTCATTTTAACAGATATATTTAGTAAAATCACACAAAAATATCTTGAAATGTTAAAGAATAAATCTCTTCAATAAAATCGTCATTGGCTTTAACCACCGTTTCCATATGTCTTCGAATTCTTCTACAACTCTTTCGAATGGTTCCTTGCTTATATTGGTGAATGCTACCATAATTGTTGCCTTCAGTTCATCTTTCGTGTTAAAAGGACTTTTGCTGGTCCCTTGCTCAACTGTTCCCCACACATAATAATCAAGAGGGTTGCAGTCTGGGGAGTTTGGTTTCAGGTGTCAGGGGCGGTTTGACCGCAGAAACGCTTAGGCGATCATGTGTCTTTCGATACATGACTGACTAGGCAGATTTTTTTCTCGCAGTAGGTTGCTATTTCTTTCTCTGCTAGACCAGTTGCTATCCAAAGCTTTAGAACCCGGTCTGTCCTGCTATTTACCCATAGCTGCCGGGGAGAAGAAGCGTATTCATACCTTTCCCAAGGGTACTAGCACGTAAGTGAATATAATGGATTCGACTGGAATTCAAACTCGGCTCTCCGATTCCTCAATCCGAGCCGGTATCCATATGAATTTCTTACGGCTCTCTAATAGAGGAGTAGTGCTGAGCCTCCTCCCACAGGGTTCCGTCATCCGCAGACAATAAATGTAAGGTGCCCGTGCTCCCAAATTCCGCCGATCGATGTGGGGTTGTCACCCCTCTTCGACAGTACTACTTTGGCTCTAATCCTAAAATAACCAAGCTTCGACATCCCCCACGAGAAATAGTGGGTGCCAAACTCGTATTCTCATCTAGTTACTGATTGGGTTCGACGTTGCTTAACTCCGATGATCGTAAGGGAACAGTTGTTTCAACATGATGTGGACGTAAGATTAGCGATTATAAGAAAAAAAAATTTCTAGAGGAAACAAGAAGAAGGTTTGACTATGGAGACATGAGACAGAAGCAACTGGTATCATAGAACTTGCTTCTGGCTATTTCAATAGGAAAATGATTAATTTTTTGCCGCCAATGTAGTACTGCGCTTAAATTCATAAAGTCTAGGTACCATAGAGGGATGTTCATCAGAAGAATTACTTGTTTAGTAACCATTCTAGGATGAAGAATACAAATGTCGAAAGAAGGCATATGGAAATAAATTCCACCATCTTTTCAAAGACGTCACAATACAAAAGGAAGAATGATCCTCACGTGAGCTATGACCATGTACGTCCTGAAGGGACATGATATTAAAAACAAAACAAAACAAAACAAAAAAACTATACTTAAATATTGCAGTTTATTTTCAATGTAAATCTGTCATGGCCAGTGTTTTTCTTTGTGTAGTAATCAAATCTAAAACTAGAAAAAAAAATCTGGCATTGATGTCCTTGTCTTAATTTCAAGATGCTATCCTTAGCGAGGGAAGCGAAATCAATCATTGTGTCCCTTACAAAAGAAAAAAAAAAGGAAAAAAACAAAAACAAAACAATAGCAACCGGAAAAAAGACGAAGCAATCGAAGCTGAAGAAAACAAAATGGCGTTGGCCAAGGTAGTAATTGGCGGGAATCTCTCCTGAATTTTCGCTTGTTAGCTTTCCGGCGATTATTCTTTTTCAAACTACATTTCAACCTTGAGTAGTCAATGAACTGTCGGCATTAATTCATTGGCAGAGTCTCGAAGCACACACACTCAAAAACCGAGACGGATTGTTTATTCCTTCTTTCTCTTTCTTTCAAAGTAAATTATTTGTTTTTTAATCTTTCTCTCCTCGACGTTTATTTTTCATCTCTCTTTTAGCTTTTAATTATCGCAGTGTTGTTGACTTGTTTGAATCCTTCCACCATTGTTTTTCATTGTGTCCTCTTCCTCCTCTTCTTCTTGTATTCAGTCTTCTTCTTCTTCTTCTTCTTCTTCTTCATCTTCTTCTTCTTCTTCTTCTATTGTGTTTTCTTTTTCTATTTAGTTTTCTTCTTCTTCATCTTCTTCTTCTCATCCATCTTTTTCCACTTCTATTCTATCTTCTTGTTCTTGTTTTTCTTCTATCCAGACATCATCATCATCGTCATCATCATCATCATCATCATCATCATCTTCTTCTTCTTCTTCTAATATTCAGTCTTCTTTTTATTCTTCTTCTGTTTAGTCTTCTTTATATTATTATTCTATTTAATTTTCTTCTTCGTCTTCTTCTTCTTCTTCTTCTTCTTCTTCGTCGTCGTCTTCTTCTTCTTCTTCTTCTTCTTCTTCTTCTTCTATTGTGTTTTTTTTTCTATTTAGTTTTCTTCTTCTTCATCTTCTTCTTCTCATCCATCTTTTTCCACTTCTATTCTATCTTCTTGTTCTTGTTTTTCTTCTATCCAGACATCATCATCATCGTCATCATCATCATCTTCTTCTTCTTCTTCTTCTTCTTCTTCTAATATTCAGTCTTCTTTTTATTCTTCTTCTGTTTAGTCTTCTTTATATTGTTATTCTATTTAATTTTCTTCTTCTTCGCCTTCTTCTTCTTCTTCTTCTTCTTCTTCTGCTGCTGTTTCTTTTGCTTCTTCTTTGTCTCTTCATTAATAGAGAAAGAAGCTTCTTTTTCTTTTTCTTCCTTATCTTGATCCTCTTCCGTTTTTCATCCTATTCATTGTATTTTCCTTCCATCTATATGTCTCTTCCCATCTGTTTTCTATCTCTGTGTGTGTATGTGTTTTTTTTTCAATTGCTTGCTTTTTTAAAACTCACTGACAATTCACACATTATTGCACACTGTTGACTTGGTATTGACGTTCTTTGCTTGTTAGCCTATAAAAATGTCGGCTTCATTTACACAACAATAAGAAAAAAAAAGAATCGAAATAAATCACTTGGAAACGAAAACGATACATCGATTTTAATATAAATAACTACAGAAATAGGAGTAAAGACGTCTTAAGTAGAAGTGAAAACAAAGCAAAACAAATGACGGAAGGAAAAAAACATCTTGAAAAATATGGAGGAATAACAGAAAGGAGTGGGGAAGAAAGATAAAAATAAGTTGTTGAAAGAAATAACATTCAATTGAATAAATGCATGAAAAAAGGAATAAATTTAAAAAAATATATGAAAGAAGAGAAAAAGGAATAGACAGCAATAGAAAGTCGAGGGATGAAAATCGAATCCTGGGAAAGATTTAGGATTAATAGGAGGAGAGACATAGAGGAGAAAGAAAGATTAGAGAAGTGGATTATAAAGAATGAAAAGAATAAGCGAATAGACATAGAATAAAAATGAGAAAGAAAGAAGTTAGTAAAGGAAAGGAATAAGTAAAGAAAGGCAAGAAAGATGTAGTGAAGGAAAAAGATTGAATGAAAGACACAAAGAAAAGGATAAGCTGAAGAAAAAAATAATGGAAAAGAGTAAATTAAAAAATGGCGAAAGAGTGAAAGGAAATAAAATGGAGGCATATGTGAAAAATGAAGAATGTAAAATGTAGTCGTTAAAATACAAAGGAAGAAGATAAAAGAATAAGAAAAAAGAAACAAAGAATTTTCATCTTTCTTTCTTTTTGCAGAAAGAAACAAAGAAAGAAACAAAAAAGAAAGAAACAACGAAAGAAAGAATAAAGAGGAAAAAAACATTTTAAAAATGCATAAAAGAAATCGGAGATTAGAAAATATTAAAGGGGAGAGAGAGAGAGAGAGAGAGAGAGAGTGTTAGAGAGAGTGAGAGATAAAGAAATAACAATAAAGAAAGAGAAGTACATGACTAGCATGAAGGTAAAATAAAAAGAAAGAAGGAAATCAAATCAAGAAAAAAGAAAGAAAGAAGAAAAAGAAAGAGAGAGAGAGAGAGAGGGCTATGTAAGTAAAGATATTGTAAGAATAGAAAATAAGTAGAAAAACAAAGAAAAAAAAAAAAAAAAAAAAAAATAAAGAAATAAAACTGCATAAGTAAAAAGATGGAAAGAGAAGAAAAGTTGATGTAGAAAGGAATAAATATACAAAATAAAGAACGGAGGTTGTGAAGGAAAAAGACCGAATAAAAGACACAAAGAAAACGATAAGCTCAAGAAAAATTATGGGAAAGTGTAATTAAAAAAAAAAATGGTGAAAAAAATGAAAGGGAAAAAAATTGGAGGTATATGTGAAAGAAGAATGGGAAAAAAGAAAGAAAGAAGAAAAGAAACCAGAAAGAAACAAAGAAAGAAAAAAAGAAAGAAACAAAGAAAAAAGAAGAAAAACAATTTTAAAAATGAATAAAAAAAATCGGAGATCAAAAATTTTAAAGAGAAAGAATAAATAAGAAAAATAATATAAAAGGAAGAGACCAGAGAGAAAGAGAGAGAGAGAGAGAGAGAGAGAGAGAGAAAGAGAAAGAGAGCGAGAGTAGGAGAGAGATACAGAGAAAGAAAGAACAAGAAAGAAAGAGAAGTACATGATTAAACGAAAACAAAATAAAATGAAGAAAAAAGAAAGAAAAAAGAAAAAGAAAGAAAGCGCACTATATAAGGAAAAATATTGTAAGAATGGAAAATAGATAAAGAAGTAAAAGAAGTGATGAATAAAGAAAGAAACGAAGAAAGAAAAAATAAAGAAAGAAAACTACATGAGTAAAAAGAAGGAAAGAGTAGAAAAGAAATTAACCAAAAAAGAAAAAGTAAAAATTAGTAATACAATAAACTAAATACAAATGAAAAAAAAGACGTAAAAAATCAGAGAGTTACTACAAGGAAATAGAAAGAGAAAGAATATTCTAAAATATAAACGTGGAAACCAAAAGGAAAGATTGAAAAAAGAAAATAATAGTATATCCGTAAAAAAGTAAGTGATATAAAAGAAAGAAAGGAAGAGAGATAAGCACACATTAAGAAGACGTAAATAAAAAGGAAAAATAAATAAGATAGTAAACCAAAAGGAAAGCTAAAGAAAGAAAAAGTGTGTGAATAAACGAAAGAAATAATGGGTGAAAAAAAAAACACACACGAAATAGGAGAGTGGGGAAAAAAGAATAAACAGCAGGAAAAGATAATCCGAAAATAAAAGAATAAACAAAGAAAGAAAACACAAAAAGCGAAAAGGACACATTACCCAAAAAGAAAAGGAATTCAGATAACTAGACACAAATTAAGAAGGAAATAAAAATTAAAAGTGATAAAATAAGATAGTACATCCGGAAGAGGCATGGTGCATGGAACTAGAACAATCTACTCCGGCGGATGAAATAAAGGGTTCGGTTCGAAATTCCATTCAGCTGAAGAAGGCGAACAACAACCGAAACGTTGTGTATATGGCGATGAAGATGAGGATAACAGTCCGAATAATGTAAATAAAAAAAAAAATATAGAAAACGTGAAAAAAAACACATGAAATGAGGAGGAAAGAAAGGGGAAAAATGAAGAAAATAAAAAGAAAAAGACAGCAGGAAAAAAAGATAAAAATCCGAAAATAAATAGTCCGAATAAACAAAAAATGTTAAATACGAAAAAAAGTCACAAAAAAGCGAAATTTTTTTTTACTGGTTGAGATAGAAACATAACTGGGAGATGTGAATTGCCAGTGGATAAAGACGTTGGATTAGAATTCTTGGGATCTGTTCTTGTTTTATTTCACTAGACGCAATAGTTAAAAAATACATGTATGTGTAGTTCAATAAAATGATAAGGCCACAGCAGTTGTTAACCAAAAATTAAAGTGTTGAGCGATAGTTGGAAATAACTGAGAAGCACATCCGGAAGATCCATGGGTGCAAATGGAACTAGAACAATCTACTCCGGCGGATGAAAATAAAGAGTTCGGTTCGAAATTCCATTCAGCTGAAGAACACAAGGCGAAAAAAATAAAAAAAAAAAACAAATGAAAACTACAGACAAAAGTTCATTTTCTCAGCAAAAGACATTCATTTCGTTCACTGTGTATTTCTTCTCTGATGGCGAAACTGAAGATGAAAGGATAACAGTGAGTCCGAATAATGTAAATATAAAATATATATATATATATATATATATATATATATATATATATTTATATATATATATATGTGTGTGTGGACGATTAAAACGTAAACAAATACGTAAAGAATTTCAAAAATGAACAAATATTTTAATTATATATTTAAAAATGTGATTTATTTCTCCAAAACTGAAAATATGACATGTTTAATAATAAGTACCTCTCCACACTTTGTATTAGTGAACTCAAGAAGGTAATAAATTCAGCTGAAACACATTTGGGTGCTTAATTATTCAATTGAAGCAGACCAATGAAATTAAACATTCTTACTAAATTGGTGTGAGAACCGAACTTTGACAAGACAATCAAAATTACGAATATTCTACTTTTAATCTATTCCTTAGTAGTTATGATACTTACGCTTGAAATTCCGTGCCATTAAGCCTTAAAAGATGGCAAAATTAGGCATAAAATGGCAAATACGTTCTTCAAAAAAAAATGTCTTCAGGGCCTTTAGTGCCCACAGACAAAGCAAACAAATATATAGATCAAAATTTAATGATTGTTCTTCAGCAACCAAAATAGTAATGCATCAGATAGACCTAAATAATTAGGCAATGCCTTTTTCAGATTTTTAAAGTTAAATTTTTTCTGTCCGAAATATAATTCTGAGATGAATAATTGAATCTTCCAGAACTTTCCAGATTTAGGATCTGTTTGTTCTTCAGTTTTTCATTTCTTGGCAATGATTGTTCTTCACAACCAAAATGTACCAATTTAGTTAAAAATTGAGGCAATGATTGTTCTTCAGTAACCAAAATGGTAATGCTTCAGAGTTTCATTGTTCTTCAGCAACCAAAATGGTAATGCATCAGTGCCTTTAGTGCCCAAAAGCCTAAATAATTAGGGCAATGATTGTTCTTCAGCAACCAAAATGGTAATGCATCAGGGCATTTAAATTAGGCAATAGCAACCAAATGGTAATGCTTCAAGTCTTTAGTGCCCAAGCCTAAATAATTAGCCAATGATTGTTCTTCAGTTAGTTAAAATGGTAATGATACATGATCAATTAGGTGTAAATTTCAGAACCTTTAGTAAGCCTAATCACTATGATTGTTCTTCAAGAACCAAAATTAATGCATCAGTGTATTTAGTGCCCAAGCCCTAAATCTTTCTGCAGTAACCAAAATGGTAATGCTTCAGAGTCTTTACTAAATTGGCAATGATTGTTCTTCAGTAACCAAATGGTAATGGCTAGAGCCTAAATAAGTCTATCAGTAACCAAAATGGTCTTCAGGAGTCTTTAGTGCCCAAGCCTAAATAATTAGGCAATGATTGTTCTTCAGCAACCAAAATGATAATGCTTCAGAGTCTTTATGCCTAAGCCTAAATAATTAGGCAATGATTGTTCTTCAGCAAACCAAAATGGTAATGATTCAGGGCGTTTAATGCCTGCCTAAAATAATTAGGTAATTCAGCAACCAAAATGGTAATGCTTCAAGTCTTTAGTGCAAAAATAATTAGGCAATGATTGTTCTTCAGTAACCAAAATGATAATGCTTCAGATTTTTGCCTAAATCTCAAGCAACGAAAATGGTATATCAGGGCCTTTAATTAAATAATTAGGTAATGATTGTTCTTAGCAAAAAATATCTTCAAGTCTTTAGTGCCCAAGCCTAAATAATTAGGCAATGATTGTTCTTCAGCAACCAAAATGGTAATGCATCAGGGCCTTTATATAATTATATAAAATGGTAATGCATATTTATAAATATATATAATATATATAAATAATTATGATTGTTCTTCAAACCAAAATGGTAATGCATCAGGGCCTTTAGAAGCCTAAATAATTAGGCAATGATTGTTCTTTCATGGTAATGCTTCAGAGTCTTTAGTGTCCAAGCCTAAATAATTAGGCAATGATTGTTCTTCAGCAAAAAATAACAAATGCCCAAGCCTAAATAATTAGAATGATTGTTCTTCAACACAAAGAAATAATTAGTTAAAAAAATGATCTCATGTTGAAAAAAATAAAAATAAATAAAAAAACAAATGAAAACTATAATTAAATGAAAACCAAAATGTTCATTTTCTCCCAAGCCTAAATAATTAGGCAATGATTGTTCTTCAGCAACCAAAAATGGTTCTGGCAGTTTGTTCTTCAGCAACCAAAATGGTAATGCTTCAGGAGTCTTTAGTGCCCAAGCCTAAATAATTAGGCAATGATTGTTCTTCAGTAACCAAAATGATAATGCTTCAGAGTCTTTAGTGCCCAAGCCAAATAATTAGGCAATGATTGTTCTTTTCGGTCACAAAATGGTAATGATTCAGGGCCTTTAATCCCAAGCCTAAATAATTAGGAATGATTGTTCTTCAAACCAAAAAATGATTCAGGGCCTTTAAAAGCCTAAATAATAATTGTTCTTCAAACCAAAATGAGTCTAAAAGCCTAAATTTTAATTTGTTCTTCATAACCAAAATATAATATATATATAAATATATTCTTCAGCATATATATATATTATATATATATATCATATATATATGTAAATATATATGATTGTTCTTCATAACAAAAATAATATATGTTCAGCAAACCAAAATGGTATATATATAAATAATTATGATTGTTTTATATATATATTGCCCAAGTAAATATATATATAATGATTCAGGGCCTTTATATAAATAATTAGGTATAATATATGCCCATATTATATATTTATTAATTAGGCAATGATTGTTCTTCAGCAACCAAAAATGGTAATGCATCAGTGTATTTAGTGCCCAAGCCCAAATAATTAATGATTGTTCTTCAGTAACCAAAATGTAATGCTTCAGAATAAATAATTAGGCAATGATTGTTCTTAAAACCAAAATGGTTACATCAGTGAAATTACAAATGGTAAATGCATATTTAGTAAATATTTAAAATGATTGTTCTTCAACAACCAAAATGGTAATGCTTCAGAGTTTTAATAATAAATAATTAGGCAATGATTGTTCTTCAGCAACCAAAATGGTAATGTTCATTTTAAAACCCAAGCCTAAATAATTAGGCAATTGTTCTTCAGCAACCGAAAAATTTAATTTTTCCCAAAAATAATCAGGCTGAAACACAACCAAAAATTAATGCATCAGTGCCCAAAATAATTCAATTGATTGTTCTTCAGACCAATGCTTCAGAGTCTTTATTAAACAATTTGTTCTTCACTAAATTCAGAGTCTTTAGTGCCCAAGCCTAAATAATTAGGCAATGATTGTTCTTCAGTAACCAAAATGTTAATGCTTCAGAGTCTTTTTGCCCCCCTAAATAATTAGGCAATGATTGTTCTTCAGCAACCAAAATGATAATGCTTCAATCTTTAGTTCCCCAAATAATTAGGCAATGATTGTTCTTCAGCAACCAAAATGGTAATGATTCAGGGCAAATGCCCAAGAAATAATTAAATGATTGTTCTTCAACAACCAAAATGGTAATGCTTCTTGCCCACCTAAATAATTAAATGATTGTTCTTCAGAGTACCAAAATGATAATGCTTCAGAGTCTTTAGAACCAAACCTGATTAGGCAATGATTGTTCTTTTAGCAAAATGGTAATGATTCAGGGCCTTTAATGCCCAAGCCTAAATAATTAGGTAATGATTGTTCTTCAGCAAACAAAATGGTAATGCTTCAGAGTCTTTAGTGCCCAAGCCTCAAATAATTAGGCAATGATTGTTCTTCAGCAAAATTAAATGGTAATGCATCAGGGCCTTTTATTCCCAAGCCTAAATAATTAGGCAATGATTGTTCTTCAGCAACCAAAATGGTAATGCATCAGGGCCTTTAGTGCCCAAGCCTAAATAATATCTTCAGCAACCAAAATGGTAATGCATCAGGTAATGCCCAAGGCCTTTAGGCAATGATTGTTCTTCAGCAACCAAAATGGTAATGCATCAGGGCCTTTAGTGCCCAAGCCTAAATAATTAGGCAATGATTGTTCTTCAGCAACCAAAATGGTAATGCTTCAGAGTCTTTAGTGTCCAAGCCTAAATAATTAGGCAATGATTGTTCTTCAGCAACCAAAATGATAATGATTCAGGGCCTTTAATGCCCAAGCCTAAATAATTAGGTAATGATTGTTCTTCAGCAACCAAAATGGTAATGCTTCAGAGTCTTTAGTGCCCAAGCCTAAATAATTAGGCAATGAATTCTTCAGCCAAAATGATTGTTCTTTAGTGCCCAAGCCAAAATAATTAAATGATTTCAGCAACCAAAATAGTAATGCATTTTAGTGCCCAAGCCTCAAATAATTAGGCAATGATTGTTCTTCAGCAACCAAATGGTAATGCATCAGGGCCTTTAGGCCTAAATAATTAGGCAATGATTGTTCTTCAACCAAATGATAATGCTTCAGAGTCTTTAGTGCCCAAGCCTAAATAATTAGGCAATGATTGTTCTTCAGCAACCAAAATTTAGTTCAGGGCCTTTAATGCCCAAGCCTAAATAATTAGGCAATGATTGTTCTTCAGCAACCAAAATGGTAATGCTTCAGAGTCTTTAGTGCCCAAGCCTAAATAATTAGGCAATGATTGTTCTTCAGTAACCAAAATGATAATGCTTCAGAGTCTTTAGTGCCCAAGCCTAAATAATTAGGCAATGATTGTTCTTCAGCAACCAAAATGGTAATGATTCAGGGCCTTTAATGCCCAAGCCTAAATAATTAGGCAATGATTGTTCTTCAGCAACAAAATGGTTGATTCTTCAAATGCCCAACCTAAAAATTAGTAATGTTCTTCAGCAACCAAAATGGTAATGTCTTTTTAGTGCCCAAGCCTAAATAATTAGGCAATGATTGTTCTTCAGTAACCAAAAAATGGTAATGCTTCAGTGCCCAAGCCTAAATTAAGGGCCCATTGTTCTTCAAACCAAATTGTAATGATTCAGGGCCTTTAATGCCCAAGCCTAAATAATTAGGCAATTTGTTCTTCAGCAACCAAATGGTAATGCATCAGGGTCTTTAGTGCCCAAGCCTAAATAATTAGGCAATGATTGTTCTTCAGCAACAAAATGGTAATGCATCAGGGCAACCCAAAAATAATTAGGTAATTGTTCTTCAACAACCAAAATGGTAATGCATCAGGGCCTTTAGTGCCCAAGCCTAAATAATTAGGCAATGATTGTTCTTCAGCAACCAAAATGGTAATGCTTCATAGTCTTTAGTGCCCAAGCCTAATTAAATGATTATTCTTCTTGATTCAGGCAATGCCCAAGCCTAAATGGTAATGATTGTTCTTCAGCAACCAAAATTCAATGCTTTTTAGTCTTTAGTGCCAAGCCTAAATAATTAGGCAATGATTGTTCTTCAACAACCAAAATGGTAATGCATCAGGGCCTTTAGTGCCCAAGCCTAAATAATTAGGCAATGATTGTTCTTCAGCAACCCCCTTAGTGCCCAATAATTAGGCAATGATTGTTCTTCAGCAACCAAAATGGTAATGCTTCAGGGCCTTTAGTGCCCAAGCCTAAATAATTAGGCAATGATTGTTCTTCCAAGCCAAAATGGTAATAAGAGTTTTAGTGCCCAAGCCTAAATAATTAGGCAATGATTGTTCTTCAGCAACCAAAATGGTAATGATTCAGGGCCTTTAAAATAATTAGGTAATGATTGTTTCAGCAACCAAAATGGTAATGCTTTAGTCTTTAGTGCCCAAGCCTAAATAATTAGGCAATGATTGTTCTTCAGCAACCAAAAATGGTAATGATTCAGAGTGCCTTTAATTAGTGCCCAAGCCTAAATAATTAGGCAATTTGTTCTTCAGTAACCAAAATGTTAATTCAGAGTCTTTAACCAAAATTAGGTAATGATTGTTCTTCATCAACCAAAAAATGATAATTTAGTGCCTAAGCCTAAATAATTAGGCAATGATTGTTCTTCAGCAACCAAAATGGTAATGATTCAGGGCCTTTAATGCCCAAGCCTAAATAATTAGGTAATGATTGTTCTTCAGCAACCAAAATGGTAATGCTTCAGAGTCTTTAGTGCCCAAGCCTAAATAATTAGGCAATGATTTGATAATGCTTCAGAGTCTTTAAAAGCCTAAATAATTAGGCAATGATTGTTCTTCAGCAACCAAATGGTAATGATTCAGGGCCTTTAAAATAAATAATTAGGTAATGATTGTTCTTCAGCAACCAAAATGGTAATGCTTCAGAGTCTTTAGTGCCCAAGCCTAAATAATTAGGCAATGATTGTTCTTCAGCAACCAAAATGGTAATGCTTCAGAGTCTTTAGTGCCCAAGCCTAAATAATTAGGCAGTTATTGTTCTTCAGCAACCGAAATGGTAATGATTCAGAACCTTTAGTGCCCAAGCCTAAATAATCAGGCAATGATTGTTCTTCAGCAACCAAAATGGTAATGCTTCAGAGTCTTTAGTGCCCAAGCCTAAATAATTAGGCAATGATTGTTCTTCAGCAACCAAAATGATAATGCTTCAGAGTCTTTAGTGCCTAAGCCTAAATAATTAGGCAATGATTGTTCTTCAGCAACCAAAATGGTAATGATTCAGGGCCTTTAATGCCCAAGCCTAAATAATTAGGTAATGATTGTTCTTCAGCAACCAAAATGGTAATGCTTCAGAGTCTTTAGTGCCCAAGCCTAAATAATTAGATTTGTTCAGAACCTTTTCAGAGTCTTTAGTGCCCAAGCCTAAATAATTAGGCAATGATTGTTCTTCAACAACCAAAATGGTAATGATTCAGAATGCCCAAGCCTAAATAATTAGGTAATGATTGTTCCAGCAACCAAAATGGTAATGCCTAAATAAATAATTAGGCAATGATTTTTTTCAGCAACCAAAATGATAATGATTCAGAGTCTTTAGTGCCCCAAGCCTAAATAATTGGCAATGATTGTTCTTCAGCAAATGAAATGGTAATGATTCAGAACCTTTGGTAATGCAGGGCCTTTAATGCCCAAGCCTAAATAATTAGGCAATGATTGTTCTTCAACAACCAAAATGGTAATGCTTCAGAGTCTTTAGTGCCCAAGCCTAAATAATTAGGCAATGATTGTTCTTCAAATTATAATTTCAGAGTCTTTAGTGCCTAAGCCTAAATAATTAGGCAATGATTGTTCTTCAGCAACCAAAATGGTAATGCTTCAGAGTCTTTAGTGCCCAAGCCTAAATAATTAGGCAATGATTGTTCTTCAGCAACCAAAATGGTAATGCTCCTGAGACGACGTCACGTACCAGCATAGTCTTTCAAGGCTGTATAATTCAGTCATTTATTGACTGTCGTCAAATGTGTACGTTTACACGAAGAACTTTCTGCATGATCCGACAATAGCCGAGTTTCAACATCAGCAACCGAAATGGTAATGCTCCAGCAACGACCAGCAAGTTCTAGCTTCTCCAACTTCGTAGAGAACAAATGAGTCCTACTGAAGTAAAAGACACTACCTATTCATTGACGAACCTCCCCACCCTGTTCCCAGGGGCAAAAAGGGCAAAATCTTTTTTGCAAGGATACAATAAAATTTGTTTTAACTTTTAAAGGTAGGCCTTGTTTGTTTGTCTTTCTTGTCTCTGCCAAAGGGTTCAACTGTGTGAGAAGAAATTCTCACAATATATATATATATATATATATATATATATATATATATATATATATATAATAATGGCTGATTACTTGTTTTTCAAGTAGACGCATCTGCTTAGACGACCAGCCATTTCCTGTTGCGCCGACGCTGGCTTAGGCAGATTTGTGTTAATTCAACACGGCCAGAGAGACCACCTCTCATTTATAATGCAAACGATTAATGACGGTTTCTAAGAGTTAGCAAATAGTGTGGCACGGTCAATTACAAACAAGGATGGTACACTCAAACCCTCAGTCATGATAACTTGTGTCTTTGTGCTAAACTCAATCCATGGTATGGCTCATCGGCACTTTCTAAAGGTTACCTATGATGGCATTATATCTCCATTCGGATAAGATACATTTGTTACCTTCTTGACAAATTGAGAATTATAAGATTCGAACCTGGGACTCATGGGCAGAAAGACAGATACACACACACACACACACACACACACACAACACACACACACACACACACAATACCCCCACACACCCTCAAACCCACGCACAACCATACAAACAACCACCCACGCACAACCATACAAACAACCACCCACCCACACACACAGACACACACACACACACACATACACTACACCCTCACCAACACACCCTACACACACACATAAACCCTCACACCCACATACAACACAAACCCACGCACAACAATACAAACAACCACCTACTTACACACACACAGCCACAGACAAACACACTACACCCCACACACCCACCACACACACACCACACCCTACACACATCCGCACACACATCCACCCCCACACGCACACACACTCTCACCCCACACCCCCACACTAACCCCCACACACCCCACACACAGAGGGCACGATCGGTAAATTATCCTCTTTACTTTCGCGCATGAACGTTGTTTCTTTTTGATTTGCTCGACTTCACTGTATCGCAGGATCAGTTGGGCACCGTCTGTGAGAAAACAAAAACCCATCATGACGCAATTCACTCCGCCATAAAATTGGAAACGGCATAGTGTCCTACCGGGCGTTCGCGTCCAATTTGGGTATCAATCTGAAGACGGTGTAGAGGATTCAGAAAGAGTTAGATGATATATACCGTCAACACAATGATGTTTGGAGTGATCACTAGTGATGGTGACAGTTATGCCCCCATTCGTCTTCCCCCGGGCCCTCAGACTCAACACGGAGGCCTACATCAATAGCTTTCAGGAGGTAGAGCTGGCCTGGTTCAAGAGGGTGGTTCCTGAAAGATCTATGTCTGGCATCATGTCACACAAGCAACAGAACCCAGTCATGGCTTTCAAACAATTTGTACGACCACATCACTTCCTACATCCGGCCACATAACTCCCCAGACTCCAACCCCATTGATTATTACGTGTGGGGCCAATTTGAGCGAGAGACCAGCAAAAATCCTTTTAACACCAAAGGTGAACTGAAGGCGAGAATTATGACAACATTCACGCACTTAAACATGGAGACCGTCCAGGTGAGTTGTAGAAAATTGCAGTTGTCTGGAGGCCATGGTTGAAGACAATGGCGATTTTATTGAATAAAGTTACTCTTTAGTATTTTAAGGTACTTTTGTGTAATTTTGGTAAATATATCTGTTAAAATGAGATGTCAGTGTTATGTTAACTTTTGTATAATTTAGAGGACAATTCATCCATCACAATATATATATATATATATATATATATATATATATATATATATATAGAATTAGTTTGACTGTGTGATAGATAGAATTAGTTTGACTGTGTGTGAGAGAGAGAGAGAGAGAGAGAGAACGAGAAAGTAATACAGAAACATGTAAATGGCAGTGTTAAAATGTAAAATGTATTTGTAATGCACGCTAGCTATGAAAATGAGATAAAATACCAAGAAATGTAATCGTGTCATTTGAGCAAACGCCTACCTCACTACGAAAACCAAAAGAAAATATCAGAGAAGGAAAAGAAAGAAACGAAAAAGCAAAACTGGAAAAATGTTTGAAATTGTTTTCAATTTGTTGCAGTCTAATGTGCTGATTTATTTTTGACCTTTGTTGCATCATTTATGTCGAAAGATACGGGGAAAATCAGAAAGCGAAAGGAAGGACATTTTATTTTTTTCTTTGGCAAATGAATGAAAAAGATTTGCAACCGTTAAATGAAAATAAAAAAGTGAATGAATAATTTGAAAAAAAAATATACGAAAAACATTGAAATTTTAAGATGAGTGGGGAGTTGGAACCATTTTTGAGGAAATTGAAAACAAAAGACAAAATGGAGATCAGCGAGAAATTGTTGATATGTACGCATGCGCTCACCGTGATAAACGTCGAATTCCGCGTCTACAGTGAATATTGGTGGCAAATTTCGCTGAGTATAACAGAAATAATGAGAAGTTTACGAAAACTGGTATTGAGGGAAAATTGGATTGAAAAAAAAAGAAATCGGGGTAAAAGGGATCGAGATTGAAAAGAAGCAGAAGAAAAGGAGAGAAAAGAGTTGAATGGTAGGTAAAAATAATATAAGAGAAATTCAGCGAAATTGAAGAAGAAGAAGAAAAACAAGAAGATTGAACAGAAGAAGAAGAAGAAGAAGAAGAAGAAGAAGAGAAGATAGAGGAGGAGGAAGATAAACATAGAAGATGAAGGAGGTGAAGAAGATGGATTATAAGAGGAAGAAGATCTTTGGAGAGAAGACGAAGTTGAAGAAGAATGTGGATTTAATGATTAAACAGAAGAAGAAGAAGAAGAAGAAGAAGAAGAAGAAGAAGAAGAAGAAGAAGAAGAAGAAGAATATGGTATAAAAGAAGAAGATTAAGCAGAAGAAGAAGAATATGGAATAAAAGCAGAAGATTAAATAGAAGCAAAAAGAAAAAGAAGAGGAAGACCGAAAAAAGACAAAAGAATGAATAGAAAAATAAGAAGAGGAAGACTGAAAAAGAAGATTAAATAGAAGAAGAAGAAGAAAAAGAAAAAGAAGAAGAAGAAGAAGAAGAAGAAGAAAAAAAAAAAGAAGAAGAAGAAGATGATGATTTATTTTAGTCATAAAATTCCATCTTTTGTGAAATGGAGAATGACGAAAATTGCTTTTCTAAAGTTATGTCGATCTGGTATTCTGGGATATTAAACGAAATATTGTCACTGCCACGGTTGAGATCAACATTTCTCAACTGGTGCGCCTGGTCGCATTAATACGCCTGGTCGCACTAATGCGCCCTGAAAGTTATCCAGGTGCGCCTCAATTTAACATAAGTGTCATTTCTGAATTATTTTTATATTAAAAAAGGTTTATTTTGAAAAAGCTTGAGACAGCAGCAATGACTTCCATTTCAAAGTCAAGTTTTTGTTATTTGATTTTTTAACCTTCATGCTAAATTCCTTAATCTTGAAGAAGTAATGGAAAGTCGTTTCCCTTTTTGCCTTCTTCAAGAGATTTAAATCAATCATTACTGGCTTCTCTAAAAAATAATTTAAAAAAAATAGCATCTTCCTGAATTTGTTTAAATAAATATTCTTCCGATAATCCTTCTTGGGAATGTTATACCAAATGTTTATTACAATTTAAAGTGTGCTCAAATAGTTTAAGTTATTTTACAAGTGTACTCTGAATTAAAATAAAAATGGTTGAGAAAAACTGGCTTTGATCATTACGGCTACCCAGGGAATCCTCACATTCTAAAATACTCCATTGGTTTAGATCTGAATTCTTCTGAGCAGACAATTCCATGTTCTTTTGCATAGTCTAGCAAAGATCGATAGAAGCGCTTAACTTATTATTCGACTAATTACGACGAAAAGGAATACTTGGTATGACAATCAACTACGTCCGGCAGCAAGACCTCTGATCGGAATATTGGAGGTTTTGAGGTGAGTTGAACAACCTCTTAATTGCTAAAAGGTCAACCCTGACACCGGGTGGTAGCACCTGACCCGGGGTTATAGCATGTTTTAAGGCCATAGCTGTGGACAAATAGTGACCACCCAAACAAATAGAAAACACTATGAAACTATAAAAAATATATTTGTTCATAAATTTACCAACAATACATATTTATATAAATAATCACCAACATTACAAATATATAGAAAAATACCAACAATACAATTTTAAAGCAAAATTACCAACAATACAATTTTACTGCAAAATGACTAACGAAATAGTTTATAGACGAATTACCAACAATGCATTTTATAGAAAAAAGACGGACAATACATTTTATTGCAAAATGACCAAGAATACATTTTATTTGTAGTTGAAGGCATACTATTGCATTCAAAATGTATTCAGTTGAAGATATAAAATTATATTCAAAATAGGTCCTGATTTCTGCGTTAAATAACATATAGATGCTGATATGCCGCTAAGCATAATCAACCAGACAACGACGAAAAAAAAGATCCAGATCATTAATTAAGTATCATTAAGGACTTAAAATCCGGACTGGCGATACAGATTAACCAAAAAGAATCGTACCAGATAAAAAAAAAAAAACAACAAAAAAAAACAAATCAGTTGAGGACTTTCAACAGAAGCAACACCTAAAATGGATGTAACTCAAAATTAAAATAATGACAGATGTTCAATTTCCACACCAAAAGTTAGGAAGGAAACCCGCATTCCACCCGTTAATAACCAGTTAAGTGCGTTTCGAATTTAGGCTCGCTAAGTCCGGGCCTTCCATTTTTTATTTAACTCATAAAATTAAAAATGCCTGTCAAAGGCCGGATGTAGCTTTATATAGGGTCAAGCGAACCAAATGTCATAGTCTGGGGTCCATATCTATGCATGTACACAGTGCGATGATGACAAAGAATTGCTGGGTGGAGAGTTACCTAGATCGAAGTCAACGGCTAGATCAAAGCACCTCAACGCGATTGAATCAACTGTCAAAGTAGACATGATCAAGTGCAGCCATCAAATTGAGTTAAATGTCCGAGACAGGCTACACACAAATGAATATCACTCCGGTTTTTAATCAACATTTATTGAAAGAGTTGGGCATTTTTGATGGCAATCTTGTGACCACACCCGGCATGAGACTAATTATAATAATGATAGAAATATAAGGATTTCAAGATCATGAAAATACACGTTGAACCGGAAATGTTATCTCTATCCCCAAAGAGACACAAACCCAGTTGCTTTTGGCTATATGTTAAAGGGCAACTCTGCAATGGACAAAGATAAGTGTGAAAAGAGATATAAGGGTTCGATCTCAAAGAAGTCCATTTAAGACAAGGGGGCAACATGACATCGCAAGCGAAATAATAGTTTCCGCTCAAAATGCCAGTGATGCTAGTATGGTCAAAACCTCATTGGATAAAGAAACGCATTTGATTTCTGAAATATTGGCGTTTCGTCTTCTCGGCATGAAGCACGTAAAGGTTTATTGCGGCGGCAAAACCATTAGATGATGATATTTGCCTCACGGTGCATTGTAATTTACCAAGAAGGACATTACATTTCGCCTAGAAAGCGATTTTCTCTCAGGACCATGATGGATATTAAAGGCCTTGGTCTGTGGTTGTCAGCCGGGCGGCAGGCGGAAAAAGGGAGAAAAAAAAATCTAGTAGCATTCAACAAAGTCTATAAGCGTTCTATTCCGCGATGTTGTGGAAATGGTTTTCATCCCGTTCTAAATTGCCATCTCTCTACCAAGACAACACCACCCCGGCTTACGCTGATAAGCCCGAGATTGTGGGAAGACCTCGGAAATTGCAGTCTATTTCAGTCGGCAGTCGTGCAGAAACCGTGTCAGACAAAGCTGATCTCGTTTCGAATCTGACCCGCTATGAATGACAGCTGAAGTCGACGACTGTCGATTGTCCGCTAGGCCGAAAGCTAGGCGTGTTTTTTAGCATCGTCAATTTAACTTCTATCGTCACAGCGAGATTTCATTTATGGCCCACAGTTTATTCGACGTGAACAATTAAATCAGGTGTTTGTTTAGTCGGGCAAAAGATTTCCTATCCGAAATACTTCTGGCGTGTATCTCCGAAGTCGAAGGTAATTTTACATGTTCTTACGAGAATGCTATAAGTTTGTGCAGCTATCTCACAAAATGACTAAATTAAAGCGATTTTCTTTCTTTCTTTCTTTCTAGCTTTCCTTCCTTCTTTCTTTTTTCTTTCTTTCTTTCTTTCTTTCTTTCCATTGTAGTAAATAATTTGCCCCTAAAATATGTAATGACTTTTTCATATTAAAGTCTTATGTATAACATGGATATTTTTTTTTTTATTTGTTTGTTTCTTCTTTCTCTCTTTCTTTCTTTCTTTCTTTCTTTCTTTCTTTCTTTCTTTCTTTCTTTCTTTCTTGATTGTTTGTTTGTTTTTTTGTTTCTTTCCATTATAGTAATCATTCTGCCCCTAAAATATTTAGCAATTTTCACATATTCCAGTGTTCTGTATTACACAGATATTTTCTTTCTTTCTTTCTTTCTTTCTTTCTTTCTTTCTTTCTTTCTTTCTTTCTTTCTTTCTTTCTTCATCCTGTTACTCTCTTGCCATTTTCAAATATATATATATATATATATATATATATATATTTATATATTTCTTTCGTGACCGATTGGTCATAACATTCATCTCTGACAATGACCCCCGGGTTCGAATCTCACTATGGTCTAATTGTTGTCAGGAAGATGATGACTTCTTGATATTATCGGCCCCGAGGATGCTATCTCAGCGTGCGATGCACCAGCCTTGTGATTGAAATTGTGTAGACGGAACTCTTTCGGAGCTGTCGATGCTTGTGCTAACACGATGTCACTAGTCATCGTGGCCGAGGATTTAATGGTGCTGGTCTTCTCAGACTGTTGATGACGCAAGATAACGCGCCCCCCTGCCAGAAATTGTAATTAGAGTTCGCTCAGTAGAGTTGCAGTATAAACCAACAAATACCAGTCGTTTATAAATTTAAACTAGACGCCCACACACACACAAACGAATACACGTTATCATATGTATCCGGCATATACAAACTAGAATTATGATACATACACACACAACACACACACACACGCAACATACACACACACGCACACACCTAGCACACACACACAAACCCAGCACGCAGCCAATGCACACACACCCAACATACACACACACACACACACACACACACACACACACACACACGAACACAGTCCCAATATTTTCTTTTCGCCTGAGCAGAATCAGATCGGTAGGACACACGCTAATGTAGAAACAGTTCAGTAGGATACACACTAAAGCAGAAACTGATCAGTATGATACACGCTAATGTAGAATCAGATCGATAGGAGACACGCTAATGTAGAAACAGATCGGTAGGACACACGCTAATACAGACACAGATTGGTAGGACACACGCTAAAGTAGAAACAGATCGGTTGGACACACACTAATGTAGAAACAGATCGATAGGAGACACGCTAATGTAGAAACAGATCGGTAGGACACACGCTAATACAGAAACAGATCGGTAGGACACACGCTAATGTAGAAACAGATCGGTAGGACACACACTAAAGCAGAAACAGATCGGCAGGACATACGCTAAATCAGAACCAGATGTGTAGGACAAACGGTAAAGCAGAAACAGATCGATAGGACACACGCTAAAGTAGAAACAGATCGGTAGGACACACGCTAAAGTAGAAACAGATCGATAGGACACACGCTTAAGTAGAAACAGATCGGTTGGACACACGCTATAACAGAAACAGATCGGTTGGAAAAACGGTACACACGATAGGACACACGCTAAAGTAGAAACAGATCGGTAGGACACACGCTAAAGTAGAAACAGATCGATAGGACACACGCTAAAGTAGAAACAGATCGGTTGGACACACGCTATAACAGAAACAGATCGGTAGGACAAACGGTAAAGCAGAAACAGATCGATAGGATACATGCTAAAGTAGAAACAGATCGGTAGGACACACGCTATGGCAGAAACAGATCGATAGGACACACGCTAAAGTAGAAACAGATCGGTTGGACACACGCTATAACAGAAACAGATCGGTAGGACAAACGGTAAAGCAGAAACAGATCGATAGGACACACGCTAAAGTAGAAACAGATCGGTAGGACACACGCTAAAGTAGAAACAGATCGATAGGACACACGCTAAAGTAGAAACAGATCGGTTGGACACACGCTATAACAGAAACAGATCGGTAGGACAAACGGTAAAGCAGAAACAGATCGATAGGACAAACGCTAAAGTAGAAACAGATCGGTAGGACACACGCTATGGCAGAAACAGATCGGTTTGACACACGCTAAAGTAGAAACAGTTCGGTAGGACAAACGCTATGGAGGCACCGAAACAAGAACACAGAATATGACGATTGACATTGAATTTAAAATTTGGAATATCAAAGTTCACATGGAAGTAAGAAGCTGGAAGAGAAACGAGAAGTACGAGAGAAGAAACTATTAGCATAAAACTTACGGTTGCATCTAACCAATTAAAAATGATTAGTCTTTATCGCCAGTCTAGTACTGTGGTAAAAATTTTTTAAAGTCTAGGAACCGTAGAGGAAAGTTCTTCAGAACAATTTGCATGAAAGTATTTATTGTAGGTCATTTTCCAGTTGCCACTTCGACCCTAAAGAAAAACTGAACAAACTTACTACTAAGACTAGCGTGAATAGGGGCATCATTAATTTAAATGTTTTTTTTTAGTGAGTACCCGTATTACAGTAGACGAACAATTCATTTTAATCAGTATTTATTTAGTTTAACGGCCTCCGTATAAATTTAAGAAAGAAAATGTGCTTCGTTAGAATTCGAACCTGCGTTCCATGTTTCAGGTGGAACCACAGCCTATTACGGCGTGCTTTAAAATCAAGCCAGGTTCTGTTTTGCCTTTCAAATACACATTCAACATTTTCTCGAAAAAATAAACTCAAATATGGCTATCCATTAAACTAACGTTGGAAGTAATGCAGATATGTCTAATTAAAAAAATAAAATCCATTCATTCATTAGAAATTGCTTTGTTTACGTCTTATATACGTAACAGGTACACGTTGCCAGAAAAATCGAAAAGGGATGAGGCCTCCTTTACCTCGTTAGATCCAGAGTGCTTTTAACCAACTCGGCCATGAAAAGTGTCGTCGATTATGCATTTATTATTATTAGAATTTTTAATTAGTGAGTCTGATATTTTTAATTAATATTTTAATACTTTTTATTCATGCTGAGGGGGGTGGTTACTTCCTGACTTTGTAAACATTTTGCAAATTTTTTTTTATCATTTTTACGAATGAGATTGAGTTAGTCGTTCAAAACCTTACAAATATTACAGATGAATTAAGAAGAAGAGAAAGAAGACTGAAAAAAAGCAGAATATTGAATAGAAAATGAAGAAGAAGAAGAAGAATGAAAAAAAAACGAGGAAGACTGAAAAAAGAAGGACAATATTGAATAGATGAAAAAGAATTTGGAATAAAAGAAGAGGTATAAATAGAAGAAGAAAAAGAAAAGACAAGAAGAAAAAGAACAAGAATAGGAAAAAAAAGAAGAAGAATAAATAGACGAAGAAGACGAAGAAGAATAAGATTATGGAATAGAAGAAGACGAAGACGAAGAAGAAGAAGAAGAAGGAGAAGAAGAATATGATGACTAAAAAGAATATGGAATAAAACCAGCTTAAATAGAAGAAGAATGAAAAAGAGGAAGAAGACAGAAAAAAGAATATTGAATGGAGGAAGAATATGGAATAAAAGAAGAATAATAAATCGAAGAAAAAAGAGTGAGACTGAAAGAAGAAGAAGAAGAAGAAGAAGAAGAAGGAGGAGGGAGAGGAGAAGAAGAAGAGGAAGAAGAAGAAGAAGAAGAAGAAGAAGAAGAAGAAGAAGAAGAAGAAGAAGAAGAATGAAAAAGATGAGGAAGACAGAAAAAAGAATATTGCATACAAGAAGAATATAGAAATTTCATCATTTGTGAAATAGAGAATGACGAAAATTGTTTTTCTACAGTTATGTCAATCAGAATTCTGGGATCTTAAACGAAATATTGTCACTGCACACGATTGAGCCGGTGATCCCGGTCGCATTAATGCGCCCTCAAAGTTATCCAGGTGCGCCTCAATTTAACATAAGTGTCATTTTAAAATTATTTTTATATTCAAAAATGTTTATTTTGAAAAAAACTTGAGACTGCAGCAATGACTTCCATTTCAAAGTCAAGTTTTGTTGACCTTTTTTTTTTTTAACCTTCATGCTAAATTCCTTAATCTTGAAGAAGTAATGGACAGTCGTTTCCCTTTTTGCCTTCTTCAAGAGATTAAAATCAAATATAAAAAAGGGGGAGGATAGTGTAGGAAGAGGAAAGGAGGAAAAGGAGATGTTATTGAGAGGAAGAAGTAGGGGGATGGGGTTGAAGTGGAAATGAAGAAGAAAGAGAAAGATGATTAGAATGGTGGTGAGAGGAGGTGTATGACAATAATGAAGAGGATGAAAATTGACTAGAAGTAGGAGGAAGAGTAGGGTGCATAGGAGGATGTTAAGAGGGAGAAAGAGAAGAAGGATGATGTGGTGGCGGTGATGAAGTATGAGAGTATAAGAGAAGAGGAAGGAGGAGGAGGAAGAGGAGAAGGTAAGAAGTGTGGTACGAGGATGATAATAATGAGACAGAGGAAGTAGTGTGCTGAGGAGGAGGAAAGTGTGTTGAAGGCGGTAGAAGAAGAAGAAGAAGAAGAAGAAGAAGAAGAAATAAAGAAGAAGAAAAAAATAAAAAATGAAAGAAAGAAAAGAAAAAAAAAAAAAAAAAATAAAAAAATAAAAGAAGAAGAAGAAAAGTAAAAAATAAAAGAAGAAGAAGAAGAAGAAGAAGAAGAAGAAGAAGAAGAGGAAAAATAAAAAAGAAGAAGAAAAGGAAGAGGGGAGAAAAAGGAGAAGGAAAGTGGGAATGTTGGAGATGGAGTAAGAGAGGAAGACATGCTGGGTTTGAATATAAAGAGAAAGGAGAGAAGCAATGAGGGTGGATGGAAATAAATTGGTTAAAAGAAAGGACAATCTTGTGCTGTTGCAAGATGTGTTATATATATATATATATATATATATATATATATATATATATATATGTGTGTGTGTGTGTGTGTGTGTGCATGCGCGCGTTAGTGTGTGTTGTTATGTTTGCATAAACCTGAAAGTGGGTGGATGTAAAATATGTTTACGTGTTTGCTACAAGATGTCGGTGTTTGGTCCCTAATCATTTTAGAAAACTAGTTGTTGTACAGGGACCCACTGTTCAACAAAAATCAATTCTGACCTCTTGCATGTCAGCTTATCAGGGAACCAATCCTATTTTCCGAATCGCCACACTTTTTACTGCCCGAGCGAACACAACTTGATCAATCAGTGAAATTATATATCAATCGCCTTTTCATCGATTTATCTATCAAACTGAGTTTTTCCACCAGTTAGACTACCGTGGGTGTAAAAATCGATCTTATCCAATATGTTCCTGGCTATCCGAGTATATATATATATATATATATATATATATATATATATATATATGTGTGTGTGTGTGTGTGTGTGTGTGTGTGTGTGTGTGAACGTGTGAACCTGGCTGCAACACGCAGATTAAATTTTGAAGGGCAATAATCAATGGAAATCAGCAGGCCAACTCTGTGAAATTGAATTTCTCGTTGTCTGTACTATCTATTTATCTATCTATCTATCTATCTATCTATCTATCAAATTGGAGAAACGTGTTCGAATTCCCGTTGGCTTTGTTGCATGTAACCCTGACAAATTTTGAAGGAATCTATTTCCTCTTCCCATCTATGGATTAAATATTAGAAAATGCATCTGAAAAAAAATTGGGATTCTCAAAAATATCTTTATGGCAATATTTAATAAAAGGCATGCACCAATATATATCTAGATTGACACTAAACATTTTAGACAAATAAATCAGACATATATTTAACAATAAATAGAATTAGATGTTTCAATTATCTGTCCCTAATCTTAACGTAAGTTTCAAGCACCAATCTGCTCGTTACGGAGCTTGATAGTTGCGCTAATCCCTGCAAAACTTTGACAGATAAATGAACATTTCATTGTATTTCTTAAGATTAATGTTGTATCTGTTGGTATTGAAAACCTTCATTATAAACAAGGTAACTTCAAAAGTCTAGCATGCTAAAATAAAGGCCGCAGACTTGATAAAAACAATTTTTTTTCAAATATTGATATTGATGAGAGGTATTGGAAATTTAGCGTCTTTTACGCTGTAAAATCTTATTGTATCGAAAATTCTTTGGAGCATCGATCAAAGGAAGAAAAGGACGTATAAATTAATTCAGTGAAAAACTAACAAGTTTATGACAAATTATATTTATTAATTTAGCTACTTAAGTCATACAAGCAAAATTGGATCAAGTGTTGAACACCTACGATGAATATGTGTAACGAGAAAATATGATCCATTGAATGAAATCTTTGACATGACATAAGAAAATGGTAAATGGCTGTGTAGAGAAGACAGACGGTTATATCATCTTCAAATCGATGGCATGTTGGATATAAAACTGCAAAGCCCACGCGTTCCAAACTAAACAGAAAGTGAATCAAAGACCCAATCAAAGAGTGAATTAAAGTCCAAATCAGAGAAGGAATGAAAGACATAATCAGAGAGTGAATCAAAGACCCAATTGGAGAGTAAATCAAAAGCCCAACAAGAGAGTGAATTAAAGACCGAATCGGAGAATGAATTAAAGACCGAATCGGAGAATGAATTAAAGACCGAATCGGAGAGTAAATCAAAAGCCCAACAAGAGAGTGAGTTAAAGACCCAATTGGAGAATGAATTAAAGACCGAATCGGAGAATGAATTAAAGACCCAATCGGAGAGTAAATCAAAAGCGCAACAAGAGAGTGAATTAAAAAAAACAATCGGAGAATGAATTAAAGACCACACCGGAGAGTAAATCAAAAGCCCAACAAGAGGATGAATTAAAGACCCAGTCAGAGAGTGAATTAAATACCCAATCCAAGAGTAAATAAAAAGCCCAACAAGAGAGTGAATTAAAGACCCAGTCGGAAAATGAAGTAAAGACCCCATGAGAGAATGAATTAAAGACCCAATAGGAGAGTAAATCAAAAGCCCAACAAGAGAGTGAATTAAAGACCCAATCGGAGAAAGAATTAAAGACCCAATCGGAGAATGAATTAAAGACCCAATCGGAGAGTAAATCAAAAGCCCAACAAGAGAGTGAATTAAAGACCCAATCGGAGAATGAATTAAAGACCTAATCGGAGAGGAAATCAAAAGCCCAACAAGAGAGTGAATTAAAAAAACAATCGGAGAATAAATTAAAGACCCAATCGGAGAGTAAATCAAAAGCCCCACAACAGAGTGATTTAAAGACCCAATCGGAGAGTGAAGTAAAGACCCAATCGGAGAATGAATTAAAGACTCAGTCGGAGAGTAAATCAAAAGCCCAATAAGAGAATGAATTAAAGACCGAATCGGAGAATGAATTAAAGACCCAGTCGGAGAGTAAATCAAAAGCCCAACAAGAGAGAGAATTCAAGACCCAATCGTAGAATGAATTAAAGACCCAATCGGAGAATGACTTAAAGACCCAGTCGGAGAGTAAATCAAAAGCCCAACAAGAGAGTGAATTCAAGACCTAATCGGAGAAGGAATTAAAGGCTTAATCGGAGAATGAATTAAAGACCCAATCGGAGAGTAAATCAAAATCCTAACAAGGGAGTGAATTAAGACCCAGTCGGAGAGTGAATTAAAGACCCAATCGGAGAGTAAATCAAAAGCCCAAAAAGAGAGTGAATTAAAGACCCAATGGAAGAATGAATTAAAGACCCAATCGGAGAATGAATTAAAGACCCAATCGGAGAGTAAATCAAAAGCTTAGCAAGAGAGAGAATTAAAACCAGTCGGAGAGTGAATAAAAGACCCAATCTGAGAGTAAATCAAAAGCCCAACAAGAGAGTGAATTAAAAAAAACAATCGGAGAATGAATTAAAGACCACACCGGAGAGTAAATCAAAATCCCCACAAGAGAGTGAAGTAAAGACCCAATCGGAGAATGAATTAACGACACAGTCGGAGAGTAAATCAAAAGCCCAACAAGAGAGTGAATTCAAGACCTAATCGGAGAAGAAATTAATGACCCAATCGGAGAATGAATTAAAGACCCAGTCGGAGAGTAAATCAAAAGCCCAACAAGTGCGTGAATTAAAGACCCAGTCACAGAGTGAATTAAAGACCCAATCCAAGAGTAAATAAAAAGCCCAACAAGAGAGTGAATTAAAGACCCAGTCAGAGAGTGAATTAAAGACCCAATCGGAGAGCAAATCAAAATCCCAAGAAGCGAGTGAATTAAAGACCCAATCGGAGAGTGAATTAAAGAACCAATCGGAGAGTCAATCAAAAGCCCAACAAGAGAGTGAATTAAATACCCAATCGTAGAATGAATTAAAGATCCAATCGGAGAATGAATCAAAGACACCATCATAGAGTGAATTAGACCCAATCCGAGAGCGAATCAAAGACCCAATCGGAGTGTGAATTAAAGAGTCAATTAGATAGTGAATTAAAGACGCAGTCAGAGACTGAATCACAGACCCAATCATAGAATAAATCAAAGACCCAATCAGAGAGTGCATATAAAAGGTCAGGAATATTCGAAGGACAATTCACAAGAAAAAATAATTGTATCAAAACCTATACTGCAAACAATTTAATAAAAGCAATTTATCAACCAGCAAACGAGAAACTATTTGTCAGCATTTAGCTCAAGGAGGGATTGACGTTGAGATTTACATATCCACTATAAAGAACTTAAAGGAGAAATGAAGAAACACTACACTTAGGAAATTGGTCATTTTGATGACCAATAATATCCAGTGCTTTTTTTTTCAAGAATGAAAGACGAGAAGTTAACTTAGCGGATAATGTTGTCAAAGGAATAAAAGCTGTTCTGGATGAATACGATTTATGGAAGTACATGAAGATGATTGTTTTGGACCCTGCGAATGGGAACATTGGAAGCAGGAAGGCATTTGTCATTCAGATACAAAGTTTATTTTCTCCAATGAAACTGAAAGAATCTCAATTCATTGACTGTCAACATCATGTTCTTAACGAAGTATTTCCAGGAGTAATGGATGACGAACTTGGAAGAAACAGTTACATTGCACAATATCGAATATTTGTATATCCGTGAAGTTGTAAATAACTACGAACATCTCAAGAAGATTTTCATGAATTGTAAAGAGATTAATAAAACAGTGAGAAGGCGTGCTGATATGAAATTTCCATTATATTTAACTCGATTTTTCCGTTTCTGGCAGCTTTCTTAAAGTGAAGTTTCAAAAAATACCTAACTTAAGTAATAGAATTCTAGGTCAAGAGTAGCTCTTTTGGCATTTATTCGTCTACCAGAGAAAAGAGATTCGCTACTCAAAATTTGTAGATTCATATCCTACAGATGGACACGTCATTGGTTTACAGAGCAAATCTACAACGCAGCTGATTATCAGAAATTATGTAGCAGCTTGCAGGCTGACAAAAAAAGCACTAACCTCTGTGAAAAAAAAGTTTTGGAAACCAGAACTGTTGAAACTTCACTAATGCATGGAATAATAATACAACACAAAATGTACTTAGAACAAAATGTATTGAAACAAGAAAGTGTACACAATATTTACATAGTCTTTTGTATATTCCTGGGAAGACCGTTCCTGGAATGTGTTGACTTAGTCGCAGTCGGGCAGAGTCTCTGGATTGAATCTCTTGATTCCTCTTCTCGTCTTCCCGGTACCAACCATATTTATATGGTCGGTACTCCACTATGTAAATTAGGTGGATCCTACCACAAGAACCATCGAGAGTGGACATTCCCAGAACCAATCAGTGTGCAAAAAGGATAATCAAGTGACTTCAAGATTTTTATGACGTCTGTATAAAAAAAAGAGAACAAAATAATTGTATAATACGCTATAAATATGCTGAACATTTCATATTCTTTTTTTTATATGGCTATTCTTCCTTGTATATATAAGTCTCTAACTCTATATGAAAGTGTTCAATTCTTGCTTATTTTTAATTTTATATGTTATGTTCACTATTTACATCATTCGGATTAATGTCCTCATCTTTGTCGCCATGATTATCACAACGTTTCGGCCGTTGTACGCTCCGGCCTTCTTCAGGTGGTTGGAATGTCGAACTGAACCTTTTATTTCGCTCACTGGGGTAGACTGGTCTAGTTCTACGTGCCATGTTTAATGGATGTCAGTTGTCAGTTATCTCCTGTTAATTACCCTCTCAAAGTCCTTCACTGCCTTAACCGGGTATTGAACTCACACTCTTTGGGTACTGTCACTGGATCTAACCAACGCCTTTATCCACTGTGCCATTTCTTCTTGAGGACACATTGGTGTACGAATTTTTGAGTGTCATAACCCTAATGTCTTCAGCAACCATTTTTTACCAATGCTCATATTGCAATTTTTTGCTGTTATCATTGTATGTTTTTATCAGAGTTCATATTGCAATTTTTGTTGTTTTTTTCGCTTTTCTCTGGCACTCCTTATTACTGGTTCCCATATTGTATTCATTTCTATGTTTGGTCGGCTCAGGAAATTTTTGTGGCCTAGCATATGTGCTGATACCTTAAGTTTACGAATTTTCCAATGGTGTTCTTTGTCTATGATCTCAACCTGATCCCACAGAGGGCGGTGATCTCCCTTTTCACACCATGATTAATCCCATTTTATATGTGTGTGTGTGTGTGTGTGTGTGTGTGTGTGTGTGCAGAATAAAATAGTTACAGCTTCCCTAAATAATATATTCTTAGCCACTTGACTTGTGCCAAACGTCGATCCTTATCTGTCCTCCTTGTCCTAATAAAAGTCACTTCGTTTTACATCCATATCATACACATCACTAGGTAAGTCCCTTTTCTTTGAGAGGTACCCGAGATTGTATTTTGAGAATTTTATTATTAACTAAGATAAAAAATAAAATGAGATAAATATGAAGAGATAAAATATACACACAATGATAGGAGTTGATATATATATATATATATATATATATATATATATATATATATATACCTACACCAATGTATAATCATACCAACCTATACTGGAAACATACCGGTCGAGAACATGAATGAGATAAGTACTTCCCACAGAAAAAAAAAAACAAAAAAAAACAACAACATTAAATGTCTGCCATTGACATTCACCCTATGCAAAGTACACAGTAGAGAGTTGCAGATTAAGAGTCACAGTTTATGCGAGTATGTTGGAATATAAAAGTTATACTTAAACTTGAACAAGTTCAGATTGTAGTCATTAGGGAATTATCCTCTTAGGGGATCGGATTTAAAATGTTGTGATTCGATTCCTTATTCTGAAAAAAAGTAGGAAAAACAATAAAACCAAACCTTACGAATTTTTATTATGCGCAGGTTTCGGCTGTAGTCGGAAAATAAGAATAATATTCTTTCAGTAATTCTTTTACCGTCTACGATAACATTTACACACTGTTTATTATGTACTAGCTTAAAACCTCCACCCCGTTCGAACTTTGAAGCTGTCTGCTGCTGAGGACTAAAGATTAAAGAAAACTCTTTTCCAGCTTAGAATACGGCAATGATAATTTGGAAGAAATAACTTTGAATTCTTCAATACACTCCATGGAACTTCAAAATCTCACTTGAACTCTGATTCAGGCTATAACTCCAATTCCCATCAAAAGATCGATTTGGGCCAAAAGTCCGATTTGGGCCTAAAATCCGATTTGAGCCAAAAGACCAATTTGGGCCAAAAGACCAATTTGGGCCAAAAGTCCGATTTGGGCCAAAAGACCGATTTGGGCCGAAAATTGTGTTCTTCACATAACAAACTCCATGGAACTTCAATTGAGCTGAGTTCTTCAATTCACAAGAACTGCAGAACTTCAAAACTTCACCTCATATTTAGCTTTGATTCCTTGGCATTTTGAAGAAATAGAATTGATTGCCTCAACTCACAACATTTTTTCACATATTTTAAACTGAATTTAAAATAAAAATGTTTAAATTAACAATGTTTTATACTCAGTATAATTCAAAAAAATTTAAAATTAGTAATTCTTTTCACTGATTTTAAAATTTGAATTTTAACTGTTTCCTCTTCATCCAGACTCAAATGACAATGCTGGATTTTCAAGCACCAGATGAAGGTCCAATTTTTTTCCCAGGATCAACATGCTTCCAAGAAGAGATAATATATCTATGTACAGAAAATGTAGCCGAGTTGAAGGGATTACAGACACACGAAAGAACAGTCAGATTTTGCTGTTTATTATTTAGATATTAACAACAATATTATAGTTTTATATCAAAAATTATTCTTGAAAATTGCTAATTGTTTAACCCCCCCAAAAAAAAATGTTTGGACCTTATTGTTTCAAAGTCCAGAAAAAATAATGCAAACAAGAAAATAATAAGAAATGTTAAGAAAATAAGCAAAAGTACCTTTTCAGTTGTTGTAACCCAGGGAAGGTTACTAAATAGGATAATCACACAAAGATTGGTAATGAACGATAATACTTAGGACAAGAACAACACATATAAGATTCGCCAGTGGCGCGTAGTAGTCAACTGTTAGAAGTGAGCCAAGTGGATCTCAACTGCAGGATATCTATCAAACGCCAACGCTGTCAGATGTGGTACAAGACCAATTTTATTGTGGGGTACCCAAGCCCGTAAACTCGGCCAAAAATTCCCCGTAGACCAGGCATAAAACAGGGCCAGGGAGCTGTTTCCCGAGGGGAGATTCTGACTTTCGACATAGCCTCTTCTCGGGAACCCTCTCTGCCCGGAGACAGAGAGTTTGAGTAGCACAACTTGAGACGAATCTCCAACTGCATATATCTACCAACCGCGCTACGCGGTCAGATGTAGCACAAGGCCGAATATATTGTGGGGTTTCCGAGCCCGTAGACGTGGTCAAAAAATCCCCGTAGACACCGTATAAAACGGGGTCGGATAACTTCTTTCCCGAGACGAGAATCTGGCCTTCGACATAGCATCGTCTGGGGATCCTCACTGATCGGAGGCAAAGTATTTGACCAGCTCTGCTGGAGAAGAGTCTCCGAATGCAGACCAACATACAATATTTACTACTGTATTTATGTGAATGGGAACATACACATTATCGTCCGTAGGTATGCTACAACATCAGTATTGTTCAAAGAAGCATATATGAAAGAGTGATTGTTGCCCAAACACAATCACAAACACTTGTGTGCTGGCGTGTGACAATTGAGGATAGCAAGACTGTATATACGATACAAACTGCAAAGTTGTTCGTAAATTCAGGAATTCTGTTTTGATGAAGAAAGCCGAAAACGTAATGTAAGTTGTCCCAAGTTGATTAAACGGGGCTTCTTGTTAAGCGAAAGAAATGATTCTAACATCCAATCACTATATATATATATATATATATATATATATATATATATATATATATATATATATATATATATATATATATATAATTTCAACTCACTCACATGTGCGACTGCGTTAGTGTTTTAAACGGAAGTGTATTTATGTATGGATGCCTATAAAGATTGATGAATATGGGCGTGTCTGTGAGTATTTCTTGCCTCCTATGTGTGTGGTGTGTCAATGTGCACATGAAAAGGGGGCGGTTGTGAATATTTGCGCGACAAAATGGCCATCGAGACAGATATTAATTGCATGAATAATGCGCGATAAAATTCTTGATAAGAAATATTTATCAGTTGATGAAAACAAATGCAACAAAATTTGGACAAAGAATGAAATATAAAGCAGAAAAAAGAACAAGAAATGGAAATATTCAAATGCACGCTTATCAGTTCGGTCTGAAACTGACAATGAGTTTGATTAAAAAAAAGGGGGGTCATCATTTTTTATTTGTTATTTTGATTTGGTTCGGAAACAAAAAAAATGAATGAAAAATTAGAAATTTTATGAAAGAATTTGTGTAACTTTGGCTAGTAAATATTCCCATAATATAATATAAATTCATAGAATAAGACTAGAGTAAGCTCGACATGAATAGAATGAATATATATATATATATATATATATATATATATATATATATATATATATATATATATATATATATATGGATATAAAAGTGAACACTGAAGTCAACACGACAGATTGCTTCATGCTAGACGCAATCATCATGCCACGATGATTGCGTTTAGCATGAAACAACAGTCGTCGTTGGGTCCTGGTGTCCATGTCGACATTTTTATTTACTTACTTACACACTATCCCTGCTACTGCGCATGTTAACCCATAAATATAGCCTGCCTTAAACCTATATTTCTTTCATATATACATATATATTTATTTATAACTTTTAGTGTTGCAGGAACTATACACGTTAATGACATAGATAGATAGATAAATAGATAGATAGATAGATAGATAGATAGA
>CAHIKZ030000989.1:657500-667500 GCA_903632075.3 Acanthosepion pharaonis | reverse complement strand
CGACCGTTATACGCTCCGGCCTTCAATATCTGTCTATATCTCTGAGATGAGGTATTACGATTAATTGCATTATTTACATAATTCATACTGTTATCCTCATCTTCATGCCATATTCACAACGTTTCGACCGTTGTACGCTCCGACCTTCAATATCTGTCTATATCTGTGATATGAGGTATTATGATTACTTAAATTATTTACATTATTCGGACTGTTATCCTCATCTTCATTGCCATATTCATGAGCGTTTCGGTTGTTGTACGCTCCGGCCTTCTTCAGATAATTGGAACTTCGAACGGAATTATTTATTTCGTCCACTGGGGTAGGTTGTCCGACTTCCACGTGCCATGCCTCCTCCGGATGTCTTTAACTCAACTTTTATTTTTGGTTTAAGGGAAATAAAGTAGATCCGGAAGAGGCACGGCATGTGGAACTAGAACAGTCTACCCCGGTGGACGAAACAAAGGGTTCGGTTTGAAATTCGAAACACATGAAGAAGGCCGGGACTTACAAGGGCCGAAACGTTGTGAATATGGCAATGAAGATGAGGATAAGATTTCGAATGATGTAAATAATGTAAGTAATCATAATGCCTCACATCAGAGATATAGACATATGATCATAGAATTTGGAAAAATCTGAGATGTGTAGGTGGTTGAAAATGGTCTGTGTTTTGGTGCGGACTGACAGAGGATATAGGTCGTAGTGAAAAACAAAAATAAATGAATGTAAATAAAAAATAAACGCCTCAGATATAAAATGTGCTTAAATAACGGATGGTATAATAAATAGCAACCTGGCAACGGAGAGTCATGTTATAAATTACAGTTGTATTCGGTAGATTCTTATTTATGTGGGGGGGGTGTCACTTAAGGTCATAGTCGATCATGGCTCTCCACATATTCCTATCCTTCGTAGCTCTTAATAAATTTTGTTTTTTTACTATTTCTGCTTCTTGTCCCACCATCAATTTACGTTAATTAAGTTAAGCATTGTTTTCCTCTCTCCCACTTGCCTTCAAACCGCCCCGTGAGTATCAAATTTTCTAGGCCTCTGACCTCGTTATATTCCCTATAAATTTCAACTCTCTCTTCGTGATGTTTTTCTTTCCGTTTTTCTAAAATTTTCATTGGTGTTCACATATTCAACCCACTGTATCCTTAACAAGAAGAGACGACTTTGGTTTCTAGGGCAATTAACGAGGAAAGGGAGCTTGGAAAACATAATACTCACGGGACAGATCGTAAACATCAGAAAAAGAGGTGAACAACGCATAACATTCATAGTGAGCTTGAGTAAATGGATGGCGGTACAGAGTTTAGAAGAAATAACAGAAAAGGAACATTTATTAAGAGCTACAAGGGCAGGAAGTTGTGGAGCTCCATGATAACAATGATCGCTGAGGTGACACGTCAACTAAAGAACAATTATGACTGCCTTTAATGAACTTTGTTCCTGAATTTCGCCACCTAACAGAATATATATATATATATATATATATATATATATATATATATATATATATATAATTATTTTATTTAAAATCTGATTCCAACACGCTACATAAGAGGTCTCATGTTTCAAAACAAGAGCCGAAAACTTCAATATAATTATTTGAATTAAATTGAATTAAAAAGTAAGCTCTATTCCATCTTCAAGCGAATTCTTTTTTTTGAATAACTCATTTCTGAAATTTACGTGTTTTAATAGCATATTCATTATTGAAATCAAAATTTCCATGTTAACAGCCACAGCGATTGTTTAAATAGGAAGGGGTGTTGTGTGTTAATAATTTGTATCAGTATAGAGTTACATTCATAGATGTCAAATGAGAAACTGCACATTATTAAGTTTCTAAATAATAAAAATCTATTAAACAATGGACATGAGTTAACGGTTTTTTGCCGACATCATCAAATTTTTGCATTGAATAATTAGTATAAAAACAAACATACAATAAAATAATTTTTATAATCCATAGCCCTAATAAATAGTTTAAATACCCTGCAAAAAAAAGATAACCCTTTATGAAGTCGTCAAAAATCAAATGTTACGGCAGTTTTTTTATATACACAAAACCCTTTCAGAAAGAAATAAAATAAAAAAAAAAAATAAATCTCCATAGACAGACTAGGCGAAAACATCTTCCGTTTTAAATTTAGACACCCGTACCTTACCCTGACTTGACATCTATGAATGTAACTCTATACTGATACAAATTATTAACACCCAACACCCCTTCCTATATAAACAATCGTTCTGGTTGTTACCATGGAAATTTTGATTTCAATAATGAATATGCTATTAAAACACGTAACTTTCAGAAATAAGTTATTCCCAAAAAAATTCGCTTGAAGATGGAACAGAGCTTACTTTAATTCAATTGAATTCAAATAATTATATTGAAGTTTTCGGCTCTTGTTTTGAAACATGAGACCTCATATGTAGCGTGTTGGAATCATATTTTTAAATAAATAATTATATTTATGCTCTACTTTTGTATCGAGCACTATTTTTTTAAAAAATAATAACAAAAATACTAAAGAACTTTGGATTATTTGCCTAACGAGTTTTTTCCTATTTTCTATATATTTTCACACACACACACACACACACACACACACACACACACACACACACATATATATATATATATATATATATATATATATATATTATTATTATTATTATTATTATTGTTATTGTTAGTAATCCTATAGGTATAAGAAACTACATTCGTTCGGAAAACCTTCGGTGTCTTGATTTGTGAATAATAAAACCAATACCAAAGGGGAAAAAAGTATAAAAAAGAAAGAACCAAGAACATGTACGTCAGCCGAAAATAATCTTCCAGCATGCAAGTTCAAAATTCAAAGAAAAAAAACCCGATACAAGTACGCAAAACAACTAAATAAAATGCTCAATACGGTAAGTAGAGCAGACCTAGCGAAACCTAGAGAGCCAGACATATATATATATATACGAAAAATGTTAAATATATGATACGTTTTTGTTCCCATTTTCTCGATAACTTCCTCGTTGATCATATATTCGGTCCATTGCATCCTCATCATCCTTCTGTAGAATCACATTGCTGTTGCTTGAAGTCTTTTCTTCAGTCTTTAGGTGAGTGTCCACCATTTACTACCATATAAGTGGACAGCTACTACGTAACAGTCCAGTACCCTTTTCTTGGTTTCTAACGATAGTTTCCTGTTTCTTAATACTTTTCTTAGCTTTTACAAAGCATATTTGGTTATCCCAATGCATCTTCGGATTACCGTGTTGATCTTTTCGACCTCTGTTAGAACACATCTTAGGTATTTAATTTTTTTTTACTGTTTTGATTTTTGTATCTCCGATTTGAAATTTGCAAAATATGAGATACGTTTTTGTTTCCATTTTCTATATAACTTATCCTCAGCATCCTTCTGTAGAACCACATTTCTTTTGCTTCAAGTCTCTTCTTTATCTTTGAGGAGATTTTACAGCATTCTCTGTAGAAGGACAGATACTACAGAACAGTTCAGTACTTGTTTTCTTTGTTTCTAACGATGTTTTGCTGTCTGTTAAGACTCTGCTTAGATTTGGGAATGCCTTTTTGGCTATCACAATGCGTCTTCGAAATTCAGTCTTGCACTTTCCGTTCTCTGTTAACAGACTTTCTCGGTATTTACATTTGTTTTACTTGTTTGATTTTTGTATCACTGATTTGAAATTTGCATCCGGTTTCATCAAGTTAAAGATTGGGTGGAATTTATTTATTTATTTTTCTTTATTAAAACAGTTATTTTTTCAGGAAATTAGACACCTCATATTATAAATTCTTTCTCAATGATGGCAATTTCCTTTCTATTGTTTGGCTTATAGCAGTTTCTATTTGACGAACTAAGTAAAGTTCGTCAAATAGAAACTGCTAAACTGCCTTCTTTCTGTTCCTTTGTCACTTTCTTTTATCAGTGTCTATTCGCTGGAGGGACGGTGCAGTAACGGGTAGCGGCTAGGATTCGAGAGATCGGAGAGGCGAGATCGAATAGCAGTCGAATTCATTTATTTTCCTTGGGAAAGGTATGAACTCTCTTCTTCTCTCACCAGCTATGGGTAAATATTAGAACAGGCCGGGTTCTATAGCCTTTGATGGCAACTGATCTACCGCAGAAAGTAATTTTTCAGATACTATTCACTGGATGCACGGTAGAGTAACGGGTAGCGGCTTGGATTGAGGAATCATTCACTTTCCTTGGGAAAGATATGAACCCTCTTCTTTTCTCACTAGCTAATATTAAAACAGACCTGGTTCTATAGCCTTTGATGACAACTGGTCTACCGCAGAAAGTAATCGCAACCTACTGCAACCTACTGCAGGAAAAAATCTTCCTCGAAAGATATATGATCGTAGGCGATCATGTATCTTACGGGGAATACCTGACTGATTCTCCGGTTTCTTCCCATTTCGCACTATTTTAGTTGTTTATTTTTTCAAAACCTTATTCTTCTTTTTATTAATTTCCGATTTCGTTTTCCCTTTTCGATCTTTCTTCATTTTCCATTTCCTTCTTCACTTCAATAATTGCTTTGTTTTTGATCACTTTTCTCTTTTCATATCTTTCAATTTGTTTTCTTTATATATTACAGTGAGGTTCACCCTTGTACAAGGCCAGAAACCACTCGAGGTAAAGAGTTAATGAGTAACAGGCAGAGTTTTGCCGATATGTGGGGAAGATAACGGCTGACTCTAGACTTGAACAGGTTAAGATTGTAGTGATCAGGGAAGCATCCTCTTTTAGTTACACAAAACAGGTAGAGGGTTACAGAAAAGAGGCACAGTTCATGCGGATTAGGGAAGATAAAAGCTGACTCTAGACTTAAACAGGTTAAGATTGTAGTGTTCAGGAAAGCGTCCTCATGTATTTCCACAAAGCAGGCAGAGGGTTACAGTGTAAGAGTGACAGTTTATGTGGTTAAATGTCGTCGTGTCTTCTACTCCCACAGCTTCATATCGCTCACTTCTGTTCCTCTACCTTGCTTACTTGATAGCTTTAACCTTCAAATAATCAAAAGAATATAGAAGAGTGATATGATTATTATCGTGATTATTATCTTAATTATTATCTTGAATAGAGACTTGGTGATTATCATGATTATTATATTTATTATCTTGAATAGTGACTTGAATATTATCTTGACTATTATCTTGAATAGTGAATTGATTACTATCTTGATTATTATCTTGAATAGTGAATTGATTATTATATTGATTATTAACTTGAATAGGGACTTGAATATTATCTTGAATATTACCTTGATTAGTGACTTGATTATTATCCTGATTATCATCTGGAATAGTGACGTGATTATTATCTTGATTATTATCTTGATTACTGACTTGATTATTATCGGCATTATTATCCTGATTATTATCTTGAATAGTGACTTGATTATTATCGGCATTATTATCCTGATTATTATCTTGAATAGTGACTTGATTATTATCCTGATTATTATGTTGATTATTATATTGAATAGTGACTTGAATATTATCTTGATTTCACCTTGAATAGTGACTTGATTATCATTTTGATTATTATCTTCATTATTATCTTGAATAGTGATTTGATTATTATCTTCATTATTATTTTAATATTATCTTGATTAATATGTTGAATAGTGGCATGATTATGATGTTGAATAATGACTTGATTATTATTTTGAATAGTGACTTAATGACTCTCTTAATTATTAACTTGAATTGTGACTTGATTATTATCCTGAATATTATCTTGATTATTATCTTGAATAGTGATTTGATTATTATCTTGAATATTGACTTGAGTATTATCTTGATTTTCATCTTGAATAGCGACTTGATTATTATCCTGATTATTATCTTGATTATTATGTTGCTTATTATCTTGAATAGTGACTTGATTATTATCTTGAATAGTGACTTGATTACTATCCTGATTATTACTTTGATTATAATCTTGAATAGTGATTGATTATTGTCTCGATTAGTGCCTTGAGTCGGTATGAGCACGTCGGATCTAAGGATGGTTTCTCCTGCAAGGAAGAACGCAAGATCTAATCGTGATCGCAAATAATATTATGTAATGTTTTACCCCAGATATAAAAAATAGTTACATGTTTTAGCCACCATTCAACCGGTAGCTGCGCCTTAAGTCATTTTTCTCTATCATTGTTTACCTGTGGCGGGGATTACGCTATTTTTCTCTACCACGGATAAAGCGCAGGTCAAGGCTCAAAGTGTTAATTGATAAAACGGTCCGTCGACTCAATATGGGTATTCACTACAAATAAGTAATAAGATCTCTTTGATTAATAAATTAAAAAAAAAATCCATGACTTCTTTAGAAATTACTTTAATTTATGTTCGGAAACTGAGCATATATGAATGTTTCGATTGTTACAGAAAGATTTGAGTTTATACGGCAATATTCGACATTTCTTGATACCAGTTAAGAAATATATACGATCTATTATGAAATGTATAAACATGATATTTTTGATAGTTAAATCATTTTCATTTGCCATGAGATCGCCAATGCTGCCAATACTTTATTTTTTATTGATGTATCATTTAAATGAGAATAACAGCATTGCAAGACATTTTTGTTAAAAAGTAAATTAGCAGCAATATATTTTTGTAAAAAAAATTATTAATGCTCCCCAAAAAATTAAATTTCGGCATTAAATGACCCATGAGGAGTTGATTTACCGCTAAAGAAACAAACAAACAAGCATACAGGGATTAGTATTTGGTTCATGGTTTATTTTGTTTTACGGTATATCAACCTCAGTGGGTTATTTAATGCCGACAACATTTTTAGGATAGGTTCGTATGAATAGAATATGTAATAAAATTTTTTTTTCAAATATGTATTGCTGGTAATATTAATTTTCAAAATTGTATTGCTGGTATTTTTACTACTAATATCTATTTTTGAACTTTCATAGTGTTTTGACCCCAGTTTTGGGGGTTCTTTATTTTCTCATAGCTGGCTCCATATCTTGTACCTTACCTAAAGGTTCATCCTAACATGGTTCCTGAAGCGACACCAACACAACACTTCCTGCAGCAACACAGAAATCAGAAAAAAATTGCACAAACAGCAGTTAAAATATATAAAACAATCAATCACTGTGAAAAGCATCGGACGGCAAGCCCTAACAGCGACAAGGTCCGAATAAAGCGGCATTTGAATTGCTTTTCTTGAGATCCGTTCTTGTTTTATTTCATCTCGTAAACATATATAGTGCCAGTAGTTAAAAAAATGCAACTATATGTAGTTTCAACATTCAAATGATGAGACCTAGCCGCCAATCTAGTCGTGTTGTAGGGGACCGTGAGTGTTTGCATATTGTTGTATTAGAAACACGTGTGTAACTTCTGGTAGAATATTAAAAGATCCAACTACACGAAATATATATATATATATATATATATATGTATGTGTGTGTGTGTGTGTGTGTGTGTGAACGTTTGTGTCTGTTCTTTGGTGAATGTTCGTATTTTGGTGAATGTTCGTACATACGTGTATGTGTGTATAATGTTCATGGCGTCTCCCACAAACGGGAAGACACGGATCTTCTAAGTGAGCTTACATTGTAGTCGCTGAAATGAAGAAATGAAAAAGAGAACGAGGCGGGAAGTCGCCCAGTATTTATAGTATACGAGAATGACCCCTAGTGACAATTTGGGAATTAAGGAGTAGCAAACTCCGACAAGTTAAGGGTCATACGCGATACACGACCATGTGTATTTCGATTAATGACTAACTAGGCAGAAGATTTTCCCGCAGTAGGTTGCCATTTCTTTTTGCGGTAGATAATTGCCAACTAAGGCTACAGAGCCAATATTATGCTGGAATTCAATCCATATCTGGTGGTGGTGAGGTAATTGCTCGTAAGGGAATGCAACGTATCTAACTGCAATTTGAAGGTCGGCTTTCTGATTTCTGCTCCCAAGCGTATATCAAGTGCATTACAAAACATCTCCAATATAGTACTGAACACTATCAAGCTAGTACTACGCTTGAATTCATAAAGTCTAGGTACCAAAGATGACATCTTATCAGAATAATTACCAGGAACACTATTTACATTATTCGGACTATTATCTTCATCTCTGTCGCCATATTTATTACAACGATTTGGCCGTTGTAAGCTCCGGCCTTCTTCAGGTGGTTGGAATGTCGAACTGAACACTTTATTTCGCTCACTGGAGTAGACTGCTCTAGTTCCACGTGCCATGTTTAATGAATGTCAGTTATCAGTTATCTCCTGTTAATTCCCCTCTCCAAGTTCTCCACTGCCTTAACCGGGTATTGAACTCACACTCCTTGGGTCCTGTCACTGGATCTAACCAACGTCTGTATGCACTGTGCCATGTGGCTTTGAAGAACGTTGTAATAAATATGGCGACAAAGATGAGGACAATAGTCCGAATAATGTAAATAGTGTACATAATTCCTCATCTCAGAAATATAGACAATTACCAGGAAGTTTCACAGAGAAGCCATATGACGGCGGGCCTGAAGACAAGATAACATTTTCAGAATCTTCTTTGGATTTTATCAGGAATCTTTAGATATATAGCAAATGCACCAGTCGCGATGCAGCAACAATATTGGAGGAATGATCGACAGATACAGATGGAAGATAGATTCTGTGTTATGTGTCCTTGAGGCAAAATAGGGAAAATAGTCCGAATAATGTAAATAGTGTACATAATACCTCATCTGAGAAATATAGACAGATACTGAAAGGCCGAAACGTTGTAATAAATATGGCAACAAAGATGAGGACAATAGTCCGAATAATGTAAATAGTGTACATAATACCTCATCTCAGAAATATAGACAGATACTGAAAGACTTAAACATTGTAATAAATATGGCGACAAAGATGAGGACAATAGTCCGAATAATGTAAATAGTGTACATAATACCTCATCACAGAAATATAGACAGAAATTCTTAGGTCATTTATTAATTGAAAATTAGTATAAAAATCTAGAGTTAAACTATCATTTGTATAATTTTGTATATAATTAAATTGAGACAAATATTTAAAAATTTGACACGCCATTTTGTATACATTTTCAGGGTTAAAGAATGAATGAATATATACCGAAATCTTTGTCGAGAAAACGTTAAAACTCGCAACGTCTTTGGAGAAAGAAAAAGTTTTCTAGTTGATCCTTATCAGAAACAATTTGGCTATCAGTTTTCTTGGTAATGGAACGTTTCAGCAGAACGAATAAATATAAAAATGCAAGAAGTATTTTTTTTTTTTTTTTGCTTTCGTAAAATTCCTCAGTATTCATAAGAAAAGCCTGGAAAGAATATCAAAGATCGGAGTATCGCTTACGCTTGTACTTTGTCCGATATGTTCTTTTAAATCTATTGTTTTCATGTGTAACTCTTCTTTCTTCTATCGTCTTCGCATTGTTCCCAAGGAATACGCCTCTACGTTCGTATCAAGTTAAAACACGTCACCTTCCCGCCATGTACCACTACCATTGACCAAACCATCGTTTCTAACACTAAACGAACTTAGCGGAAAGACGAAGGTGCATTATTCCGGTGTGGTTAGTACAGACTGCGAAGTTATACCCCCGGGTATGAACAATTGTATTCGGCTTAGACGAAGACGCCGGCCAAAGGGGAGGTCAAAAAACAAAAAACGTTTGTATACGACCGACAGGTTCTTATCTTTCCTTTGCAATACGACTTGTCTCTCTAAAAAAAAAAATGGGGTTTTATTTTTTTTTTTACTTTCTACTCTTTACATTGTTCTGGTACAACTTGTTTTTCATTATGCTGCCTTTTCTTGTCGCCTTTCTTTATTTGTAGCTTTAAATCTGTGATCGTTATTTTTCTTTCTATTTTCATTGCCTTTGTTGTTTTTATTTCTTCGAATTTTGTTTGATCTAGCTCAACCTAATGAGAATAGTTTCATCTGATACACAGCCAATCTC
>CAHIKZ030000989.1:597500-652500 GCA_903632075.3 Acanthosepion pharaonis | reverse complement strand
GGATCGTGGGTAGACAAGAAGAGTAAACAGAGATCGCATACTCATCATGCTACTTCCTATTTATTCAATTCCTTTATGATCACATGATCTACTTAATACAGGAATCGCCCGTGTTACTCTCTAGCAATCTAGGTTCAAACCACGGTGTCGGCAAGGCACTTACTCTTATACAGCAATCGTCAAAAATGTAAAGACAATGCTAGTCGTTATCTTGTGTCTTCTTAATTCTTGACACCTTTTGTTATCTCTCCTTAATAGCGTTTGTTTTGTGTTTTTTCTCAGGTTCTCTAACATTTAGTAATCCTTGGCGTCTTAGAGGCTTTGTTGCCTTGCTTAGGGTGAAAGGATTAAAATAAACAAAAGCATAGCGTTATTCTTGAAGTTAGCGTGTTAATAGTATTTTTCTAACAAATACCTAGCGACGTTAAACCATTTTAGCTATCGAGAATGGTGTCGGTTAATTTTAAGGTAGACATTTATTTTCTCAAACATAATATTAGAATTTTTCTTCACGCTCTTATTAATTTCTTGTTTTCCCATATTCATTCATTCCTTTCTAGTTTTGTTTTCTTTGTTAGCCTACATTTTTTTCTTACAATTCTATCCCGATAAATTCTTTTGCAGTTTCCTTATACATGCTGCAACTTTTAACCAACATGTTTTTATCTTTAAGCCTACATTTCTCGCAGGAGAAACAATTTTTCTAACTTAATAAAGAAAAAAAAAAGCAAATATGGTTAAAACTCTCGGCCAACGGTCAAAGGCATGTGAAATTCTATCAAAGCAAATTTAGAAAAGAAAATGTTCTCACTTTTTAAAAGGAAAGAAAAACTGAAAGCAGATGAAGAGAGGGAAATCAGACAAAGGCGTAGAAAAATATCTTAAACACATTTGAGAAATATGTCAGCTGGGGGCAAAACAAACACCGACTAAAAAGAAAAGTATAAATGTCGGCAATATGGCGTCGTGTCAAGCAACGAACAAAACGAGACGTCTAACGTGAACAGACGAGATTTAGAGTTTATTAGATAAAATACTTTGAAAATGCGTATGTGTTTATTTAACAAGTTTAACTGAGTTTGACACAAGATCACACAAGTAGAGCATCAGGCAATAATATAATTTACTCTTGAAACTGTAGACGGACAAAAATTTTTTTTAAAATTTCTTTTTAGTCATGTCGCTTCAGGACGTAAGTGAATTTAGCTCTTCACAGGTTTCTGTTTTTTTCAGGTCTAAATAAAAATTGAACTCTTCGCAGTACTTCTTCCCTCGTCCATTTGTCCAAAATTGTAGGTTATTCATGTTTCTATCTGCCGCTTTGGTATTCACTACGTTCTTCACGAGGAACGGTGGAATAACGGATAGCGACTGGGAGAGCCGAGTTCGAATTCCAGTCGAAACCATTATATTCACATACGTGCTAATACCCTTGAGAAAGGTATGAATCATCTTCTGCTTCCAGCTGTTGGTAGATAACGGGGCAGACCGTGTTATATAGCCTTGGATGGCAACTGGTCTACCGCAGAAAGAAATGGCAACCTACTGCAGGAATAAAAATCTTCCTCGTCAGTCATATATTGAAATGATGTCTAAGAGTGTATCACGTATGGCACATAACTGACGTGATGTTTGAGTAAGCGGAGAGCCCAGTTCGAATTCCAGTCGAATCCATTAGATTCACTTACATGCTAATACCCTTGGGAAAGGTATGAATGCTGTTCTTCACGCTCCCCCCCTCGCCACCAGATATTGGTAAATAGCGGGACAGTCCGGGTTCTATAGACTTTGATGGCAACTGGTCTACCGCAGAAAGAAATGACAACCTACTGCGGGAAGAATATCTGCCCCGTCATTCATGTATCGAAAGATACATGATCGACTTAACGTGTATCACGCATGGCACATAACTGATTGAATCTTATCGATCCTGAAATAGCAGGACCGACAGGGTTCTATGGCAATTGGTCTACCGCAGAAAAAATGGCAACATACTGCGGGAAAAATCTGCTTCGTCAGTCATGTATCGAAAGATACATGTTCGACTAAGCGTGTATCACACATGGCACATAACTGACTGTCTGAAGTAATACTGGGTCATCTGCATAGTCAATATCGGTCAAGATTTCTGCTGCATATCGACTTGGTGATAAAGTAAAACCTTAATGATGTCGAGACGCCATATATAATGGAGAAGTCATAGTAAGATGAACAGAAGCCCACATAATTTCTTTTCCAAAGAAAGGAGGTCAAGGATCAGCAAAACGTTTAGAGGAATCGCATTTACCTTAATTTTTTCTCATCAGAGTAAAGCATGGTTTTATTGATTTACCTGACACAATTTGTATTGATCTTTGCTGGTTGAATTAAATGAGTTCAGTTTTAGAGGTATTGAGGCCAGAAATAAAAGCTGCATTTATTAGTTAACTAGCAGTAGAGCCCAGCGTTGCCCGGGGATGTAACAGTAAGAGATAGATCAAGTATCGACCATCATAAAGACTGAAAAATAAAATTGACAAAGATTATTGTTTAAGGTTGACGTACACGCATGTCTTAATTAGTTTTTTTTTTTTACGAATTAGTCAAACCCAAACTCAAACAAAAACATTGTTTTCAATCGTTATGGATCTACCGATTGAATAGAATTTTATTATAAACAATGAAATTTTTAAAGCATTCTGAATGTAAGAATAAAGAAAAAATTGTGCAAGACAATAAGAAACACTACCTGCCAAAAAAAAGTGTAGTTTTCTTGAAATCGGTTGAAAAAGGTAGGAAATCCGATCCCATACATAAACGAACACACACACACACACACACACAAACAACCTGGATTTTATAATAAGTATAACTGGATATGAGTTGTCCCCCTTTCATTCTCGTGATGCCTTTTAATCGTGTTTTCAAATTGATTTCGTGCAAAAACAATTGTGTTTTTCCAATTTTTGGCGCTGTTAGAACCACCGCAAGGTAATTTTATGTAGTCCTGTGAAGTTTTGTTGAAATCGGTTGAAAAATGTAGGATATCCGATCCAATATATAAACGTATAGACACACACACACACAATCTGCGTTTTATAATAAGTAATATGATCTAACAGATCGTATTCATTTAGTAGCCTTTCTGTAATCTTTTACAATTTATGATTTTTACTTATTGAATACAGTATAAAAATGTTTAGACACCATGTGTATTTAAAGTAGTTTCCGGTTATTATTTTTAGTTAGGAGGACCTGTATATGATTAGTTTTCATCTGTTTACTTTTTGTGTATCGTTCTCTGAAAAAAAAACAAAAAAAAAACAAAAACGCTGAATCACCGGAAGTTAACGGCATTCGGACGTTTGAGTAGCCGGCAGTAACTTCCGGCCGGGTGCGATACACTTAACCGTGCTTTCAAATTGATTTCGTGCAAAAACAGTTGTGTTTTTCCAATATTTGGCGCTGTCAGAACCACCGCAAGGTAATTTTACGTAGTCCTGTGAGGTTTTGTTGAAATCGTTTGAAAAATGTAGGAAATCCGATCCAATATATAAACGAACACACACACACACACACACATACAACCCGCGTATATATATATATATATATATATATATATATATATATATATATATATATATATATATATATATATTAAACGTACAGACACGCACACAAACAATCTGCGTTTTATAATAAGTAAGATGTAGGACACCTCTAGAATTGGTAATTTTGTCTCAGATTCAGGATTCGGAGAGGTAAGTTCAAATTCCAGTCGAATCCATTACATTCAATTACGGGATAATATCTTTGGGGAAGGGATGGATCCTCTTCTTCTCCCACGCCACCAGCTATGGGCAAGTAGCAGGACAGACCAGGTTCTATAACCTTGGATGACAAATGGTCTACCGCAGAAAGAAATGGCAACCTACTACGTGAAAAATCAGCCTCGTCAGTCATGTATCGAAAGATACATGATCGCCTAAGCGTCTATCAGGTATAACATATAAATGACTGATTGATTTTCAGCAATTGCAAGAAGATGGAATGCATTGGAGATACTAAAATGAAAAAGTAGACAAATTTAAATATCTGGGAAGTGTTTTAACAGAGGATGGAATGTGTGTCACTGAAATCCGAAGGCGTATTGCGATCGTAAAAGATGTCTTTCAGAATCTAAGTAGAGTATTAAGAAAAAAGGATATTTTGCTAGAAAGGCAACTGAACTGTTACATAATATCAGTCCACCTATATGCAAGTGGATATTATGCTATCTTCCTAGAGATAAACAAGAGACGTGAAGCAAAAGAAAATTCATTCTACAGAAGGAGGCTGAGAATGCTATCGACAGATCATATGAGCAAAAACGCAGTTTTATTGAAAACGGAAACGAAGGTACACTTGTATTTAATATCAGAATAACTAGGGCCTATAAAGAGGAAAGAGGGCTTGGAGAATTTGATACTCATAGGGCAGATTGAAGACAAGAGGGACAGAGGCAAGCCAATCATAAACTACTTGGCAATGCTTGAGTGATTTGGCTGGCAAAACAGAGTTTAGGAGATATAATTAAAAGACAAAATGTAATAAGAACTACAATGAACATGAAATTGTGGAGAATCAACGACCCGAAGGGACACGGTATGACGATGATTCATGAAGAACAGCCAGCGGAATGTCCCCATTTTGTTTCCCATAAATCTCTCATTGTAAGTATGACATATTCCTTGCCATTTTTTTAAAAAAATTCATTATTATTCATATTTTCCTTCCATTGCATTCTCAGCTACCTTCTGTAGAATGACATCTGTATTTTCCCAAGTTTCTTCGTAATCTGTTAATAAATTATTCAACATTTACTGCCATATCGGAGTACTGATATTACCCTTTACCTTGTTTCTAACGAATTTTTTCTCTTGTTTAAAGCAATGATAAGCTTATGCAAGATGTAATTCATCAAGCATTTTTTCCTAAGTATGTGTCACAAACATTCAACTGTCTCATGATTCTAAAAAAAAAATTTCATTCACATCTTCTTTAAAACAATCACGCTGATTACAAGTTCCCTCCATCGTTTTTTTTCAGCATCTATTTAGCTTCAAGTCTCAATTTTATCTGTTAGAAATATTTCCATCAATCATAGCTATATAGAAGGATTGATATATATATATTTTTTAAATTCCAAATTAGTGATTCTTCTGAGTATAAGTGCATAACGCCACATAACTTTGAAACCCCGGTTCGCTTACGATCACTGAAGTTAACCCTTTGAGGCCTGGCCACCGATTTTAACGGGGGTAGAGAAAAATGATGTAAAGCCCAGCCACTGGTTGAACGGCGGATAAAACAATTGCGTCGTGTTTAGCTATTTTTGTGCATCAAGAGAGGCAGCACTTGCTGAGTAGACTGGCACACAAAGCAAGAATTCTGGCGATAAATTGAGGCATGCAATCATAATCTCTCCCTGTTAAGTAAAGGGTGTTCGAATAACTTGGACCGATTTTAAATGTGAATTAAGTTTAAGGGCTTACAAAATCTATCCTGTCAAGGCTGTGAAATCTTCAGTCCTCTGCCCAACATGCCACACCTTGAGCATCAAGAGAGACAGCACCTGCTGGTTAGACTGGCACACAAAGAAAGAATTCTGGCGATAAAGTGAAGGCATACAATCATATTCTCTCTCTGCTAAGTACAATGCTTATATTTTTGTAACTATTTTTTATATCTACCGCAAAACATTACATACCAATTAGTTGCGAATTCTGAGTTAGCAGCTCAGGCAGAAGGATTAGAATTGTTCACGAATACAGGGCTCAAAGGGCTAAGCAGCTTCGCAACTTGTCAGTACTTTTATTTTTGATCTTTTAATTTCAACAATTCGGTTATTATATATAAGAAGCAGTTGTTTATTATATTCTTACTTTGTTGGGATTACGGCTTACATATCACGTTGAAACACTGGTTTTCGTATGATTACAGAAGTTAAGCAACATCGCGCATGGTGTGTACCTACATGGATGACGATTGAGAATACCAGGCGTTGGAAACTTTGATGTAAAGGTGGTCTAATATATAACGCCTCTGAAGTGGAGAGCCGAGTTCCAATTCCAGTTGGTTTCCTTATATTGACTTACACGCAAATAACCTTGGGAGAGGTATGAATCAACCTCACTTTCCCCTTAGCTATGGGTTAATTAGTAACGTGTAACACTAAACCATTATTATTTCAAAAGAAAAAAAAATCTTGCAATATAAAAATATTTTTTTAGACTCTCAAATACTTGATAAGTCGTAAAAAAAGGATCAATGAATCCAATTAGAATTACACCACATCCTTCTTTCTTCCCGTCCTGGGTAAGACGATAAACTACGTCCGCCTCCTGGGTAAGACGATAAACTACATCCGCTTTTTGGCTAGGACGACAAACTACACTCGCATCCTGGGTAAGACGATAAACTACATCCGCGTCCCGGGTAAGACGATAAACTACATCCGCGTCCCGGGTAAGACGATAAACTACATCCGCGTCCCGGGTAAGACGATAAACTACATACGCGTCCTGGGTAAGACGATAAACTACATCCGCGTCCCGGGTAAGACGATAAACTACATACGCGTCCTGGGTAAGACGATAAACTACATCCGCGTCCCGGGTAAGACGATAAACTACGTTATTTATTATTACGTAATTATGTTCCTCCTTTGTTAGATTTACGGTTTACATATCACGTTGAAAAACCATTTTCGTACCATCGCCGAAGTTAAGTCACGTCGGGCCTGGTTTGTGGCTAGGATGAGTGACCGCTTGTGAATACCAGATGATGTAAGATTGGATGCACGAGTGATATAATGGATAATGGCTAAGAACTGTTAAATCGGTGAGCCGAGTTCTAATTCCAGTTGGGTACGTTATATCCATTTATATGAACATTCAGTTATTAAAGTCGATTTAAATGAATTCAGTATAAAAATTGACTATTCGGGAAGTAAACTGCAGATTTTTGCTAAGTTAACTTGGTCTGATAGCTCATCTTGCAGATGTGTTTTCGAAGTTAGAATTCAAATTGGGTTCATTATATTCCATCATGTGCAAATGTTCTTTGGAGAGATATGAATCCAAATCTTCTGCCTTTAGCTATGGGTAAATTAGTAGGACTTGTATCAGTAAATCTTTATTATCCCCCAAAAAATATTAGCCTCTAAAAAATATTTTTGACTTTAAATGACCTGAAAAAAGGTTGATAATCCGTAAGAAACAAAGCAATTAATCAAGTACAGCCAAGAAATACAAGTGATATGCGAATCGAACTAGATATTGATTATGCAATGAATACTTCATGTGAGCAACAAAAACGTTTTAAGATAAAAAGCGAAGAAAAAAATTGTGTTTAGAGAGAGAAGGATTACTGACATCATACCTGATATCATTCCTTATATATATATATATATATATATATATATATATATATATATATGGGAATTAATGATGCACAGTTTCGCCACATGAAAAGTAAAAAGATATGAAGAGAAAAAAATAATTGCTCTAAAAAAGATTAAGTAAATTAATTGTCCGAAAAAATAATTGCCCGAAAAAAAGATAAAAAATAATTGCCCGTAAGAAAGATAAAAATAATTTTCCCCAAAAATAAGTGTCCGAAAAAAAAGATAAAAAATAAGTGCCCGAAAAAATATAAAAAAAATAATTGCCCCCCAAAATAAAAAAAATAAAAATTGGTCTTGCAAATAACATTCAATCAGTTGTTAACTGGGTTAAGAAATGGCTTGTAAATCTTAACGCCCTTCAACCCGTAAAAAAACATCATTAAAAAACAGTTTTTATCTTCCAACAGAGTGACCCATTTTAACCTACAGTAGGCCAGCTCATTGCGCCAGCCAGCTATCACGTTTTCCACTGACATGATTTAAACTTTTACTGCAAGGACGGTTGTCTAATATTATCAAGCAAAGTAATTTTCTGTACTGAGAAATTTTTTCAATAACGATTATTCGAAAAATGTTTATTCGAATTGTAAATTATTTGAATGAAAATTAATCAAAATTACAATTATACTAAGTGACAAGTATACGAAATACCTATGTTTGAAATACGTATGTGTTCTTGCTTTAAGAGAGTCAATTCTGATTTGCTTAGAACTAACACCACTACTGAAGGATGACATCGGTCTTTTTTACATCAAGTGTCATCCTATCATCTCACAATATGGAAATTCTTAGACGCTCTTAAATAAGAAAACGACTTGCAAGAATTCTTATTGCAAACGTCAGAGCAGGTTGTCAAAATACGGCGACATAAATAGAAAACTTAAAAATATCTACTCTTTAGTAGTTGACTATTTGCGTGCAGTAACGTATAACCTAATGTTATAAGGTTTTTTCTCACTAAATTGTTTTCTTAACGATATTCGCATTTCGAATTATTATCATTTATGCATTTTCTCTTTTAATATTTTACATTTTAATATTTAATAACGAATTTGTATTTCGAATAATTATTTGTGTATTTCCCCTTTTAATTTTTTACATTTTTATTGCAGTAAATAAATTTGCATTTCGAATAATTATCATTTTGTATAATTGTCCCCTTGATTAATTTTTGTTTAAACAATTTATAATTCGAATAAACGTTTTTGGAATAATTCTTTTCGAAGAATTGTTTTCGAACAAGGTTTGCATAATCGAAAACTTGTGTTTATAATTACAAAGAAACAGTTGAAACATTGCGGACACAGAATGAAGAAAAGAGGTTTTTCAACATTATATGTCAGGGATGTTTCACATGAAGGCAGCAGGGAAGGGACATAAGTAGATAACTTTTTTTAAATGGAAGCCAGGAAAGGGAGTGGGTGTGATAGCAAAAGGAAAACATAATTTGCATAGAGCTAGAAGTGATAGGATGTGGTGAAGAGCCATGATCGTTCATGTCCTGAATAGACATGTCACACAGAAGAAGAAGAAGAAGAAGAATTTAAATATAACTCTTTTACAAATAATTCAGGGATTTAATATAACTTAAGTACTGTATTTATTAAAACATTCATAAAGAACACATTATAAGAGTTTTTAAAAATATAACAGTTTACTGATAGTAATCTTATAATATTGTAAATGACTGTTAAAGTAACATCTTTATCAGTTTGAATCTCATTCATGAATGTAATTTGTAACTAATTTTAGATGGGTAATATTTCTTACTTAAAGTTTAGGTTTCAAATTAAGATGGAGTAATATTTGAAGGTAATGTTAAAGATTTTTTTTCTTCATATATATCCCACATATACACTTATGAAAATTTTACACATACATACGTTCATTTACATGTGCAATTACACACATAGGCACATACACAGTATCAAAATACAAAGATACCTATTCATATTCATATATAAATACTTACACATACATTTACAAATAATTACACATATTTATATTTATATCTAATTAATTTTTCTTTAATTTCACAGTTAATGTTTAGTGTTAGCTGATAACTTAAGTGTTTAAATATCAAAACAAATATTTGTAATTTTAATATTTTACTATCAATATTGATAGTTAAAGAGTGATATAATTATCAATTTAAAGTGACATTACCTCCAGATGTTAAAAAATTTCAATCTCACAATTCTAATTAGAGAATATTAAAAGAGAAAATAAGATTAAACATTAATAAAAGTAAGATTAAACATTAATAAAAGAACTTTGTCCTTCCATTGGAATACTTTCTATATATATATAACTGATATATATATATATATATATATATATATATATATATATATATATATATATATATATATATAACTGATCTATACCCATAAACACCTATACATGCATATGTATTTATATTACTATATTTTACATATATTCACACATATTACAAATACGAGCTCACACATACTTACATTTATTTATATTTATATATATATATATATATATATATATATATATATATATATATATACGAATAAACCCATACAGATATATATATTCTTCTTATATACACCCCTATATAAATGTACATATATATATACATAAAAATCACATATCAATGACCAAGTCCATCTACACATTTTTATCCATACAATTATGTATCCGCAACCATGGGTGCATATAATGATTTCCAAAACTAAAAATAACATTATAATTTCCTTTCTATATAGTTATTTCTAAATATATTGAGTTATTCGTCCTCCGACAGGAATCGAACCCTTATCCTACACGGAACCTTCATATAGCCTGACATGCCTTTAACCCATTTGGCCACAGAGAATCGTTCGATTAGCCAGGTCGATTTTACTGCTTTTAAACTAAAATCTTGCATGAATCTCTCACGTACATTCATATCTGCTCATGGCGTATCCAAATGTAAACAAATGACGTCACACATTATGAAATGGATAAAGTCCGACAGTTATTTTAAGACATTTTTTTTGTTTATACATTATTTTTATAGATACAAGTAATTAAGTAAATGCTCTGTTCATAATAAACAGTATTAAACAACATTTACCGGCCTGAATGTCCGAGAAATTTTCATAGAAAATATTCGTTCTCCGACAGGATTCTAACCTGTGTCCTATACGGAACCTGGCGTGTTTATACTTCCGCCATTTTCTTGTTAGTGGATCTTCTTCGAGCAGGAAATATAAACGTACGTGTTTTCTTTTCATCCCCCCCCACGTAAATAATGTAAACAATCGTTGTGCACTCGAAAAAACAAAATAAAACTAAACAAAACAAAAAAAAAAACAATAGTTGTACGTTCGAAAACAGCGGTGTAATATCGAATTAATACGCACAAAAAAAAAAGGTATATTATAGTGTACCGGTTCATGAAAGCGGATTAAAATATACAGTAAATGAAAGTGCTTAACTGTACAAGGGCGAGAGTTATTATACATTAAAGGATTATGGTCAGAATTTAATCAGAGCAGGAAACAGTGAAATGAAAATGATCTCAATACTCGTATGGAAAAAAAAAAATAAAATAAAAACATAACACACAGAGCTTTTAACTTTAAAAATCATGCGATAAATGTTGTCAACTATCTGGACGTAGAATTAAATCTTCCATCTGACAGTGTCTTTCCGTACATGAAACCAAACGCAAAAGCACATCCCTAAAGGAATAGAGTCTATGTTATTCAGAAAGGCTTCCAGTAAAATAATTTTTGAGGATAAAAGAAAGAATATGAGAACTTAAAGGAAGCGGCCCACAAAACCAAACTAGAATTTAAACCTCAAATTAAACAATATAATATTTGAGGAAAAGAAAAAAACGATTTTAACTTAGAGGTAACATGTAACTAGGGAAATTACTTTTAAAGTTACTTACTAAACACTTCCCTAAAACATAAGAATTATATAAGATATTCAATAAAAACACAATTAAATTAAGCTATAACTGCACTAGTAATTTAGAAATAATAATAAATAGAAAAAATCGCTAGAAATTTCAAAACTAACGTACAGCAAAATATATTTAACACTAATAATTGATGTAACTGTAGAAATAAGAATAAATTTCCATTAGATGGAGTTTGTAATACCGAAGTAATAATCTATAACGCAGAAGTAATAGATATTAATGGCCAAAATAAAACGTACATATGTACTGAAGGTTCTTTCTAACGAAGATGGTACAATTCTAGGTCTTTATTCAAGCTAGTATATCTTAAGTGCCCTATAAAACTTGCTGTGTATGTGTGGTATTTAAAACAGAAAAATACCCAACAGGTTTCCGATCGTAAGTTGGAAAATGAAAAAAAAAAGTCAAAGCTTTATAGCAACCACAATAAGCTTGCAACCTCTGCCAACAGGAACAAATAGAAATAATGACATTTCCGGAGCCAAAGAACCATATGAACCAAAAATCCGAAGTCTTCAGTCCTTGCATATATATGACGAAACTCCTCTTAAGCACATATGAGGCTGGATAAAAAAAAAAAAAAAAAATTATTACATTTCAATTCACCCCCAGAGATTCTTTTATAAGACCTAAGCTCTTGTTGTTGCCGTTGTTGTTGTTGTTGTTCTTCTTCTTCTTCTTCTTCTTCTTCGTTTTCTTCTTCTTCTTCTTCTTCTTCTTCTTCTTCTTCTACTTTCCCCTTTCTATTACACTAAAATCGTGCGTCTGTTTATTAAAAAAATATAGCATTCATTAGCTTTTTAAAAAAATGAGGCGTTAAGTGGTCATTTGATAAGAAATAGCCTTCTGATCTCCTGATATTATATATATATATATATATATATATATATATATATTTTTTTTTTTAACTGATTCATTGAGTCTGATAGAAACCTCAACAGGAAATAGAGGAAGCACTGGACGGCCGTTTCGTCCAAAAATTTGGGACTCATCAGCAGTGCGCATCCACCACCAAGTATCGAAACCCTGACAGTTGGGTTGTCAAGCGAAAAACATACCAACTGTACCAAATGGGCCTCGGTAACGAAGAGATTCCTAATCAGACTCAACTAGCGCCGCTCGCTCACATATTCCGTGGCGGAACTCTACTGAGTTCTCTGTAACCGTAGGACTGTGCCCCCAAGGAGCCACGACTACTCTCACCAAGCCGCGCCGACTGGAGCATTAGATGCCACCATCTTCAAGCGAAATTTTTTTATGGAATAAAATAAAAAAATTGCTTGAAGATGGAAGAGAGCTTAGTACTTTAATTCAATTTAATTCAAATAATCATATTGAATTTTTCGGCTCTTGTTTTGAAACATGAGAACTCTTATGTAGAGTTGGAATCATATTTTTAAATAAATAATTATATTTATGCTCTACTTTTGTATCGAGCACTATTTTTTAAAATAATAACAAAAAAAGACTAAAGAACTTTGGATTATTTACCTAACGAGTTCTTTCCTATTTTCTATATATTTTACACACACACACACACACACACACACACATATATATATATATATATATATATATATATATATATATATATATGTATGTATGCATGTATGTAAAATCTCTGTGTGCTGAGTCTATTAGTTTTGTGAATGTCTTTAGAATCCAAATAAACTAAGAACATATTCTAGGTTATGTCAAATTCGGCAACGTCGCCGAATATCGACGGGTACCTTTCATGCGAGATAAAGAACGCTACGACCATATTTCAATTCGTGACTCTGCAACCTTATTCAAGGTTCCGTCACATTCGAAAACCTTTGGACATATAGAAGGGACCGTTGCCGTGAGGAAGCAAATGACAGCGCTCTATTTCAACTCGTGACACTGTCATATTTCTCAAGGGTCTGTCAATTTCGGAAACCTGCTTTGAATATCGTAGATAATGTTTCATTGGTGAACCAGAGAGGCAAGACAATGACAACCTGACAGTTTAGAATTCAGGTTACCCGTATAACAATAGATAACAAAGAAAGAATAACTGAATTGTTTTTTACGGGTTATCAACTTTTTTCAAGTTATTTAACGCCAGAAATTATTTTTTACATAATAAGGATATTTGGGCGATTATAAGGATTTACTCATAAAAGTCCGACTAATTAATCCATAGCTGGAGAGATAAGAGGTGGGTTCATACACAGATGAAGAGCGAAGTATTTATTGAGTATAATATGAATATGACATGTGTGCAGGGAGTAAGTTTTAAGAAAATGATGGGGCAATCATGACAATTGTGTTTAAGATCAGAAAGAGTACCAACCTCCTAGGTTATAACCTAGGAGGTTGGTACTCTTATATACGAGGGTCGGTTGAAAAGTTCGTAAACCGACCAAGATATAAATGTAAGTAGAAACATCGATTTGTGGACTAAAAGTCAAGCAAATGTTTAAGAATCCAAATGCTGGTAGGCCTCTTTGTCTATTCACTGGTGTGTCTACTTTGATTTATTTCAAGGCCAGCCTGTGAACGTTGAAGAATACTCTCATATTAAAGCGATTACTGGACAACTTACTCGCAGATGAAGAGTAGACGCGAGACAACAGAGGTAACAATAGATAACAAAGAAGAAATAACTGAGTTGATTTTTATGAGTTATCAACTTCTGCAGGTTATTTAAAGCCAGAAACTATTTTTAGATCATAATGATATTTAGACGATTATAAAGATTTACTCATAAAAGTCCTACTAATTAATCCATAGTTGGAGAGATAGGAGGTGGATTCATACACAGATCAAGATGACATGAAGCGAAGTGTTTATTGTGTATAATAAGAATGTGCTATCTGTCCAGGGAGTAAGTTTTAAGAAAATAATGGGGCAAAAATGACAATTTGCGTTTGGTATCAGGAAGAGTACTAACCTTCAAGACTACATCAATACTCTTATATACAAGGATCGGCTGAAAAGTTCGTAAACCGACCAAGATATAAATAAGTAGAAACCCCGGTTGGTGGATCAAAAGATATGAAAATGTATCAAAATCCAAATGCTGGTCGGTCTCTTTGTCTAATCCCTGGTGTGTCTACTTTGATTTGTATCAGGGCCAGCCTGGGAATTTTTCGGCCTACCCTCACGATTACTGTTTTTTTTTTTTTGTATTTTTTTTTGTTTTTTTTTAAGCATTTCACCCCAAGCAAGGCGGGAAGCCACTAGCACGCAAGGGGTTACAGAGGATTTGGAGCGAGAGCAGATAGGAGTGATAGAGGAAAGGATGGGGAGAAGGATAGTGGATAGATCAAGGCAATTGTAGATGTCGATTGACATTAGATTTGAATAATTGGAGATTATAGCTATGAGGGAAACAGGAAAAGGGGAGGGAGTTCCACAGGCGAGAGGTGCGAGATATGAAGCTATTGGAGTAGAAGAGACGGCTACATTTAACAGTTTTCAACAGTGAAAGGGTGAGAGCGGGATGCCAGTCTCATAGGACGCTTGAATTCATGAAGTCTGGGAACCAGCGAAAGCCGCTCATCGGAGCAATTACCATGAAAGTATTTGTAAAAAACAGACAGAGAGAGGCGACGGTACGTCTGTGAGAGGGTGACTGTAAAAGAGATGCCAGATCAGGGCCAATTACATTGCATATCCGTCTCTGGATCTTATCAAGAACCCCGAGGAAAACAGAAGGTGCTCCAGGTGTGACCAAGGAGAAAATGTCACATAAAATGGAGAAAAAATAGATACTTCAGCTTAGATTTATTGATTTGATTTTTTATGCATTATCAACCCTTTGATGGTTATGTAAAGGTAGAAAAAAATTTTTAGATGTTAAGAATTTCTTTTGTGGATAACAAACATTTATTGATAGAAGCCCTACTAATTAACCCATCCGTATGGAAGCCTCCATCTGACGAGGCTATTTGGGTAAATGACTAAAGTTATCAGGTTAAACATTTGTCAATAAACTACCAAAAGTAATTAAAGCAAAGTTTAACTTTATCTCACCATAAAGTTTAGCACCAGCCTCGCTAAAAGAGTTTAACTTAGCACTAGCCTCGCTAAAAGAGTTTAATTTAGCACCAGCCTCGCTAAAAGAGTTTAACTTAGCACCAGCCTTGCTAAAAGAGTTTAACTTAGCACCAGCCTCGCTAAAAGAGTTTAACTTAGCACCAGCCTAGCAAAAATTTTAACTGATTATCAACCTCTCCAATAAGTTTAACATAACACTAACCTCCGCAAACAAGTTTAACTTAGCATCAGCCTCTGCAAAAAAGTTTAACTTAGCATCAGCTTCGTCAAAATATTTTAACTTAATGCCAACTTCTCCAAAAAAGTTTAATTAGCACCAGCCTCGCTCACAAAGTTTACCTTAGCGCCAGCCTCGCCACAGAATTTTAACTTGCTACCAACTTCTCCAAATAGTTTAACTTACCACCAGCCTCGTCAAAAAAGTTTAATAGGCAGCAGCCTCGCCAAAATATTTGCCTTAGCACCAACCTCTAAAAAATACATTTTAATTTAGCACCAGCGCCTTCAAAAACGATTAACTTAGCACCGATCCCGTTATAAAGTTTAACTTAGCACCAGCCTTGCGAAAAAAATTTAACTTAAGATCAACCTCCAAAAATTTGATTTAGTCTCAGCCTACAAAAAGAAAAAAAAAACCTTTAATAAAGCACCATCCTAGAACCCCCTCACAAAAAAACCAAAAAAAAAAAAAAAAAAAATGCAAAACAAAAAACGAAAAAAAAAAAGGACATATAGCACAGTGGATAAAGGCGTTCGTTAGATCCAGTGACAGGACCCAAAAAGTGTGAGTTCAATACCTGGTTAAGGCAGTGGAGAACTTTCAGAGGGAAATTAACAGGAGATAACTGACAACTGACATCCATTAAAAACATGGCACGTTGAACTAGAACAGTCTACCCCAGTGAGCGAAATAAAGGGATCAGTTCGACATTCCAATCACCTGAAGAAGGCCGGGGCGTACAACGGCCGAAACCTTGTGATAAATATGGCGACAAAGATGAGGACAATAGTCCGAATAATGTAAATAACGTAAAAAAAAGAAAACATCGAGCAAAGGAAACGAAACAGTCTATGAAAAGAACGTTTATCATTTGACGCTTCTGTTACTGCTGACTTCTTTGGTCTTGTTAATTTTTGTTGTTTCAAAAAGGTATTTTGGAATTGTTATAAACCCATATCATGAAGTTTGAATGTATTTTTAAAGCTAAAATCGGAAGCCTAAAAATTCATAAGTAAAACAATATAATATTGTCGTATTTAACCAACAGAATAAAATTATTCAATATTTTTTAACCAATTCTTTGAGAAAAATGCATGAATTCAATTTCATATGTTATGGGTTTATTGAGCTTTAAAACTTAAATCATTTAATACTTAACATGTGAAAAGGTGGAGTCATGAGAATAATAGTATTTTGGTATTTGTCTAAATAAAATTAACCTTTTTGTTGTTTTATTTATTTAAAAGTTTATTTATTAAGTCATTCTCCCACTAGCATAGGATAAACTCTGCATTCTAACAGTGATTAGCAACCACCCCATTAGATGGATATGACTGAATTCTGAATGGCCGTGGGCGAGAAACCCTACCCTATAAAGCCGTATATGCAAGGTTACTCAAAGAACTAGCTTACATTTAAGTAAAAACAAAAAAATGAAAAAAAAAATCGACAACGTATTTTTTGGTGAAATATTTGTTGCCATTCGAACCTGTAATACAAGTTCTTGCATGTGGTTGGAAGAGAAAAAATATGTTGTGATGAGATAACCCAACTTCCCCATTCACGATAATGGACGGTCTGGTGGCCGATAAAGTACGACCACAGGAAACAGTAAAGAGAGCGACAAAAAGAAGGTCTTCGTTTACTAACACCATTGCGGTTAGCTTACTCCTGACTCTGTCTCTGTATTTTGACATACCTACATACGATTATAAAATTATTATTGAAAACCACACTCGGGTTTACTTTGTTTATTATATCTTGTACGAGATATAACAAAATATAAATGAACACATTATAATACTTGATGTATGATATAAAATGTCTGTATTAATGATGTTATCTTTTTTAGTCTACTAAAAGAAAATGGAATTACTTCGAAAAGAATTGTTGATTTTAACAAAGCCTCGTTGACATACATTAAAGCCTAAAATAAATCTAATGGGACTTCGCTTTTGAGATTTTTATTTTCAATAATTGTTTTAATTGCCGATTTTTTAAAATACCATTTTTATTCGTTTTGTGTTTATCGATGGAATATATAGAAAGAGTGCAGAAATAAAATTAATATTGTATACAGTGACGATGAAGAGTTTGTATATTTAAAGTATAGGCTTTTTGTTTACCAAATGCAATTACACGTTTTCAAAGACATCACACTCACGCACACACACACATATATATATATGTGTATATATAGTCGACTCTACGTTGAGATTCGACGTATGAGTGTCAAGCAGATCAGTTTCCAGGAAACTGACAGCCCGACACCGGCACATGAGATTTGATTATAGTGGTGAAGGTTTCGTGCAGGACCATCCACACTTTTTGAAGGGAGGAATACAGAGACCTGGTGCACTACTGGCCAGAAGGTCACCAAACGACCCTCCGCAGGTTTTCAATTAAGAGTTGTCCTTCTCTTATATATATATATATATATATATATATATATATAATTCTTAGCTCTGTCTAATATATTGAGCAAAGTTTTGTTTATTCCTTATTCCTATTTAACGGGTTACCTGTGTATTCAATCTAACGCCCGTATATACGGTTGCTAATATATATTTATTTGATTTATGCACATTAATATATATATATATATATATATATATATATATATATATATATATATATATAAAATATATATATATATATATATATATATATATATATATATATATATATGTGTGTGTGTGTATGTGTTTGTGTGTGGTTATGAGTGTGTATATATATATATGAAATCACCAAAATCCTGAGATAAAAACAACAATCATGATGGTTCTCGGTCAAAAGTTGATCAAATAAAAATACGTTGTATTAAGGGTGGCAATAGATTTTTTTTTCTGATAAGGCTTATTCACGCGACAATTTATTTAGTAGTGCTTTTTTAAATCAATACTTTCATCCATTTTCGGGGTCGCTTTTATTCAATTATAAATATAAAGGGAGATAAATCCAAAACAATTGTTTTTGTTTTTTTTTATATCGATGTGGCCACATAATAAAGTCTAAAATAAATTTAATGGTAGATCTATTTTGGAATTATTGCTGAAATTGCAAAAGATTATTTTTTTTTTAATTTCTGTTTTTTTTTTATTCTAATTTTGATTCGCCTTGTGTTTATTGATGGAAAATGATAAGTAAAATATATCAACTAAAAATAAAGGACATATATTTACAAAAAGGATTCTGTTTTGTTGATTCTATCAAATATTTAGAAGAACAAAAAGCCGCGTATGGATGTGCTTGCAAGTGCGTGCATGTGATTAATATAGTTCGCGAAGTTTATATGTTTAAATCTATGTAAATATTTATTCAGAATCGAGAAAAAAATAAAATTAAATGTATTTAAACAAAACAACATATATATATATTATAATAATAATAATATTTTTTTTTAAAAAATATTCTTATAAGAAAGCTCTACTGCTGTATGGAGCACTGTCTTCTTAAAATAAAAAACAAAATACTAAGGAACACCGGATTATGCACCCAACGTGTTCCTTTCTATATTCTGCATACCTGCACATATATATATATATATATATATATATATATATATATATATATATATATATATATATATATTTAGTTTATGGAAAACTAGGTAATCCGTATGGGTAGACCCAAGGAGGATAAAATCTAGAGAGCTCAATGTAAAATTTAATAAAACAGAGGAAATAATTTAAATAGAAACAGACCACTCCAAGCTTCCATGTACATGTTCCATGGAACCTTAAAATGGTCTGTTTTTATTTAAATTATATTTATTTATATATATATATATATATATATATATATATATATGTATGTATGTATGTATTAAAGTTAATGACTGGCCACCCCTATCAAGTAAACCCGTCTGAAAGGACGGCAAGCTAATTCCTATTGCAAACTCTGGCTCAGGCGCATTTTCTGTTTGATCAACACGCATTGAATATAATATATATAATATAGATGCATATATATATATATATATATATATATATATATATATATATATATATATATATATATATATATATATATATATAATATAGATGCATATATAGAGTTATCATATATATCATATCATATCTATCATATCAATGTTCTCGGTCTTGAGGTGTGGGCCTCCCAGGTAGCGGCAAATTTGGATAGCCTTGTCAGTAAAATTGGTTAGATGAAACTCTTTCTGGCTAGGCACAAGACATCGTCACCGAGAATTTGATCGTGCTGGCTTTGTTCAGATTGTTGATCACGCTGCCTCAGACGTTTCTCTCCTAGATGTATGCTCAGCAGAGTTGCGTTATAAATCATGATGTCAGATATCAGTTATCTCCTGTTAATTCACCTCTCCAAGTTCTCCACGGCCTTAACCAGGCATTGAACTCACATCTCTTTGAATCCTGTCACTGGATCTAACCAACGCCTTAAGGACATCTGGGTATGAATTTCTGGGAATTATAAACTTAATTTGCACAGCAACCATTTTTACTAGTGGTCATATTGCAATTTTTGCAGTTATCGAAAATTGCTATATGAGGTCTGGTAAAAAAAAAGTGCAATGATAACAGCACAATTGCACTATGAGCACTGGTAAAAAAAATGTGCTGAAGACATTAAGTTTATAATTCCCAGAAATTTATATACAGATGTCCTATATTACACACAGTGGGACCAGCAGGGATCGGGGCCGATACAAGTTGAGTCCGACGGGGGTGGCAAAACACAAATAAAATAAAAACTCACGACACCAAACAAAATTGCTGATAAAAGGGTAACAACCTTTTATATCTTAAAGTCCGTTACATAAAAACAAAATTGTTCTCAATTCCCGACCCGCTCTGTGGACTATGGCACCAAGCTTCTATCACACAATAGGAAAATGTCGAATTACCTACTTTCTAGAATCATGTATGTATGTCGGAGTGTGGTTCAGTTCGACACTGGGGCTAATTTCTATCGATCATTCGCAGTTGATTCTTCTCTCCGACTTGAGTTGTATTTCTTCTTCTTCTTCTGTTTAGACTGGTAGATTTCTTGTTTCAACCCAGTGGAAGATTTCTTGCTTCGATTCAGTGGAAGATTTCTTGCTTCGATTCAGTGGAAGATTTCTTGCTTCAATTCAGTGGAAGATTTCTTGCTTCAATTCGGTGGAAGATTTCTTGTCTTCAACTTGGGCTGGAAGGATTTCTTGTTTCGAGGATTCTTCTGTCGTCCGAGGGTGAACTGCAACTCACGCCCAACCTAACTCCAACTTCAACTCAACTTCAGCTCAACTCTTCTCAGCTCCAACTCTTCTTCTTCAGGTTTTCAGGCAATCTTTCTTCTTCATCTACTTGGGCTGGAAGTTCTTCTGTCTTCGACTTGGGCTGGAAGTCCTTCTGTCTGAGGGTTCTTTTGCCCGCAAAGGGGGCGAGTGAATCGGGTCTTATGTCCGCGTTCAGGATCTTCCCCTGCCCGCGGTCCTGCTGCAACTCAGCCCAACTCCGGCTGCATCTCCAACTCAAACTTCTTCTCTTCGGCTTCTGAATTATTGTTCACTCATCTCCGCTGTCAGTGCGCGACTGCAACTTCTCCACTTAGGCCAAACGGACCGGCCTTTCTTGCCCGCAAGGGGGCGAATGAGCCGGGCCCGCAGCCCGCGCTCAAACTCCTTCTTCATCCGAGGCGCAGCTCCAACTGATTTCTGCCGACTGGGGTCCTGCTTATATTGACGCCGCAACAAACCGGGGTGGGTCGGTCGGCGTCAGGGGTTTCTCGATAATTTCAAAAGTCGTATTAATTTTGACTTTCCATTATCGTTATTGTTTTCACCCCCACTTTCTCACAGAGCTCTTGGGGGGGCGGCGCATATCTATTTCTCTTAGTCTCTCTCATGTCAGGTGATCGCTCTCAACCAATCGTTCCCGATCGAACCTTTCTTTCTCTTCTTTTCCGCAGCCCACGTGACCGCCTCGTCCAACAGTTATTGATCGAGGTTTTCTTTCCTTCTTCTTCCGCGGTCACGTGATTGTATTCGACCAATTGTTATTGACCGAACACCCTCTCCCTTTTGTTGGCGGGTGTGGTTACCTCGTGCTGGTTTTAAAAAAAAAAACAAAATCCGATTTCGCACCTTTTTGCACGTACGCAAAATGACAATCTTTAGCTTTCTTTCACCTGGACTTTGTCAAACAGCCCGCTGCTAATTAGTCTTGACTTTAGAAAAGGTTCTTTTCCGCCTTCTTGGCGCCCTCTGTGGTCCAAAAACAATTGCTCTTCTTTTTTTACCTTTTGTTTTTCCTGATAGTCGAAAATCTTAATTATCTAGGTCGAAATATCTCTACTTTCTTAACGTGGGTGTCCAATTCTTAACAGGTCAATTCCGTATATCGTTTTCACCAGTCACTTCCCCAACCCAAAGACACTTTCTCTCTGACTAAAGTAAAATTCATTTCTATTGTTCAAAAGAAAAAAAATAAAAATTTCTCTTCACTCCAAATTGATAAGGGGTTTTCCATGCAAGAGTCGGTCAGAGGCCTCTGACCGACATCTGGTCGATATCATGTCTGTTTCCCTTTCTTTCTCTTTTATTATTTCCAATTCTATTCTTCCCTTTGTTTTAAAAAAAAATAAAGTCGACCACACGCAGACCTATCTCTACCATCAACTGGGTCATGCGTCATACATTTCTCTTTCTTTCTTTTTCTTCCCTTCCTTCCTTTTTTTTTTTTTTTTTCTTCTTCTTTCCTTAGGATCGTCTAGTACATTCTTAGTGAATTATTTTCAACTCAGTTATTTTCCGTTTTTAAAAAAAAATTAACAACCTGTTTAATAAACTGAATAAGAAAAAATTAACTCATATTTCTATGAATATTTCCAATAAATGCAAGGTGCCATAATCCTCCCTAAACCCGATTTGTCATTTACCCGTAAATGACACCTAAACCCAATTACATCATTTAACATGCACCATGCATTTGTCTCATGCAATTCTATTCTACTTTCTAACATGCAAGGGTAATGTTCTTTCCATTTTCTTTTGTTCTAATGAAATGTTCTTTTCATTTTCTTTTTTTTCTACATGCAATGAAATGTTCTTTTCATTTTCTTTTGTTCTACATGCAAATGAAATGTTCTTTTCATTTTCTTTTTTTCTACATGCAATGAAATGTTCTACAATGAAATGCAATGCAATGAAATGTTCTTTTCATTTTCTTTTGTTCTACATGCAATGAAATGTTCTTTTTTCATTTTCTTTTTTTTTGTTCTACATGCAATGAAATGTTCTTTTCATTTTCTTTTGTTCTACATGCAATGAAATGTTCTTTTCATTTTCTTTTGTTCTACATGCAATGAAATGTTCTTTTCATTTTCATTTTCTTTTGTGTTCTACAATGCAGTTCTGTTCTTTTTTTCATTTTCTTTTGTTCTACATGCAATGAAATGTGTGCGTGTGTCTGTAGGTGCAGATGTGTTCTTTAGGGTTTGTTCTTCTTGGTCAATGTTTTCCTCTCTGCTGTGGGAGGTTTTTCCGCCGCACGTGGTGGTCTCACGCCAGCCTCCTCCATTGGTCTTCCAGCAATTTCTTCGCCAGTTCTGTCTGAGTGAGGAACACCGCTCGGCATCTCCCCTCGAGTTGTTGCATGCTCACTAGACTGTCGTTCGCTAATCTTCTCCTACTCTTAATCTTCCATATTATTACACCCCGATGGCTATAACTAGGAATGTACCCATTACTATTGACCAATTTATCGCGATCTGCTCATCGTCTTCCCAAGCTACACCTTCGTCTCCCAGCGCACTTAACTTATCTCTTAAGTGATCCATATCGATCTTTTCTATGGGCTTCATTAAAATTGGCATCTTATTTAAGGTAACATTAGAGAATCTCTTTACTATCGGCTCCCATAATTCTGTACAATTGACTAAGCCTCTACCAATCATCTCTATGAGTGAATCTTTTTTCTTCATACCTTTCTTCCATCTGGTAATAGGGGGGCAAGGAGATGGACACCCCAACCGCCGAACATCCATGGGTAGCGTCACCAGGGATAACGGTGGCCTTATTCTTAATGTCCTTGTGGACTCTCCCCACATACCCTAGACAGGCTGATATGTTTCTGGGTGGCTACTGCCCACACCCCGTCTGAAACACTGATAGCTTGTGGTAATGCCGAGTTTGTTAATACCTCCACTTGGCAGATTCTTTTGATTCCTTCTCCCTTCCTTCAAACAATTCTAGTATGCACAGTTTGCGGTTACCAGTTTTATAGATAGGGCTCAACGAGGTACAAGTCCCCAGGGTATCATCTCTACACCTTCTAGCTTCTTCAGCTGATAGCAACATGAATTTCGTTCTCCCCGAATTTAATGCTATGTAGTCTGCTTCCACCTTGTACCTAGCTATCATTCCTGAAAGGTAACAAATTCTCTTGTTGTTATTCTTCACAACCACTTAGTCTCGCTCGACTCATCACTCAATCATTTCATAACTTTTTTTTCTTAGTTCGGCTCCTCCCTCCTCTAACTAACCTCTAGCAGACAGAATGGTCCGGTCAGGTGTGCGTGGCGCCCACTCTAAAGGTCGTACTTCATGACACCACTGGTGATCAATCAACAATGCCAATGATCTTCTTCCGTCCCTTGTGAGGTGCAGCCCGCGACTCCATTCCCTCCACTCACATCTACCATAGTCAGCCAATAGGATTTTGGATGAGCCAGTGTCGTTATCTGTCGACACTAAATGCTCCTATTCTGCACAGCCCTTTTGTTCTACTGAGATTTGGGGTTCTTCTCCCTCCCTGATCTCATCTTCTGAGGTGATTCCTGTTCAACCTCTAACCTTCTTTCTGTGTTTAATTCTCGTCCAGGAGGTTTTTTGTGTCCTCTTCTTCATCCCCTGATTCTTCTTCCTGTTTAGAGTCTTCGCCTTGAATGTCTTCGATACCTCTCGACTCTATGTCTAAACTTTTCTTGTTCCTTATCCTTTCCTTAAGCTGGGAAAGGGGTATTCGATCCTCCTCCTCCCACTCGCTGGACCCTTCGTCCTGTTCAGGGTGCCTCTTTTTAAAGCCTTCGACTGCTTGTTTGGACCTCTTCGTCTTTTTTCTTCCTTTTCTTCGGACATGGGGGTGCGATGGCGATTCCACAGGGTCTTCTCTGCACTGATTCAGTCGACGACTGAACATCGCTAATCCCCGCTGAGGGTTCCAACTCCGTCACTCGGACTGCTTCGTTTATCTGGTCAAGTTGACCTATCTCCTCATCTTCTTCGGAGTCTTCCTCCGTCTCCATTCCTTCCGGTTCAACCAGAGTTACCTTCCTTTTCCTTGTCTTCTTAGGCCTCGGCTCGCTCATTTCCAGGTTAGCTATTTCAGCCTTCTTCAGATCATTGGCATGAACCCTCCTCGCTCGTCCTGCCACTTGATCCCATATTACATATGATACTGGGCCCGTCTGCTCTACTATCCGGTAGTACGGTTCCCATCTCTGGTCCAGTTTTCCTTCTCTCTGGTGGATTTTATAGTAGACAGGGTCTCCAACCTTCAATTCTACCACCTTTCTTTCAGCATTCACCCTCTCATTTCTTTTCTTCTGGGCCCTCTTTATTCTTCTTCTGGCCTGTACGAATATCTTATGTTGCTGTTCCAGCAATAGTTGATGATGATCTTCTCCCATATACCTTCTTCGGGGCTTCAGTAGGTTATCTACAGGCAGGACCACGTCTCTGCCAAACAACAAAAAATAAGGAGAAAATCTGGAGGTTTCGTTTATCGTAAACCTCACGGCCGCCAGAGCCTGCGTCAAATACAAGTCCCAATTTCCAATGTTTTCTCTGACCAACTTGGCCAATACATCTCCCAAGGTTCTATGAAACCTTTCCACTTTAGCATTTCCCTGGGGGTGATATGGGGATGTTTTTATGTGCTCTACATTCAAACCTGTCAAAACCTCTCTCATGATGCTGTTCACATTCTCCGTGCCATTATCTGTTACCAATTGCACAGGGGCACCATACCTAGGGAAGATTTCGCTTATTATCAACCCGGCCACAGTTCTGGCCTTCTTGTCTGGTACTGCAAATGCTTCAGGCCAATTTGTTAGCCAATCGACAAAACTCACTATATAGTTGTTTCCTTGTGCAGTTTCCCCATATGGTCCTGATACGTCCATACTCACTTTCTCGAAGGGGAAGTTGGGTACGTCTGTTTCCTCCAAGGGTGCCATTTCCTGCCTTCTGCTCTGCGACTGGCACACTACACAACTTCGAACATAGTTAGTGACTTCTCCGTACAGTTTGGGCCAATAGTACTTTCTTCCTATGAGATCACATGTCCTATCAATTCCCATGTGACCCAACCTCTCGTGGCACTGTTCCAATATCTCTGGTCTTAAACTTTTGGGCACATACAACTTGGGTTTGACTTCTTCATCCCTTCCTGAGAGATAATACAGTCTTTCCTCTATTATGGCATACTTGGTGGTCTCTCCTGACTTCACCTTTTCTCTCAGAGCAGCTATTTCACTGTCTGCTTGCTCCTTCTCAATTCCTTCTGTCCAGTAAGGATCGGTTATTATCTGGGCGTCCCCTTCTTCGTCCGATTCTAATATAGGGCGATCTTTTAGCTTATTAGAGTTAATTACTCCTATTCTATAGGCTTTATCATCTACTCCCTGTTCTACCCTTACAGATCTTTCTTCCAGTTGTTTCGGTATTCTTGAGAGTAAATCTGCGCACGTGTTTTCCTTTCCTGCCAAATACTCTATCTTACAGTGGTAGCCACTTAACTTAAGTGCCCACTGTTGAATTTTCTTATTATTTGTCCACTCTGCCTGCAATAGATACTGCAGAGGCTTGTGGTCCGTCTTTATAGTGAAGACCGCTTCATTTAAATAGTAGTCCAGCTTTTGGAGAGCATACATGATAGCATATGCTTCCCTCTCTATTACTGGCCACCTCTGTTGTGTCTCTGAGAGCTTATGGGAGAGGAAGTATATCGGTACTTCCTCTGGTATGCCTGGCACTGGTCCTTCCTTATCAGGACACGGCTGGGTAAGTACTGCCCCTACACACTGCTCACTGGCATCCGTGTATAATATCATGGGCTTGCTGAGGTCTGGGTACGTCAGCAGTGGAACGGTGGTCAACTGTTCCTTTAGCGAGTCAAATGCTCGTTGACAGTCCTCTGTCCACTTGAACCTAGCGTATTTCTTCGTCAGGGCCACCAGCGGTATGGCAATTCTTGAAAATGCCGGGACGAAGCGTCGGTAGTAGCCTATAGCTCCTATGAAACCTCTTACCTGCCTCACGGTCTTAGGCTCTGGCATTTCTCTTATGACCTTTACCTTATCCATGTCGGGTTTAATACCGTCTCCGTTTATGACGAAGCCTAAATACCTAGTTTCTTCCCTCAGAAACTGACACTTTGACAATTTCAATTTTAATCCGTGTTTCCTCAACCTTCCCAACACCTGTCCTAAATGAAAAAAAGTGTTGTTCCACTGTCTCCGAAAATATCAAGATATCGTCCAAATACGCCATGGCAAAGCTCTCATATCCTCCTAACACTATTGACATTAGCTGTTGGAAGACTCCCGGGGCATTAGCTAAACCGAATGGCATCACTCTGAACTGAAACAGTCCCAGGTGACACGCGAATGCGGCCTTCTCCTTGTCAGCCTCATCCAGGGCTACCTGCCAATACCCGGACCTCAAGTCCAACGTAGAGAAGTACTTTGCCTTCCCTAATAATGCCAAAATGTCGTCTATCAATGGCAATGGCACCGCCAACGGCTTCGATATAGAATTCAGCTTTCTAAAATCCACACAGAAACGGTGGCCGCCATCTTTCTTACCTACTATTACTATTGGGAAGCTCCAAGGAGAGATCGATCTTTCGATCATCCCAGCTTCCAACATTTCCTCTACTGCCTCTTCTACAAGGGGTCTTTTATGTATAGGTGTTCGGTAGGGTTTTAATTTCACAGGGGGTGGTCTCCGGTGTCGATTTTCATTTCGACTGTGTGGGTCTGACCTAGCTCCTTGTCTGACTGGGCCACCACATCTCGATTGTTCCTTAACAGACCCCCCACTCTGGTTCTAAATTGATCCGGTGCTAATATATCCTCATCTAAGATTCCTTTTGTTTGCTCTACTAGCTTCCTTCGTTCCTCCTCCTCGAATCTCACCCGATTCAGAGTTCGTAGGGGAAGTGCTCTTCCTATCTTCTCCCCTCCCTAACCTTTATAGTCTTTTGGGCCTGGTTCACCATCATTATGGGCACCAACTCGGCTGCCTCCACTACCGTTTCGCATAGGGTTACCTCGTTATCTTCTAGGCCCTTTCCTTCTACAGGGACCAACTGCAGAGGTCCTCTCCGTACCTTTTTTCTGACATTAGCCTACCCTTTCCCGACACTGCGGTCCTAGGAGGTAACTTTACATCTTCCTCCACCACTATGGTTATCTCTTCCTCTGGTGGGCATCCCAATGGCGTTCTCTCGCCGTTCACCACCAACACAGTAGGATTAAACTCAATCTGGGCCCTCTGGCTCCGGAGCCAATCTTCTCCCAAGATTGCCTCTGTACATAGGTCGGGGGTTACATAAAAATTTTGGGTGCTTTTCACCCTCCCAATCCTCACCGGGAGCCTCACCATCCCCCTTATCTCCAGGGGGGCCCCATCTGCTTGCGTGATCTCTATGTCCGCTTCCCGTAACCTTCTCTTCCGTTTCACCCGCCTGTATGTCTCCTCTCTCATCAATGACACAGATGCTCCTGTGTCCACTAAGGCCCTCATCTCTCTACCACCTATCTCTGCTTTACAGGATAGTTCTCTCTCTTGCGTTAGCGAAGAGAACACCTGGGCTTTCTTCTTCCTGGGTCCCCACCTTTGGGTTAACCCAGCCATAGGCGCCGGTAGTAATAATTCATCTTCATTTTTTTTTATGAGGTGGAGTTCTGCGCCCCCCCTGCACCTGGGCGACCCCGGCCGGACCTCTCCCGGTCTCCCATGGCCGTTTCTAAGAATACAGTTTCTTTTCAGGTGTCCTGGCCTCCTGCAAAACCAGCACCTTCTTGTTGGACAGCTTGCCGCAAAGTGGCCCATCCGACCACATGTCCAACATTTTGCTCTTTCCCTTTTTTAACTGGGTTGGCCTTGTGTCTATCCTCAGGGGAACCCGTCCCCTATTCAAGCGGTTCGCCCACCCACTGGTCCAAGCCTTTTATTTCTCTCCTTTTAACTGGGCCACCCTCCCTCTTAATTCTGGGGTGGCCCGCTGGCTTTTCTGGTCCGGTCTCTTGGGCTCAGCCTTCCTTGTTAATACCGGTGGGGCACCCTTCTTCAGCCCGCACCACTTGGCCAGGTGTCCTTTCTTACCACACCTGGTGCATCTGTCCTGATTGAAGTCTGGGGGCAATCCCCACTTCGTCGGACATTCCGCCGCCCTGTGGTCCTCGTACCCACAGGTCCAGCAGACCAGCCCATATCGACCCGGCGTGGGCTTATAAAAGCCATGCCTGGTCGACCATGCCCTTCTATTGGGGTCCTCCTCCCATATTTCTGCCCGATCCACCTCTTCCTTAACCCTCTGATTCCATACGGGGTTCTTCCGCCTACCCCCCCTTCTTCCAGCCTCCTGACTTGGTGTCTGCTTCTTCCCACACCTCTTCACCTTATCCCATACCCCCTGGCTCTCTCTGGCCAGCTCTATCGCTGCCGACAGTCTGAGCGGTCCCTCTTTCAGGACGTCGTGCCGAACACGCTCATCACTCAGAGCTTCCACATACAGGTCCGCCAGTTGGGCCTGCATGACTGCGTTGTCCCTGACCACCTCGGGGAATGCTAATGACGATAGCCTTCCCGCTCGGGCCCCCAATTCTCCCGGGGTCTCCTCCCGAAGCTGTGTTAGTTTTAAAAGGGCCCTCATGGCCTCTATGGCCGTACCCTCGTCGGCGAACTCTTTGGTCAGCAGTCTTTTTATTTCTTCCCAAGCCAAGCGGGGTTGGTTTTCCAAGAGTCCCCTTACGAACTCCGACGCTTTTCCCTTTGTGGCATCGTATGCCAGGTACAGGGTTTCCTGGTCCGAGAGCTCGTAGATGGTTCGGCTCTTTTCGAGGATTGTCAGCCAGTTCCTGAACTCCTTCCCACTACCATCAAACACTGGGACCCTCGGTCCACCCAACAGCCCCCTTAAATCTACTGACAACCCCCGCCCTACTTCTTCTTCACCCCCCCCACTGCTCTATCCGCCTCATAATCTGACATGTCGACAGAGAGCAACAATCGAGGTTGGGAAATAAACAAGGTGTCCTACCTTACAGACGATTCTGTTCCTTCTTTTCCTTTGGTCCCGGGTCGTTCTGATTTCTGCTTGAACTTTCAGCAACGGCGGTCGATCGTGGTCTTCTCAGGGTTGAAATCCCTCGGTCACCACGGCACCATATGTGACGTGGTTGTCTCAGGGTTGATCCGTTGGTCACGGCACCACTTGTGACGTGGCTGTCTCAGGGTTGATCCTGGTCACGGCACCACTTGTGACGTGGCTGTCTCAGGGTTGATCCTGGTCACGGCACCACTTGTGACGTGGTTGTCTCAGGGTTCCTGATCCCACTGGGCACCATCCTGGTCACGGCACACGGTTACACACCTGGCCCAGTGTCGGATCCTTTGGTTACGGCGCCAACGGTGACGTCGCTCCTCCTGGTCGTTCCTCCTGGGTCCAAGCGTGCCGCTCCAACCCTTTGGTCAGATGATCACCAGCCTCGCCTTTCCCGACTCGCTTCCAATACCTGGTCACTAAAGCAACTATACCGATCTCCGGTCTGTCTACCCACGCTGTGTTTAGATCTTAGACAGACGGGACCAGCAGGGATCGGGGCCGATACAAGTTGAGTCCGACGGGGGTGGCAAAACACAAATAAAATAAAAACTCACGACACCAAACAAAATTGCTGATAAAAAAGGTAACAACCTTTTATATCTTAAAGTCCGTTACATAAAAACAAAATTGTTCTCAATTCCCGACCCGCTCTGTGGACTATGGCACCAAGCTTCTATCACACAATAGGAAAATGTCGAATTACCTACTTTCTAGAATCATGTATGTATGTCGGAGTGTGGTTCAGTTCGACACTGGGGCTAATTTCTATCGATCATTCGCAGTTGATTCTTCTCTCCGACTTGAGTTGTATTTCTTCTTCTTCTTCTGTTTAGACTGGTAGATTTCTTGTTTCAACCCAGTGGAAGATTTCTTGCTTCGATTCAGTGGAAGATTTCTTGCTTCGATTCAGTGGAAGATTTCTTGCTTCAATTCGGTGGAAGATTTCTTGTCAATTCAACTGTCTTCAACTTGGGCTGGAAGGATTTCTTGTTTCGAGGATTCTTCTGTCGTCCGAGGGTGAACTGCAACTCACGCCCAACCTAACTCCAACTTCAACTCAACTTCAACTCAACTCAAGCTCAACTCTTCTCAGGTTTTCAGGCAATCTTCTTCTTCATCTACTTGGGCTGGAAGTTCTTCTGTCTTCGACTTGGGCTGGAAGTCCTTCTGTCTGAGGGTTCTTTTTCTTTTGCCCGCAAAGGGGGCGAGTGAATCGGGTCTTATGTCCGCGTTCAGGATCTTCCCCTGCCCGCGGTCCTGCTGCAACTCAGCCCAACTCCGGCTGCATCTCCAACTCAAACTTCTTCTCTTCGGCTTCTGAATTATTGTTCACTCATCTCCGCTGTCAGTGCGCGACTGCAACTTCTCCACTTAGGCCAAACGGACCGGCCTTTCTTGCCCGCAAGGGGGCGAATGAGCCGGGCCCGCAGCCGGGCCCGCAGCCCGCTCAAACTCCTTCTTCATCCGAGGCGCAGCTCCAACTGATTTCTGCCGACTGGGGTCCTGCTTATATTGACGCCGCAACAAACCGGGGTGGGTCGGTCGGCGTCAGGGGTTTCTCGATAATTTCAAAAGTCGTATTAATTTTGACTTTCCATTATCGTTATTGTTTTCACCCCCACTTTCTCACAGTGCTCTTGGTGGGGCGGCGCATATCTATTTCTCTTAGTCTCTCTCATGTCAGGTGATCGCTCTCAACCAATCGTTCCCGATCGAACCTTTCTTTCTCTTCTTTTCCGCAGCCCACGTGACCGCCTCGTCCAACAGTTATTGATCGAGGTTTTCTTTCCTTCTTCTTCCGCGGTCACGTGATTGTATTCGACCAATTGTTATTGACCGAACACCCTCTCCCTTTTGTTGGCGGGTGTGGTTACCTCGTGCTGGTTTTAAAAAAAAAAAAAATCCGATTTCGCACCTTTTTGCACGTACGCAAAATGACAATCTTTAGCTTTCTTTCACCTGGACTTTGTCAAACAGCCCGCTGCTAATTAGTCTTGACTTTAGAAAGGTTCTTTTCCGCCTTCTTGGCGCCCTCTGTGGTCCAAAACAATTGCTCTTCTTTTTTTTTACCTCTTTGTTTTTCCTGATAGTCGAAAATCTTAATTATCTAGGTCGAAATATCTCTACTTTCTTAACGTGGGTGTCCAATTCTTAACAGGTCAATTCCGTATATCGTTTTCACCAGTCACTTCCCCAACCCAAAGACACTTTCTCTCAGATCTAAAAAATTCATTTCTATTGTTCAAAAGAAAAAAAATAAAAATTTCTCTTCACTCCAAATTGATAAGGGGTTTTCCATGCAAGAGTCGGTCAGAGGCCTCTGACCGACATCTGGTCGATATCATGTCTTTTTCCCTTTCTTTCTCTTTTATTATTTCCAATTCTATTCTTCCCTTTGTTTTAAAAAAAAATAAAGTCGACCACACGCAGACCTATCTCTACCATCAACTGGGTCATGCGTCATACATTTCTCTTTCTTTCTTTTTCTTCCCTTCCTTCCTTTTTCCTTTTCTTTCCTTCTTCTTTCCTTAGGATCGTCTAGTACATTCTTAGTGAATTATTTTCAACTCAGTTATTTTCCGTTTTTAAAAAAAAATAACAACCTGTTTAATAAACTGAATAAGAAAAAATTAACTCATATTTACAGTGTTTTGCACTTGGAGAGGGGAATTAATAGGTAATTACTGATAACTGGCATCCATTAGACATGGCACGTGGAAATAGAACAGTCTACCTCAGTGAGCGAAATAAAAGGTTGAGTTCGACATTGCATCCACCTGAAGAAGGCCGGAGCGTACAAACACCGAAACCTTGTGATAAATATCACATCTATCTAATCTCATATAAGTCTTCATAATTCTATCTATCTAATCTCATTCATACCATAATAATTCTATCTATCTATCTATCTATCTATCTATCTATCTATCTATCTAATCTCATTCATGTCTTTATGATTCTATCTATCTATCTATCTATCTAACTAATCTCATTCATGTCTTTATGATTCTATCTATCTATCTATCTATCTATCTATCTATCTATCTAACTAATCTCATTCATGTCTTTATGATTCTATCTATCTATCTATCTATCTATCTATCTATCTAATCTCATTCATGTCTTTATGATTCTATCTATCTATCTATCTATCTATCTATCTATCTATCTATCTAATCTCATTCATGTCTTTATGATTCTATCTATCTATCTAAAAAAAGTCTTATGCAAATTTTTGTAATTTTGTATAATATTTATGCATTACACCCTAATCTTTATTCGGTAAAAATTTAATTGCTAATCATGCATTACTTTTTAAGTAATACACACATTTATGTCTTTGTTGTTTCCGTTCCTTATATTATGGCCGCTTCTGTATCTATCTATCTATCTATCTATCTATCTATCTATCTATCTATCTATCTAATCTCATTCATATCATAATAATTCCATCTATCTATCTATGTATCTATCTATTTAATCTCATTCATATCATAATAATTCTATCTATCTATCTATCTATCTATCTATGTCAGTTGTCAGTTTGTTCATATCTATTTAAAGAATTGTCACAATGCATTTTATGCTTATATTTAACCCTTGGATATTTAACCTTAATGATATATTATCAATATTATATTAAATATTTTAATATTTAACCCTTTGACATCCTGAGTCAAAATTCGCAAATAATTTTTATGTAATGTTTCACCGAAGATACAAAAATAATTACAAGTTTTTACCCACAGTTTAACCGGTGGTTTGGCATTGCGCCATTTTTCTCTAACACCGGTAAAGCGATGGTCAGGGATCAAAGGTTTAAAAAAATAAAGAAACGATAATTATATTTAAATTTTGATATCGGACGTATTTAGATATTTAGCTTAGATTCAGCGATAATGAGCTGAATGATATAATTTTTCATTTAAATGCAGGGGGCATTAATTATGATAACTGTTTCGACTTGAATGTATACTGCCAGTCAATGTGATTTTTAATCTGCAGCAACTTTTTAAATGACTCTTATCAGCCGTCTACAAACCTCTCCGTGCTATGATAACACCCGAAAGTTCTACAGGTCTAACTTTTTCTATGATTTTACGGGGATAGCAGACGTTAAAAAAAACTTATCCCTACAAATGCACGCGTCGAAAAACCATCTCTCCCTCAGTAGTCAGCCATTCAGCTTTTGGGCATGCGCCAAAAAAAAAAAAAAATCACCAAAATTAGGATCATTCGTGGTGCGAATACCGGGAGGCTAACTCTCTCTTTCTCCTCGTGCCGAGGACGAGATAGGACACTAAAATTAGTGCTCCCTTAATAGACTCATATCTTTTCATATAAAATACACATTATTCATTCTTTAACTCGCTAACAAATTAATTACAACGTTTTGTTCTTTTTTCTCTGAAGTTACAATCTCTTTTCTTTTTGTCTCACTCTTTTGTTTGTCTATTTTCTCAACCCATTCGAAAAGTATCTTTTTATATTTATTACAACGTTTTGGCCATTAAGTATCTGTCTCTATTTCTGAGATGACGTATTATGTACACTATTTACATTATTCGGACAATTTTCCTCATCTTTGCCGCCATATTTATTACAAACTTTCGGCCTTTCAGTATCTGTCTACATTTATAAGATGACGTATTATGTACACTATTTACATTATTCGGACTATTGTCCTCACCTTTGTCGCCATATTTATTACAAACTTTCGGCCTTTCAGTATCTGTCTATATTTCTGAGATGAGGTATTATGTACATTATTTACATTATTCGGACTATTGTCCTCATCATTGTTGCCATATTTATTACAACGTTTCGGCCTTTCAGTATCTGTCTATATTTCTGAGATGAGGTATTAAGTACACTATTTACATTATTCGGGCTATTGTCCTCATCTTTGTCGCCATATTTATTACAACGTTTCGGCATTTCAGTATCTCTATATTTCTGAGATGAGGTATTATGTACATTATTTACATTATTCGGACTATTGTCCTCATCATTGTTGCCATATTTATTACAACGTTTGGGCCTTTCAGTATCTGTCTATATTTCTGAGATGTGGTATTATGTAAACTATTTACATTATTCGGACTATTGTCTTCATCTTTGTCGCCATATTTATTACAACGTTTCGGCATTTCAGTATCTCTATATTTCTGAGATGAGGTATTATGTACCTTATTTACATTATTCGGACTATTGTCCTCATCATTGTTGCCATATTTATTACAACGTTTGGGCCTTTCAGTATCTGTCTATATTTCTGAGATGTGGTATTATATACACTATTTACATTATTCGGACTATTGTCCTCATCATTGTTGCCATATTTATTACAACGTAATTCTGTAACTGGATCTAACCAACGCCTTTATCCCATGCTTTATCTACTGTGCCATGTGTCCTTGAGTACACATGGCACAGCGGAAAAAGGGGTTGGTTAGATCCTGTTAAAGGACCCAAAGAATGTGAGTTCAATACCCAGTTAAGTGGAGAACTTGAAGAGGGGAATTAACAGGAGATAACTGATAACTGACATCCATTAAACATGTCACGTGGAACTAGAACAGTCTACCCCTGTGAGCGAAATAAAGGGTTCAGTTCGACATTCCAACCACCCGAAGAAGGCCGGAGCGTACAACGGCTGAAGCATTGTAATAAATATGGCGACAAAGATGAGGACAATAGTCCGAATAATGTAAATAGTGCCCATTCGAAAACTTTTAGTTTTTCTTCATGAACACACGACGCATTCTCAACATCAATGAACGCCCTCAAACCTAATCACAAAGGGAATGATGGCATTTTATTGATAGTACTTTTAATGTCGTTGTTCAATGTATGTACTATGGTTGTTCGTCCAACTTTTGTGGATGCTATTCTTCCATTTGGTATTGATGACAAAACCGTTTCCATAATATTTACTTTATGATTCCAAATCTATTGTTCGGTCTAACTCCGATATTATTATCAATGTCTACCTCTAGACGTCTCGAGGCAATAAATCCAGCTTTGATTTTTTTTTCAGAAGTTCTCTAACGTTAAACATCGCAATAGGAAAATATTTACATGCAATTTGAAGCATTAAGAAGCGTTTAAATAAGAAGATGTCAATTTTGAACGGTTGATAAAATACAAATTTAAAGCTGAGCGTTCTGTATCTTTAACGTTTCGTTGTAAACTGCAACCAAAGTCTATTGAATTTTCTTTCCGTTGACCAATCAATTTATGTCTATAAGACCAATTCCATCAGTAAACCTAATTTATGTCTGAGCGAAAAGCGTTAGTAAGAGTAATATAAGCCAATTTTTATAAGTGTCACCAATTGCAGGCTTAACGTTAATTACTTAAATGAACAAAAGCCTAGCTTGCGAAAGAATGTTCACTCAAACGAAATATATTCCACAAGAAACATCTCCGGTAAAAGAGCGACAACTGTAGAAATCACAGTAAGTCAAGAACAACACCTTTTTTTAAATTTAATACAAAAAAAACACCTGTTTAATTTTCCTACAACAACAAATATATTTAAGTACACCTTCTAATTTTTATACAACTTCAGCAACTTAAATTCTTTCAATATTAAACACAATCAAGATCTCTAAAGTGTTTTAACAACTTTAGCGTCACATATTTTGTATTTGTTGTATTTTATAAAATTAGTTGTTAGAGCAGTGGAAATTGGAGCAAGGGATTTCGTTTCAGGCACTCTGTACCAATTTCTGTGCCAAATTGGAATCAAAGGGCGTAATAGGGCCAAAAGTATAAAACGCCTAATAGAAGTAACTGAGAATAGTTCTATGTGGATATGGAAAAAACGAAATACTCCGTGGAGTGTTTCAGCGAACATGACGACATGACATGACTGATTGTGAATGCGTAATGAGGTTCACGTTGCATTCTCAGAACGCGAGGTTTGCCGTTTTTCGAATTTTCGTAAATTTAATTTCGCCGTTACACATTTGAACTAGTTTATCTACAACACTTGTATATCGTTATAATGGGGCCTCACATCAGTGAGGGGGGCCGGTGTGCAACTGAAACCGTTGAGAAGAAGGCCCCCGAAACGGTACATTCTCTCCTGATGACCCCAGTTTAAAATTCGAGAGGAACACATCAAATTCAGTGAAGTCATATGCCGTAGTGAAGCTCGGTGGAAGTGTCATTGGCATGAGGAGCATTACACATTCAGCTCGCTTCACTGTTATCGCTATTTTTTGAATTGATGGGGATATTCTTCTTAAACCTTTTTTTGACTTACGGCCATATAATTTTGAAACGGCGGTTCCTGTATAATTCCCGAAGTTAAGTAACGTCAAGCCCGGTTAGTATCTAGATATGGCCGCTTAGGAATAACAAGTGCTGTAAATGTGCGATTAGTGGAATTAATAATTTCCCGGAATTGCTAACTGGACTGTCGAGTTCTAATTCCTATCGGGTTTGTTACATTCATTAATTCTCAGATACATTGGGAAATCTATGGACCCCCCAGTTATGGTTTTATTATTAAAACCTGCATCATTAAAAGCATCATTACCTAAAAAATGCGTACAGAATATTTAGATTTTGGCATTAAATAACCCATAAACGTTGGCATGACGTTAAAAAACAACTAACCAATCAACAACCTTTTGTTTAAAGTAATTTTAAAGGTATTGTTGAAACTTGGATAAGCATGGAATAATAATAATACAACACAAAATGTACGTAAACAAAATGTATTGAAACAAGGAAAAGGTACACAATATTTACAGTTAGTTTTGGTATATTCTTGGGAAGACTGTTCCTGCAGAATGGGTTGACTAAATCGCAGTCGGGCAGAGTCTCTCGATTCGATCTCTTCTTACTCTTTTCCCCCGTCTTCCGGTACCAACCCATATTTATATGGTCGGTACTCCACTTATGTGAATTAGGTGTATCGTACCACAACAGGTATGCATATTTATATCATTATTTTTTTTTTACGAGAAGGATGATGAAGAGGCTGGAAGCAACTGGAATGTAGTTCTACAGAAGGATGCTGAGGATACCATAGACCTAACATGTGAGCAACGATGAGGTTTTAGAGAAAATGAAAACAAAGAGGAAACTTATATTTAACATCAAGAAGAGGCAGTTGAAATTTCTGGGGCATGTAATGTCGTTATTGTCTTTTCGAGTAATATTTGTTGTGGCTGTTATTGAAAGATTCCATTGCGTTAGAATGAGAGAAAATGCTGCCAAAATACGGGTAAATTTTTCTCATCGATGAAGAGCAGACTTATGTGGTTTACTAGAACAATGTTTTTCTTGTTTTGTCTGTGTGTCTTTTTTGCTACATTTTATTCAAATTATGAGGCAGTCTTCTCTGTAGACTTCTGTTTAATTTCTTCCGATTATTTTAATTAAGTTGTGTAACAAACATATAGCTATGTGGTCGCAAGTGCACCGTCAAAACTTCCCATTGTAGTGTCAAATGTCCTTTTTTCTTTATTCCTGCGTCCGCATTGTTGAATAGTAATGATTTTCGGGAGTGTTTAATTATTTTTATTTCGTTTGTTTTTATTTTCATTTGTTCTTGAGCTAACATGGATTCTGTTATAGAAGTGTAGAATTTTTTATATGTAAAAGATGTTTCATTAAGACGTATTATTTTATTTCTCAATTGGATCATGTTATTTAAGTCATGGCAATTATGTGTGAAAAATAATATCGACCATCCACGAGATGGTCATAATTTTTGATGACGTCTCTGTATAGTTGCTTTATTATCTCATCTTTCATCTGTTGAATTGTTGTTGGCTTTTTGGCATAGACCTTACTTTTGAGACCATTCATCTGTTGAATATTTGTTGTTTTTTTTGGCATAGACCTTACTTTTGAGACCATTCAGCTCTTGAATATTTGTTGTTTTTTTGGCATAGACCTTACTTTTGAGACCATTCAGCTGTTGAATTTTTGTTGTTTTTTTGGCGTAGACGTTACTTTTGAGACCTTTCAGCTGTTGAATTTTTGTTGTCTTGTTGGCAAAGACCTTACTTTTGAGACCGTTCAGCTTTTGAATTTTTGTTGTCTTGCTGGCAAAGTCCTTACTTTTGAGACCATTCAGCTGTTGAATATTTTGTTGGCTTGTTGGCAAAGACCTTACTTTTGAGACCGTTCAGCTGTGGAATATTTGTTGGCTTGTTGGCAAAGACCTTACTTTTGAGACCGTTCAGCTGTTGAATATTTGTTGTCTTGTTGGCAAAGACCTTACCTTTGAGACTGTTCAGCTGTTGAATATTTGTTGGCTTGTTGGCAAAGACTTTACTTTAGAGACCGTTCAGCTGTTGAATATTTTGTTGGCTTGTTGGCAAAGACCTTACTTTTGAGACCGTTCAGCTGTTGAATATTTGTTGTCTTGTTGGCAAAGACTTTACTTTAGAGACCGTTCAGCTGTTGAATATTTTGTTGGCTTGTTGGCAAAGACCTTACTTTTGAGACCGTTCAGCTGTGGAATATTTGTTGGCTTGTTGGCAAAGACCTTACTTTTGAGACCGTTCAGCTGTTGAATATTTGTTGGCTTGTTGGCAAAGACTTTACTTTAGAGACCGTTCAGCTGTTGAATATTTTGTTGGCTTGTTGGCAAAGACCTCACTTTTGAGACCGTTCAGCTGTTGAATATTTGTTGTCTTGTTGGCAAAGACTTTACTTTAGAGACCGTTCAGCTGTTGAATATTTGTTGGCTTGTTGGCAAAGACCTTACTTTTGAGACCGTTCAGCTGTTGAATATTTGTTGTCTTGTTGGCAAAGACCTTACTTTTGAGACCGTTCAGCTGTTGAATATTTGTTGGCTTGTTGGCAAAGACTTTACTTTAGAGACCGTTCAGCTGTTGAATATTTGTTGTCTTGTTGGCAAAGACTTTACTTTAGAGACCGTTCAGCTGTTGAATATTTTGTTGGCTTGTTGGCAAAGACCTTACTTTTGAGACCGTTCAGCTGTGGAATATTTGTTGTCTTGTTGGCAAAGTCCTTACTTTTGAGACCATTCAGCTGTTGAATATTTGTTGTCTTGTTGGCAAAGACCTTACTTTTGAGACCGTTCAGCTGTTGAATATTTGTTGTCTTGTTGGCAAAGACTTTACTTTAGAGACCGTTCAGCTGTTGAATATTTTGTTGGCTTGTTGGCAAAGACCTTACTTTTGAGACCGTTCAGCTGTTGAATATTTGTTGGCTTGTTGGCAAAGACTTTACTTTAGAGACCGTTCAGCTGTTGAATATTTTGTTGGCCTGTTGGCAAAGACCTTACTTTTGAGACCGTTCAGCTGTTGAATATTTGTTGGCTTGTTGGCAAAGACTTTACTTTAGAGACCGTTCAGCTGTTGAATATTTTGTTGTCTTGTTGGCAAAGACCTTACTTTTGAGACCGTTCAGCTGTTGAATATTTGTTGGCTTGTTGGCAAAGACCTTACTTTTGAGACCGTTCAGCTGTTGAATATTTGTTGTCTTGTTGGCAAAGACCTTACTTTTGAGACCGTTCAGCTGTTGAATATTTGTTGTCTTGTTGGCAAAGACCTTAATTTTGAGATAACCTCCAAAGGAAGAAATCTAAAGACATCCAGTGGCCAATTGACCTTCGATTCTACGAGAGATGATGAAACCTGCGAACTTCTCATTGCATTTCTGTTTGAACGCTCATTTTAGTAATACGCTTCGATAACGTTAACACATTATTTGATTGTTAATCATTCCGTGATTGAAGTTGTGAAATCTGAAAGAAAAAGAAAAAAATATTATTAGACGCTTAAACTTAATTCACATTTAAAATCGGACTAAGTTATTGGAACACTCTTTCGAATGGAAACTAATTATACTCCCTGATATTTATACATGTGAGTGTGTGTGGGGCGGAATTATAGGTTTTATAAAGAAGAGAGAAAAATGTCTTAATATTTTCTCAGACGTTAGGTAGTTGGTCGGGCTTAAAAACACCAACTCTATTTCTTATATATTCGATTTACTAAAACAGATCTTGCTTTACACCAAGCTGAATAACACAAGAAGTTGTGGAGAGCCATCTCTTGTCTTGGTATGAATTGATAACGATCTATAATGTACTTTTATATCTCTCATGATCAATCATTATTATTACTTTTAATCGCGTTCTTCTCTCGTGAAGACAATAGCTTGACGACTTGCTCACTTTGAGGTCTCTTTATATTCATCTTTGTTTCCGTATGCAGGAAAAATTCCTTGCGTCAGCTCCTCTAGCCAAAGAGTTAAGTTAGAATAATAGATCTTTACTGGACATTTTCATGGCCGGAAGCCTTTTCTTTCTCCGCTGCCCGTTATGCTTCAGTGACCACATTCGGTGAGACCATGTGGCCATTGGTGCTTCAACTCTAATGGGGTCGGGGACAACCAAAGACCACGAAGAGACTCAGAAAAGTGTGTAACGATAATAGTGATCACGAAGAGAAGAATAACTGCCATTATATTTCATCAGAGATCTAATAGCGCAATCAGCGTTTCTATTACTGTACAGTATGTGATATTAGCAGAAAAGCGGAAAGTGGAATCGGCAAGACGTGTTCAAATCCTAGCCAAGTCTGTTGCATTCAATTTAGCACTGGTACCATTGTGAAAGGCATGGATACATCTATTCCTCTCCCAAATATGGGTTAAATAATATTCTATTTATAATTATTTGATTGTTAATCTTTCTATGGTTGAAATTGGCAAAGACGTAAGTTGTGAAATCTAAAAGAAAAAGAAAAAAAAAATTCAAGGCTTAAATTTAATTCACATTTAAAATCGCTCAAAGTTATTGGAACGCCCTTTATTTATATAAATCGGTAATTATGTTTGCTTGTTTTTCGGCTGCTGAACCTGTCTATAGAATTGGGGGCTTTTTCCACTGATTTTTAATTTTTCGCACTGAAAAATGTTGGGAATTCCATAGACAGAGACCAGGAGCAACAAAGACATTTTAAGGGACATTGAAACAAAAAGAATGCTTATAGTTATGTTATACCGGAACGTACCTATTTCTATTGTAAATAGACTCTCCCACGGATAAGAAGTAGTAGTAGTAGTAGTCGCCAGTGAAGCTGAGTGAGTTGTGTGAGTCAGACGATGTCGGACAATAAAGTATGAGCCCCACAACTAGATTGCTGCGTCATTAACTATTATTTCAAGTTCCTGACGTTTTGTACGTCGAACCTAATTTAGGACCGACTTAGTGAAATACAAGCCTCCACTGTGAAAATTACACTACAAGTTATCATCAGACGAACAATAATAAAGAATCTAACACACTTATGCTTGATGGCGCCTCGTGTTTCAAAGCAGAGAAACGGCAAGAATATCTGATTTGACTATTGCTGCAGTTAGCATAGGGTTACATGATACCACATTATTCTCCTGACATAATAATTATAATTACATCAAGACAACTATTATTCGGAATATTAAAAAATCCCTGAATTCTTTATAGCCGTATAGGAAACCACATGTACATTTGCCGCAGTAAAATTTGCGTGTCTTGGGCAAGTTAACCTGACGAAGCCCAACCCTTTGCAAGATGGTTTGAATTCAGAAATTTCCTTCTCCTAGACGGCTTGTCACCCAAGGCTTTCTTGCTATTTACCTATATGGTATGTTAATTTACCCACGCACGCATGGACTCTCCCAGCTATAAATAGGAGCAGGTACTGCCTTTTGGAGAGGGAAGTTTCCAGCAGTCAGCTCTGGCAGTCGGACCGAACATTCTTGTTGTAGCACTCTCATTTGTATATGTTTGTATTACTGTTCCTGTTAACATATTTGTTTAACTTCATTCCTCTCTTGTGTCTTTATTTCTGGCCCTAAAATGGTCACAGCACCATAAGTGGTGGAAAAGAGATGGATTCATATGTTTCCCAACTACATACGCACGTAAATGTAAAGACCTCGAGTGGATTTGTTCCTCAGTCCGTTACTCCACCGTGCTTAACTTATTCGGAATATTGCGATAATAACCCATGCTATCTTGTATTTCAATTCATTCAATCTAAATGCTAGTGGAGTAATGGAAAACGGCTCGTATTGAGGAATCGGAGAGTCGAGTTCGAATTCCAGTCGAATACATTACATTCACTTACGTGCTAATAATCTTGGAAAAGCTGTGAATCCTCTTCTTCTCCTTCCAGCTATAGGTAAATAGCAGGATGGACCAGCTTCTATAGTCTTGGATGGCAACTCATTCATGATACATGATCGCTTAAGCGTGTATCATGCATAGCACATAACTGACTGACTAGATCCTAGTACTCCAGGTATTATCAGCACCCCCGTAAAATTTTTAAAGAATCACACACTTGCTTTTTTATTGTTGATAGCAGTCTGTAAAAATGTTATCAGGCAGGAATTGCGTAAGAATCACTGTCATTGAAATCGCCGACATTTGCTGACCGCTTAAAGAGATCAAACAGTGATTGTGAGCACAGCTATTGGTTGCGTGGTGTATTTCAGCGGTGTGACAAGTTCTTAGCAGGTCTCGATACATGAAAAAAGAAAAGAAAAAATGACAAACAATGATGCTTAGGTGACTATGTAGAAAGAAATTTATCCATATTAGCTGAACCTATGGTCCTTCCAGTATCTGTTGTCGCTTCTTGAGCATAGCATGGGAGGTATTAACGGTTCCTCTTAAATTCTACGACTATTGAATACGCTGCAGGCATCCGAAAATACAGAAATAGCGATTGAAGTGATTTTCATATTCAACCATTTTATTTTCCCTTCAGGCATACATAATATGGACATTGTCTTGTCCATTTAGCAGGAAAATACAAATTTAACCATACCGTTGCATGTTCCTGATAAAAAAAAAAACATCCAGTCGAAATATACTTAAAAGTGATTAGAAGAAATATTCAAATATTTTATTGTAATGTATGTGTTAAAACCAAAAGTGTGTTTCTTTTTAGTTTATCTATATATAAAATTCTGTGATTTTCATTTGTCCGTCCGTCTGTCACACCCTATAAAATAACCACACATTGACTGATCAAAACCAAATTTTTAGAAGTGCAAACATGTAGTAGTTTTTTATTTTACAAGGGTGCGATGAAACTGCCTAGTAGGGTGTTTCTCAAAGTATTTTTTCCAAACAAATCAGCTTTTTCAAATTAGATCGATTGGTTTTCGTAATTGAACGAAACATAGAGTGTATAAACCTCAGCAAAAAATGTCAGCGATAATTCAAACATCCTAAATACTGTGAAGACTTCAATACGCTGACGTGTGTTGAAAAAATAGCTCTAGTATTGTAAAATTCAAAAACGTCATAACATTCCACTGATGTTTCTATGTGGCTTAATTAGTATATTGTCATCCATTTTAGAATTATTTTTAATACCATTACTCTTAAGGACAAACTGGTAATAATTCTACACAGTTTTGTTTTATATATGAATTGCCATATACATGTTTTTATTGAATGTTCTTCCTCTACATAAGATGGCAACCAAAGCTCCAGATCCGTCTGCATTCCATATCTGGTGCAGGGGAAATATAGATTCATGCCTCAGGATTTGAATCTAAATGCCCGATTCCACTTTCGCTGATGATAACCATTTCACTAAGAGCCTCTCCTCAAAATTAGGGGCTTACAATCACCGAAATTAACCCTTGAACTCTAACCAGCACAAATTTACCTATTTTTAATTACAATTTTCAGTACCTGATTTTCTTACCTAAATAGTTTTTCAGTTCCTATTAATGTTAACTCAAAGTAAAAAGTTTGAATTGCCTGCATGTAAAATATTTCAAATAAAGATTTATATTTAATATTTTTTTTATATTTTTAAAATCGGCTATGATACACCGATGGTTAGTACTGATGTAACTTTAATTGATGGTTAGTGCTCTAGGGTTAAACAATGTCGGCCCTAGTCTGTACCTAGGTGAGTGACAGCTTAGGAATACAAGTTGCTGTAAGCCATGATGTGAGGTTAATGTAATGGATAATACCTCGGATTTGTTAAACGGAGAGCCGAGTTCCAATTCCATTTGATTAAATATTTCCGAAAACAGGTTATTATACATTAAAAGCAGTTGTTAATTGTTATCTTCCTTTGTTGGATTTATAGTTTTGAAATGACATTGAAACACATGTAGAAACATTTCGGTTATCATATATATAGAGGGTCAGCCAATTTGTATTGGTTATAAATAGAAATTAAAACTGACCCTCTACAATTTTTACAATATCAAATGTAACAAAGACAACAACAAGAGAAATAACCAAGTAGAAGGTAAAGAAAGCAAACAAAACAAGACCGATAATATGTGTATATACAAATATATATTAATAACAAGTTACAATACAGGGAAACAGTACGAAGGACGAAGTGTGTGTGAATATTCTGTATGTGCGTGCGTGTGTGTGTGAATATTCTGTGTGTGCGTGCGTGTGTGCACGCTATCCCTTGTTAGCGACTACATTTCGAGGTTGATAGTTAGAGTCCTCTAGGGAGCAGAGAAATTTACCTCGGGGTGTTAGTGCCCAGGCCTGAAAGTGAAAAAGAGATCGAGCTGAAGGGTCATTGGCTATTTATAGCCAGGAAAGAGAGACCTCTGGTGAAAGGGTTACGAACTTGAAGGAGGAGGTAACTCCGACATATATACGAAGTAGTGGATAATCGATAGTCGATTCCCGTGCCGGCGCGCGACGTCGTCTCGTCGCGTCGTCTTCTCCGCGTCCGGACGCCAAAATCTGGGCGCGCGGGAGGGCACTGCCAGCGCGGTAGGTCGGCGTCTCACTGTGCCGCCCGTCACCTCGGGTCCGCGACGTGCATCGGCAACCCACCCGACCCGTCTTGAAACACGGACCGAGGAGTCCTGGCCGTTCGCGAGTCGTAGGGGCCCCGAAGAACCCCGAAGGCGCAGCGAAAGCGAGAGAGCGCGTGGGAGGGCACCGGTTCTGGGAGAGGTGTCGCGGCGAAAGCGGTTCCGGCGGGGAGTTTCTCGCTTCCTTCCGCCTGCCTAGCCGTGCCCGATTCCGCCGGCGCTTGCCGTCTTCGTCCCGTCGTTCGTTTTCCCTCTTTTCCTCCGTCCGTCCCGTATCGGTTCCTCCACGATTTTCCCGTCGCCGGGAGATGACGCAGGGGGCTCGGGCGCTTGTGGCGGGGGGAAAACTCACGGGGGTTCGTTCGCGGCGGGGTGCAGCCTCAAACTTTCCTCCCACCGCCCACCGGTGAGATCCCGCGGCTTGAACTAGTCACGATTTAGGTCGTCGAGTTTAGGCGCTGCGCGCGGGCGCATCACCCCCGGGTCGGTAATTTTTTTCTCCGAGTACGACTCGGCCGACTCTGGCGTAGCGAGCGGCCAGGGACCCGAAAGATGGCGATCCACGCCCGGTCGGGATGAAGCCAGAGGAAACTCTGGTGGAAGTCCGAAGCGCCTCTGACGTGCAAATCGATCGTCGGAACCGGGTGTAGGGGCGAAAGACCAATCGAGCCGTCTAGTAGCTGGTTCCCTCCGAAGTTTCCCTCAGGATAGCTGGCGTTCGATCGTCGCAATTCCATCCGGTAAAGCGAACGATTGGAGGCCCCGGGGCCGTTCACGGCCTCGACCTACTCTCGAACTCGGAACGGGTGGAACGGGTCGACTCTCCCGAATACGGAGCCGTCCCACTTCTCTGCCGCCTTCGTCGTCTCGACGGCGGCAGAAACGAATGCGAGTGCCAAGTGGGCCACTTTTGGTAAGCAGAACTGGCGCTGTGGGATGAACCAAACGTCCGGCTAAGGTGCCTAACGCGACGCCCATGAGATCCCCGAAAGGGTGTCGGTCGATATAGACAGCAGGACGGTGGCCACGGAAGTCGGAATCCGCTAAGGAGTGTGTAACAACTCACCTGCCGAATCGACCGGCCCCGAAAATGGATGGCGCTGGGCGACGGACCGATGCCGGACCGTCGCGGCGAGGAGCGCTTGCGCTGACGAAAACGATGCGCGCGCCTGACCGATGCCGCGACGAGTAGGAGGGCCGCTGCGGTGAGCCTTGAAGCCTAGGGCGCGGGCCCGGGTGGAGCCGCCGCAGGTGCAGATCTTGGTGGTAGTAGCAAATATTCGAACGAGACCTTCGAAGACCGAAGTGGAGAAGGGTTCCGTGCCAACGGCGGTCGAGCACGGGTCAGTCGGTCCTAAGACGCAGGCGAAAGTCTTCCCGAAAGGCGCCGGATCCGTAAGTCTGTCACACTCGTTTGTTGTCCTCGAAAACAACAAAACGACGACGACGCTAACAAAGGACGAGCGGCCGGCCTTCCGTCGAAAGGGAATCGGGTTAATATTCCCGAACCCGGACTCGGAGAGTGCCCGGGGGTGGCGGCGCTGCTGGCAGCAATGTCGGTGGCGTCTCGTCGCTTCTCGGGCGAAACCGCGGTGACGCAAGCGAGCCCGGAGACGTCGCCGAGAGCCCCGGGAAGAGTTCTCTCTTCTTCGTAAAGGACCGTGGAATCAGCTCGTCCGGAGATACGGAAAAGGTACCTGTAGAGCGCCGCGGCTCGGGCGGCGTCCGGCGCGCTTTCGGCGGCCCTGGAAAATCCGGGTCCGGTTTTCGAAGCTATCGATTCGGTCCGTACCCACCATCCGCAGCAGGTCTCCAAGGTATAGAGCCTCTCGTCGATGGCATCAATGTTGGTAAGGGAAGTCGGCAAAATTGATCCGTACCTTCGGAAGAAAGATTGGCTCCGAGGACCGGGTCAGTCGGGCCGTGCCCGCGCGGTGCGAGGAACCGGTACGGGGCTGTAGCATTCGCTCCGTTCGCGCTTTGCGGCGCGGGTTCAAGGTGTCGTAGCGGTCCGTCGGCGTCGCGGCGTCGCGGTCGTGCTCGGGTCGGGGGGTCGCAGGGTCGGGCTAGGCGGTGTTCGGCGGCATGGGGCGGCGGTTTTCGGGTCAGGGCGACGGGCGCTCGCGTTCGTGCATCTGGCTGGGCGGCTCATATCAGGTCGTCCGTCTGTGCGCGCGATGCGTCGTTCACGAACCCCGAGTCAATCCGTTCTTCGCCGCTTCCTACGATCGTCGTCTTCCGCTCCCTTCTCTGTCCCCTTTCCCGTTTCGCGCGGCTCGCGTGTCGCATGCGCTACGGGTCTCCGCTCGCGGCGCCACCCCGTCGCTACCGGCGCGTCGGCCGGCGAGCAAAACGGCTCCTCGCCCGGGTCTTCGTGGAGCGCCACGGCTTCCAGCCCCTCTTCGGGTAAGCGGCGCGTGTAGGCCTCAACCTGCGTTCGCGCGCAGGCGGCTCGCACGCACGCCCGTCCCGCCCGTTGCTCAGCGTCTCTCTCGGCGTGGGGGCGTTCGTCCGGCAGCGAACGGTCGACTCGGAACTGGTACGGACCGGGGGAATCCGACTGTCTAATTAAAACAAAGCATCGTGTGGCCGGTCGACCCGTACAGACACGATGTGATTTCTGCCCAGTGCTCTGAATGTCAAAGTGAAGAAATTCAACCAAGCGCGGGTAAACGGCGGGAGTAACTATGACTCTCTTAAGGGCCCCTGGTCCTGAGGGCGGAATGGTGCTGGGCCCCCCCCCATCGGGTCCCGCCGGTAACAGCCCCCCGGCTGGCTAAGAGCTCAGACGTCAGCCGCAGACATTGAATGTGGGTGCCCGTGCTTCCTTAATGCGCCGATCTCTGTGGGGTTGCCATCCCCCCTTAGATTGATTTACTTGGTACTAATAATGAAACATCAGCCTTGACCTCCACCCACGAGACGTGGGTCACCAAAAACTCTATAAACTTCCTTGCCGATCCGGAAGACTTGCCCCCCCGCTGTAGCTGCCCTGTTTGTCCGTGCGCTTTCACGCGAGCATCCAGCCTAACCACCCACATATGGAAGAAACACCCAGCAGAATGGAATGACATTAAGAAAAGGCGCGACGCCTCACGTCGCTCAAACGTCCGCACCTACGCTCGATGGACGAGAGAGGAGTTGGAGCGTATGGCTGCGATAGAGCACGAGGCGTTGTCCAAAGGCGTGCAACATGAACTCGTACTTAACTCCCTTTTGGCACGCACTAGGGATCAGATCAGCTGCAGGCGGAAGAAGGACGACTACAAAGCCATCCTGAAGTCGCTTGAAAGCGAAGCCCAATGTCCCGGCCCGGACGGTAGCCGGGCTCGAGTGGTTCCCGACAGCCCCAGGAACGACCACCCAACCAGCGGAGACCTCAAAAGCCCCAAAGGAAGGACTGGTCGCAAATGGTCAGCTGAAGAGATCAAAGTCCTCCAGCAGGCGCCACGCGATGTCCCGGACGCCGAACTGGTCCCTCTCCTTCCTGGCCGTACTGTCCAGGCCATCCGATCTAGAAAGGCGGCGTCTCGTCGCCCAAAGGGCCAGACCGGTCGGACCTGCGGCCCAGGCCCGACGGACGAGGAGCAGGTCACGGCCGAGCCCCAGCCGTACGAGCGATCTATGACAGAATCCGAACAGGGAATATCCGACTATTTATACGGCATTCTTCCTAACATCCCCGACCCCGTGGTTCGGGAAAAGGCCAAACAGGCCATCGGTGACCCCAACGGTTTCTCCAAACTATATAATGAGTTCTTCCCGAAGAACAGGACCGTTAGCAGGCGGGCGATGCCGGCGGTGAAGGTGGGAGTGAAGAGGAGGCGCGCCCAGCGTGCCATAATCTATAACTTCCTCCAGAACCTCCATAAGCGTAGTCCGAAGTCTGTAGCCGAACGGGTCCTCGACAGCGACCTCTCCTACGAGGGACTTGTTGCCGAACGGGCCTTCTCCGACGAGGACTTTCTGCGCAAATGGAAGCCGGTATTCGAACGACCCTGCTATGCGGACCTGGCCGGAGACCATCCCGGCCCGCCGTTGAACGAACTAGCTGCGCCCATCAAGGTGGCCGATGTCGCTGCCGTGATTGCATCTCTAAAAGAATCGTCCCCAGGACCTGATGGCCTCCGCCTTAACATCTTGCGGGGGATACCCGTAGAGGTCATCACCTTTCTGTATAATCTGCTACTGCTTAAAGGACCGCCGCCCACCAGGGGCAAAGCTGGCAACATCTTCACCTCCCGGGTGACTTTCATCAAGAAGGTGGAGGTGCCTGGCGATGCCCTTGAATTCCGTCCCATCGCCATCGGGAATTACTTTGTGCGAATATTTCATCAGGTGCTTGCGAGTCGGTTTGAGGCAGCCTTACCTAATCATCGAGACCAGGTCGGGTTTAAACGTCTCGATGGGGTTGCCCACAATGTCCTCAAGTTAAATGCGGCACTAAATGCGGCCCGGAGCAAACATGAGAACTTAGTTGTCGCATCGGTGGACATCCGCAAGGCATTCGATTCGATATCGCACGAAGCGATACTGGGCATACTCCAACGGAAGGGGGTCCCCGACCTCCTTATGGGGTATCTGCGAACCTATTTCAGCACGAGCAGACTACAGATTGGAAAAGACTTGATCCACCCGAAACATCGTGGGGTTAAGCAGGGGGACCCTATGTCCCCCTGGCTATTCAACCTAGCCCTGGATCAGATACTTGAGGGACAGGAGGAGTACGCCATTACCATCGGCGCGATAGTACTCAATCAGATGGCGTATGCTGATGATCTAATACTATTCGCCAGCTCCCAGGAAGAAATGCAAAAACGGATCGAGCGACTGACTATCGGCCTCGGCCGCCTTGGACTTGAGCTTAACGCCCGAAAATGCTGTGTGCTCTCCATTCGCGGGGATAAGAAGAGGAAATTTAGCTTTGTTGATACGGATGTGTCGATATCCGTCGATGGTACCCGTCTACCAGTTGTGACTGCCGTGTCCGAATTTCGGTACCTCGGGTCCAGTTCAATTGGAAGGGCGTGGCCCGTACGCCGCTCGACCTTGAAAACTACTGGTCCGTCTCAATCGCGCTGCTCTAAAACCGCAACAAAAGCTGATAGTCCTTAAAAAATTCTTGCTCCCGCGACTGCAACACCAGCTAACATTCGGCCGACTACATAAGGGCGAGCTCGTCAAAGGGGACAAAGCAGTTCGTCGGGTCGTCCGCAGGTGGCTCCGGCTACCGGCGGATTGTCCCAATTCCGCAATACACACTCCCGCGAGATTCGGCGGTTTGGGGGTGAACTCTCTAGAAACCTTATACTCGACATTAAAAGAAAGCCGCCTAACCCAGTTGTCGTATGGTGATGAGGAAGATGCCGCGATAGCATCTAATCCCGCCGTGCGAGGTCTGATGTCCTACAAATTCAGAGGATCTGTAATGTCATCCCGAGAGGGTCTGGTCGAAGATCTCCACAGGAGATTGGACACCAGGGGCCTACAGGGGTATGAGAAGGTACCAGCTGTCAACAGCTGGCTGGACCATGCCCCCACCAACTTGGCCGGACACGATTTCCAGGAGGCCATTAGGGTGCGCCTAGGCTGTATGGGCACGCCATCCCGGCTCAGCCGGGGTGGTCGTTCTGTCGATACCATCTGCAAATGCGGGAGCAATGCTCGTATGAGCCTGCCCCACATAGCCCAAGCCTGCAGCATCGTTAGCGGTCTCCGGATAAAACGCCACAACAACGTCGTCCTATACGTGGCACAGATCCTGAAAGAAAAGAAATACGACGTAATCATGGAACCTAGGCTTCAGACTGAGCGCGGCCTCCGTAAGCCCGACCTTGTGATCCTGGCCAAGAAGGAAATAATTGTCCTGGATGTACAGATACGACCTGACTCTGTCGTATGCACTCTGGATGCATGCAACAGGGAAAAAGATCGCGAAGTACAATCAGCCGTACGTTCTTGACGCGATCCGAGACCGCTTCGGGCATGGCCTGCCCATCAAGGTCATTGCTCTCACCTACAATTGGCGCGGGGCGGCTGCACAGCAGTCCTACCAGGTTGCATCACAAACAAACTATTAAGGTGGCGGCACTTCGGTCCAATCTCTGGGATGATCTTACGTGATACCGCGCGCATGCTATGGGCATATTGGCACGCGCCCGCGGACGGGGCGACACGCCCGACAGCGTCGGCTGAGGTACTCATGGACTGCGCTGAGTAGCCCCATGAACTGCCTGACAAAGCGGAGACAAAGATAGGTGTGTAGCATACTCCGCGCCGGCGCCAGAAGGAACTTCCTGATCGGCAAGGTGTGTAGCAATTACTCCCCGCCGGCGCCAGAAGGGAACGCCTTCCACCCCTCGGCAGAGGGACTAACTCCTACCGGTGGGCGCGGGTGGTTGTGACCTTCTTATCTAATGGTTTGATGGTCCTTGAGGGGGAATGGTGCTGGGCCTCCTCCTATAGGGTCCCGCTGGTAACAGCCCTCCTGGCTAAAGAGTCCCCCGCAGACATTAAATGTGGGGTGTCCGCGCTTCCAAAATGCGCCGGTCTTTGTGGGGTCGCCATCCCACTCTGATCGTATATTATTGGTTGTTCCCCGTAAAACCTGGCCTCGACCGCCCCCGCCTCGACTGGCGGTAACAAATTTTTGTCCCTGTAGATCGGAATGATGACCCCCCCCGTTGGAGTTGCGCTGTGTGCTCTCGTGTCTTCGAGCGATCAGCCGGACTCTCCTCCCACATGTTTCAAGCACATCCCAACCAGTGGAATGAGCTAAAAAAGACGGCGCGACGCCTCATATCGCTCGAACGCCCGCACCTACGTCCGATGGACGCCTGACGATCTCAGACGTATCGCTAGAGCGCGAGGCGTTGTCCCTAAACGTGCACAACATCAACACGTACATCGGGTCCTGCTTAGCACGTAGCAGTGACCAGGTTGTCTGCAGGCGACGTAGGAAGGACTACAAAGACCTTCATCGGGTCGCTTGAGAACTCCGCCCCCCTGTCCTGGCTCTGACGGTGCCCAGCCCCTGAAATGGTTCCCGGTGCCCAGGCCTGCGACCCAACCCCCGCGGGGACCCCACCGGCTCGTCCAGTGGCCCCCGTGGCGAGGACGGGCCGTATCTGGTCTGGCCCCGAGATTAAAGTTTTGACATCCGCGCCACCTGGAACAACTGACGCCGACTTAGCCCCTCTCCTCCCCGGCCGCTCTATCACTGCCATACGCTCCAAGAGGAAATGCCTCCCGCAGGTTACTACTCTTGTCGGTGACGCCGATCCTGCGCCCCGGGTCTCTCAGGATGAGGAGCCGGACACGGCGGGGGCACAGCCCCCCGATGACGTTCAGCGGGATGACTCTCGTGCTATCGTTGAGTATATAACTGGCCTCCTGCCTAAAATTTCCGATCCGTTACTCCGGAACAAGGCCGAGCAGGCCCTCAGCGAGCCCGACGGGTTCTCCACGTTTTACTATGAAGTATTCCCCAAAAACAGGACCACAAACAAACGCACGAAACCTCCTATTAAAGCTGGAATTCGGCGGCATCGCCACCAACGCTCCGCCGTATACAAATTCCTACAAAGGCTCCATTCTAGAAGCCCGAAGTCGGTGGCCGAGAGGGTCCTTGACAGCGATCTCTCCTATGAGGGACTCGTTGCCGAGCGCTCCTTCTCGGACGAGGACATTCTACGCAAATGGAAGCCGGTTTTCGAGCGTGACTGTTTTGCGGACCTGGCCGATTCCCATCGCGGCCCGTCGATGAACGAGCTCTTGTCCCCCATCCTCGTGTCCGATATTGCCTCCGCTCTTGCGTCAATGAAAGAATCTTCCCCCGACCTGATGGCCTCCGCCTTAACACCTTACAGGATATCCCCGTAGAGGTCATCACCCTGCTATGTAATCTGCTGCTGCTGAAAGGGCCGCCGCCGTCCAGAGGCAGAGCCGGTAATATTTTCACCTCTCGGTGACATTCATCAAGAAGGTGGAAATACCCGGCGATCCCCTGGACTTCCGTCCGATTGCCATTGGGAGCTATTTTGTGAGAGTTTTCCATCGAGTTCTTGCCTGCCGTTTTGAAGCATCCCTGCCAAATCATCGTGACCAAGCCGGGTTTCAACGTCACGACGGGATTGCTCATAATGTCCTGAAACTACATGCGGCAATAGCCGAAGCCCGCAATAAGAACGAGAACCTTGTAGTTGCTTCCGTGGACATTCGCAAGGCCTTTGACTCGCTCTCGCACAAGGCTCTCCTTGGCATACTGGAACGGAAGGGGGTCCCAGACCCCCTTTTGCATTACTTTCGCTCCTATTTCAGCTCCAGCAGGTTGCAGATCGGGAGGGATCTGATCCACCCTGCTCATCGTGGGGTTAAGCAGGGAGACCCGATGTCCCCTTGGCTCTTTAACATCGCCATGGACCAGATCCTAGAGGGGCAGGAGGAGTACGCCTTTTCTATCGGCGCGTTTGTATTGAATCAGATGGCTTACGCCGATGATCTCATTCTATTCGCCAGCTCCCCTGAGGAGATGCAGAGACGGATTGACCGGCTTCTGGTCGGCCTTGGTAGACTCGGCCTCGAGCTTAATGCCCTGAAATGTCGCGTGTTGTGCATTCGTGGGAACAAGAAGAGGAAGTTCTGTTATGTGGACACATCCGTGTCAGTGTTGGTGGACGGCGTTGCTCTCCCGGTTGTAACCGCCGAATCCGAGTTTAAATATCTCGGAGTCTGTTTCAACTGGAGGGGCATCGCCCGGACACCGCTTGGTCTCGACCATCTTCTGACCAGGCTCGATCGTGCTGCCCTAAAACCGCAGCAAAAACTGAACTTCCTTCGGAAATTCTTGCTTCCGCGCTTACACCACCGCCTCGTTTTCGGTCGCCATCATAGGGCTGAACTAGTTAGGGGCGACAAGATGACTCGTCGGGCGGTTCGTAGGTGGCTCCGGCTGCCTGCCGACTGTCCAAATTCCGCCATACATGCTCCGGCGAGATTCGGCGGTTTAGGGGTTGCTTCTCTGGAACAGCTCGTTTCCGCTCTTAAAAGCAATCGCCTTAGCCTCTTTACCGAAGGGTACGCAGAAGATGCGCCGTTATCATCTATCCCCTCAGTCCGTTCCTTAATGACGTACAGATTCACACTTATTCCAACTGCATCCCGTGAGGGCCTGGTTTGAAGACCTGCATAGTAGGTTGGATACCAGGGGGCCTAAAGGGGGTATGATC
>CAHIKZ030000989.1:587500-592500 GCA_903632075.3 Acanthosepion pharaonis | reverse complement strand
TTAGCAAGCTTGTCTCGCTAGAACAATTTCGACTGATTAGTGAGTTCGATCCTCACTGGGTGCACCCTAATTTCGGCCTTGTGCCACATCCAAGCTACGTTTGGAAAATCAATATATATATTTTGCTATTCCTGGAACTACTAACCTGCTTTACCAGTTTGTATTATTACGTTAATACATTATTTTCCTATATTCATTCTTGGCGTTTGTTATTTATTGGTACCGGATTTCATCCCGGAATCCACTACAGTTATAAAAGGTAATTTAAAAGTATTCTCTATAAAAAATTGACTATTTTGAAATTAATCTCCAGATCTCTGCTAGGTTAACTTAGTCTTATTGCTTATCTGCCGATGTCTTACCGACATTACAATTCCAGTTGGGTTCATTATATTCCATTACGCGTAAATATCCTTGGGAGAGGTGTGAATCTAAATCTTCTTCTCCCAGCTATGGGTTAATTAGCATGGCTTGTGTCAGTAAATCTTTGTTATCTCTAGAAAATTACTAGCATCTAAAAAATATTTTTTGACTTTAAATGGCCTACAGGGCTTGATAAACCTTAGGAAACAAAGCAATCACTCAAGCAACAATTAACAAATGCAAGTGACATGTGAATCCAACTACAGGCTGAGCATTCTGGTTATTATATATAAGAAGCCGTTGTTAATTATTATGTCCCTACTATCTTGGACTTACGGCTTACATATCACGTTGAAACACTAGTTTCGGTATAATCACCAAAGTTAACGAACGTGGACATGTTCTGTACCAAAATGGGTGACCGCTTGGGAATATCAGATGACGTAAGCTTGGATGCGCGAGTGGTGGAATGGATAATGTCTGGGAATTGTTAAACTGAAGAGCCGAGTTCCAATTTCAGTTGGGTACGTTATATCCACTTACATGCACATTCCCTTTCATTCAGTTACTAAAGGCAATTTAAAAGCATTCGCTATAGAGAATTGACAATCTTGAAAATAAACTCCACATCTCTGTTAGGTTAACTTGATCTAATTTCTTATCTGCTGATGTGAGGTCTGACCATGTTTAGCAAGATTCTCCCCCCCCCAAGCCTCCGTCAGTGGAGAAACGACGCCTTCAGTCTGTTCTGTGGCTTTATTTCAAAAGAGTGTAAGCTATAGATATATCTGTGCAAACGCCCACTATTTATATAATGGCTTCTGTTCAGAGATCATAGCTATCGATCGAGAGTTTTTCGTCATCGCCGTGACTCAAAGAGCATTTTGCTCGGTTTTGCTTTTGCTAACAAACGAATAACCCATTCAAAACAGAATGCATTGAAGTTAGCCTTTGATGAAGAAAAAAACTAACTTTTTTATTGAAAAATCAATGTATTGTCTGTGCATATTCAAGATTAGGAGGGTCGGACGAAGGTCGAATGAATAGCGACTGTGTGTCAATAGGCGTCGAAAGATATGACACATTTTTACGGATAAATCTTGGCAATAATTTGAACTAACAAATAAAGAATATCGCCTTGAGCTTGTCGTTCGGATCTGTTCCCAAAGATTTTCTTTATTATTTTAATGTCGTTTTGGTACTGCCTAAATCGAATAGTTCGCTCCTAAATAAACAGTCAACATCTATTCCTCGAACGTGTGAACCTATCAACTTAAATCGCACCTCTTTTTATTTTTAACGAGTAGATTTAAAGGTAATATTGCAATGGAAAAACAAAGGATACAAAATCGACATAATATCTCAAGATATTCTTCCTTATACATTAATTGCAATTTCACGGTTTTCTTCTTTGTATCTTCTTATGAATCTTAATTTTTAATTTAATCATTGAATAAGTTTATCGTATCGTTAATTATTTAAACTTAACAACTTTAACGAAATATTGCAATAACGATTATGAATTTTAATTCTAGTCATTATTTTAAGAAGTAAGAGGGCACAAATGGAAATATTTGAAATTATAAACGTTTTCCATTTTACTGAAACACGTTAAACTCTTACAATTTTGTATTATTTCTTTATTTTTCCCAATGTATTCTAATGTTTTTGTTCAAAATAGCCGAGAATTAAGAAGGATGTAGTTACAGAGATAAAAGCTGGTTTCGTTGATTTTGTTTAGAAATACTATTATGGGATATTTAATGCGGGCATCTAAATAATTTGAACACAATTTTATGGTTTCAACTAAATATATTTTGAATGAAATTGTATGCTTTCAACTACAGATATACTATGTATTACTGGTTTTGTATTGTCGTTTTACTTATATAAAAATATATTGCTGGTATTTTTGCTTTTAACATGCATTTTTATACTTTCATAATGTTTTTGCTGGGGGGGGGTCACTATTTGACCATAGCCGGGGCCGTGACAGGTACTAATACCCAGGATCAGGCTAGACCTAGGAACAACAGCAATTAAGAGGTAGCTCGAATGGAAGCAGAGGGAAACCAAGAAGAGGAGGTTCATTAAATACTCATACATAGCGCAAACCAAATACTACTCAAATCCTATTCTAATGTGGCTACTTGCCATGTATATAAGTAGAAGCAGTCGATTGTCACAGTAGTAGGGTGAGAAGGGTGTACGATGAGCTCTACAACAGAATATAATAATTGACATGATTTATATGGTATCTACCAGTTGCTTTTTCTTGCTTTAATTATACAGTAGCTGCCATGTAAAGCCATCTTCCTTGCTGCGACATACGAGATCTTGTTTTGCTGAATAATATTTTATTTCTACATCCGAATAATTGCAGAATAACCACCCGATCTCGAAGTTGTTAAAAAATGATATAAGATGAAATAAATGTTTGTCAAAAATTAATTAGGAAACCTTTTTGTAATAAGCTGAAAAAAAATATTCCGTGTTCAGAATAGCTCTTGGTAAACATTAATTTCACGTTGTTAGATCTGACGTCACTTCCATTTCAAATCTTGTGACTTCCATTGGACATTTTATTTCTTCTTGAAGCAAACATTTCCTAAGATATATGATGTTTTGACATTACAAATCATGGGTAAACAGTGCGTGGTGTTCAACTGTTCAGAAGGCCTTGACTATAACCTAAGCAATGATTCATGAAATCACAATATATATATATATATATATATATATATATATATATATATATACACACACACACATAAACACACACACACACACACACGCACACACACACACATATATATATATATATATATATATATATATAGAATAATCGAGAATGGTCTCCCATTATTACTCTCAATTTGAGAGTTATTACTGTTTACTGGAACTATAAAAAGGACACTGCACGCGAACCTTGTATTCTCAGTTGAATAAATCATTCTTAAAGTCTACAACCTCTTACTTTTGTCATTACAATATATATATATATATATATATATATATATATATATATATATATATATATATATATATATTACAGAAAGTTTCACCCTGTAAAAGGCCAAGAGCTTACTCGAGATAAAGTGCTAAGTTAGGAAGCAGTTTGTACTGAAAGGAGGGGTATATAATAGTTAGTTCTAAATTTGAACAGACAGTTTTTACAGAGTGAAAGTGGTTTATAAGGGTTAAACCAAAATTTAAACAGGCAGTCTGTACAGGCAGGAGGTGTAGATAATCCTTTTCTAATGTGGCTACTTGCCATATTTATAAGTAGAAGCAGTCCATTGTCCCGGCAGTATGAAAGAGCAGGAATTTCGCTGAGTTCTATTCTACAACTCACTGAAACCAAGTACTGTCTCCGATATATCTTTTCCGTCTTTCCGCGAGGCCAAAACGGAATTATCCATTCTTTATGAGGTATTGGCAGGGAGTATTGGCCATGCTAACTAATAGAAGGACAAGAATTATAACTTATTATTCGCTTCCCGAGTTCTCCTAAAGGTGTTTACAGAATGACAGCAAGCAAATATCATTTCTTATGATTTTCTCCGGTTTTGTAGCTGTTGTCACTATTATTCACAACTGGATCATTTCGATTATCCAATTCCGCCTGCCGCTTTGGTTCGGTTTTCGATATCGTTTCGAGTGCTCCAACAACTACTGGCACGAGTGTCACCTTGCTGATCCATAGTTTCCTCGGTTCTCTGAGATGATTCCGTTACATATTCATCTTATAAACTTAAATCCATACACTATTTTTCAATTCTTTTAATTAGGAAATTTTCCAAGTGCTCGAACGATTATTAGCAAGACAGTCAGATTTATGTTTATTCTCGCTTAAATTGGCTTTTCTTTCTTTGTCTCAAATCTGAGAGTAACGTTTTATTTAGTATTTCCATCAAGATGTGTAATTGTCAATGTTCTGGTTTTATTTCGAACTATTTTCCTCATTTTGTTTGACAGAGATCTTATAGACACAACGTTTCTAACATGTAGCCAACCTAAAACTGAATATAAGAGAGTCCCAAAACACTACATTAACAGACTTCGAAACCACATCTTTGGTTATACATGTGTTACTGTCACCTAATGGTCCAGAATTCAAATCCTTGGATCAGGTATTGAAACAACAGTTAAGCAGGAACGGACAATAACTGATATCTCAGGGATACAATATCACAATGAAGAACTGATATTCCATCAGCCAATCAATCGGTACCTGATGTTGAACAGAGAATACATGGCCGAAACGATGCTTTTATAATAACACATTATCAACCAAAACGAAAACAATAATTCCAAATAATATAGGAATATTAACGTTTTCTTTTAGCTTGCTAGGATAGGTTTTGTTTTCTGACATTTTTGTTTTTTATGGTTTAATCCATTACTTTTATTATGGAATTGTGCAAAATAATTGACTGTTGACATTGAGACAAATTGTATAACTGTACCAAACCTCTAATATATATATATATATATATATATATATATATATATATATATATATATATATATATATATTTACGATGGAATCATATTTTTAAAAAAAATAATTATATTTATGCTCTACTTTTGTATCGAGCACTGTTTTTTAAAAATAATAACTAAAATATTAAAGA
>CAHIKZ030000989.1:575000-582500 GCA_903632075.3 Acanthosepion pharaonis | reverse complement strand
ACATTATTTTATAAGCATTTGATCCCAACCAAGGTGAGAGTGCCACTAGCCCACGACGGGTTACAGAGAGTAAGAGTAAAGAGTAGTGTTTGGGAAAAGGATAAAGACAAGGATAGGGATCAGGGTCATGACATCAGAAGATGCCGATTGACATTACATTTGAATATTTGAAGATTATAGCTATCGGCGAAGGAAGTAGGAGGAAGAGAGTTCCACTGTTGGGAAGTGCAGGAGAAGAAGCTGTTGGAGTAGAAGAGGCGGTTACATTTAACTGTATCGACATTGAAAGAGCAGGACTGATATGCCAACCTAGTAGCACGCTTAAATTTATGCATTTGGGGTAACAGTTAATTTAGCTCATCAGAGCAGTTGCCATGAAAATATTTGTAGAAAAGACAGAGGGAAGCCACAGTATGTCTGTGAGAAAGTTACTGTAGACGAGATACCAGATCAGGATTGCATATCCTTCTCTGGATTTTGTCGAAGGCCTCGAGATTTAATTTTCTCGTTTGAGCAGACACCACTTGCTAGTGGGCAGTAAGAAGGCAGGTACTAAAACATGCAAGCTCCACTGAATATTTAGCTTAATGATTCGCATGACTAAACTTATCATCCAAGTTCTGACGACAACAGACATTAGTTTCAGGAAGGAAATGCAACAAGAACAATAGAATTTTGGTAAAGACACTGGAACAAGGTATCTGAGAGAGCACTGCAAATACTAAAGGACGTACACCAATATTTCATAAAGTACATAAAAGCTTTTGATAAATCACGACGCAAATATCTATTTGAACTGCCGGTAAAGCTTTATTTATTTCTGAAAGATAGAATAATCCAAAAGAATTACTGGAAACAAACATCTGCAGAGAGATGAATTAACAATGAATGAAACGTCAGAGTAAGATACGAGTTTTGTTTTCGCTATAGCGAACAATAATCCCTAGGAGTATTTATTTTTTGATGGGTGCAATCTTATCAGCATAAAATGCACATTTGATAGCGAAACAGAAAGCGAAAGGACTCCCAGACATCATAGTAAAAAAAGCAGGAAGAACGGATTAATCATCTGAAGAATGCATGGTTTTAATCAAGAGGGGCACCCAGTTCACAGCCATTCCCGGTATTTTGCACAGGAGTAGAGGTCCATCCCTTGTTATCTGTTTAGGATTTGGTTTCCGTTTATTTATAGAGTCTACTTCAACTCTCTACTTCTAACGTCTCAGCTTAGAACTTTTATGTACTATTTATTTGCATTTCTTTCCTCAATAGGAGTAGATAGATTTGACTATCGTCCGGTTCACACTCCTCCCCGATCTTTTGAACAGAAGTAGAAGTTTATCCCTTGTTTCCTGTTTAGGATTGGCATTCCCGTTACTTCTAAAGTCTTTTCCTTTCTCTTCTATTTCCGATATCCCCTTGAGACTTTGTGGCATTATCTCCTTGCTTGAGGTAGTGCTTCTTAATCTGTAACCCTCTACCTTGAGTGGCTCTTGGGCCTTGTACAGAGTGAAGATTATTCTAGGTTTAACAGTTATCTTCCCCACGTATTTGCATAAACTCTGTCTCTTATTTTGTAACCCTCTACCTGCAGTGGCTCTTGGGCCTTGTGAAATATTGTTAAAAATGTCACTTAATACAAATAAATGGAAAGAAGGCAAAGAGGGAGAAATATGTTGAGAGAAAAAAAAACAAAACAGGTCATGTCAATTGATTTGTTTATTTTTTACGCCTTATCAACACTTAAGGGGTTATTTAAACTTCAAATATATTTTGGATTGTATGAATAAATATGTTTTTGATTGAATATTGAATTAACAATTTTGGGACAATAACAAAGATTTTTCCAGATTCGTACTATTTAACGTATATAGCTGGTCGGGGTGATTGTTTTATAACTTTCTGAGACTATTTGCGCGTAATAAACGATACGAATCCGACTCGAATTCGAACACTGCTCTCCGAGTTCGTATTTCGAAACGCTTTTACAACAACCGCATATCCGCTGAAAGAAGACAAGAGAGGTGGAAGCTTTTGAAAATCTGCTACTGAAAAAAGATGTAAAAGAAGAGATAAAAAATATATATATATATTTCTGAGCAGTAGGATAAAGTGAAGCTTGAAGGTAATGGTGGGAATATTGATTAAAATAAATTAGAAAAGCAGAAAGAAAAACAAATTTGGAAGAAAATTAAAAGAGATTATGAAGGAGTAAAACAAAATGCCTGAAAGAGTTCCCAACCTTATTCTTGTAAATAAGTCAAAAATCAAAGAAATGCGTTTGAAGCTTCATCGATATTCAGAAAGACTAAAAAGATTCTCGAGACCTAATTGAACACAATTAATTCTCAGTATAAGATGGAAGGCACGTCCGAGGGAACGTCTTTAATTGGTCAAAATTCTGTCTGCAGATTTCGTCATGGACGTCATTCCGTCAACTTAGTTTCCGTCTTTTAGATGAACCCGGTCCAAATTAGTGATCGTCCATTGTAATGATTTCAATAAGTCCGAAGTAATGTCACGAAGCGAACGGAATTTGATCATAGAACACCAATTTTTTTATTAATTCCATTCAAGCTGCTTGACCTACTCAAAGGTTAAACAGGCAAGTCTTGTAGCTCTGTGGTTGAAAGTTTATTTGCAAGTAATAATAACAGGTGTCGCGATCGGCGAAAATGCTACTTCATTTCACTCAGTTTGAAGCCATTTTTTTAATCATATGACCTCCAATGAAAAATTACCATTCTCTATCAAGTGTTCCAAGAAGTTGATCACAAAACAAACATTTCCAAAAAAGGTATTATTATCTGGACTTGGAATGAAAACCGGGATATGTACACTGAATTTATGATTAAAATCTAAATGTGAATTTAACAAATTATTAAACATTTCAAATATCTCGTTACATATACAGAATCAAATACCTCGTTACATATCAGTTATATAAAAGCTAGTGTCGTAGATAAGGAAATTGAACATAGAATAAGGTCCGTTTGTCAACACTGTAAATTGCTGCAACACTCAAACATTAACCTCAGAACTGTAGACTTTTATAAGATCGCCATGCAGTGCGCCAAATTAGTTCAGATATATCGAAAATGTCAGCTGGATACAAACACTTTCTCCTATTAATGATTATAAATGCCTTCGAGCGAATGAATCTTGTAGGTCTGGGAGAGGAGAAACCATCTTTGAGTTTCGGTGATAGTGCTGCAGAACTGGGCCAAATAACACATCTCTTGGGGATATTCAACAGCAGGTACAACTAAAATGGATGCCATATGTAACACCAAGTGAAAATAAAAATATAATGAAGATGATGACGTTTCGGTTCGGAAGGAAGCTTCCATCATTGCTGGAAATAGTTCTGAGTCAAAGAAAATTATTTTCCGGAAAACATTACTGTTTGCATTTGAAACATTTTATTTTACATTTTTTATATTATTTATTCATTTATTATTTAATATTTTTAAATTATTATTAAATATAATTAGTTATTGTTATAAATAGAAAAAATAAATATACGGACAAATAAATAAAAAAATAGATGAAATAAATAAAGGAAAAATAGCAGAATTGAACTCAAGTCGCCAATAATTTAATCCAAAGAAGAATCTGCCATATTATCGGTCCTGATCAGGCGGCTCGGCTTCAGTCACTTTCCCACTGCCGAAATGCTGCCTTTCTGTGTCTTTTCTATAAATACTAAGGTAATTGTTCTGATTAGCTCTTCACTATTGTACATTCAATGTCTGTTCACCAGGGAGACCGATCTGAGCACTGTTCAGTTGAACGTCTATTTGGCCGACATTCCCCGCCTCGAGGCGGCTGAAGCGGCTGGGTGCGAGGGTTCGAGTCAGAAATCTGGGAAGCGCTGAAGCAGGTTGACCGAGACAAATCTCCGGGATTAGATGGTCTACCATACGAACTGTACTTCAGGCTGTCGCTAGTCCTTGATTCATTGCTGGCACTGATTTAAAACTCTTTGATGAATCGGGGATTTATACCTCAAAGCTTCACCAGGGATGTGATGAAGTTGCTACACAAGCACAAAAACGGTGGGGATGGTATAGCTAACGTTCGGTCTTTAAACGATGTTAAATAGACTAAAATATTTATCCAAGAATCTAGCCAAGATCTTAGCCTGCCGTTTGCAGTCTGTCATCTCTAGTCTTATTGGCTCCAAACAGACTTGTGCTAGGAAAGACTTGATTATTCAGGACAACTTTCATATAGTACGCTTGATCATCGAACAAGTCGACAGTTCACTATCGATTTCTGGAGGCTGTCCTTTCGGCGGCCGGCTTCGGGTCGTACTTTCACCCCCTGTATCCAATTTCTGTGTGCGTCTCTCGGTGCACTGGTAGAAGCGAATGGGCTTTTCAATTGTCTTGCACCCTTCGTTATAGTTGTCCGTTTTTGCCTTTGCTATACCTTCGTGCGTTCGAGCCTTTCCTTCACAAAAGGAAATACATTTGTTCTATAGAACAGGAGTAGAGGTTCATACCTTGTTTCCTGTTCAGGGTTGTTGTGGTGTCTTCCCTCTAATGAGGCTATTGTTGACTCTTCCACTTACTATAAAGTAGTAGGAAAGTAAGCCTCCGAGGAACGGATTGCTGTCAGACTCTTCGCCTCGGCGGAGAGGAACCCGGACATAGCTTTGCCGAAGGGCAAAGTTTCGGCCGGGGAAGTAAAGATTCCCTAAACCCGTTTATACAAGTTCGAATGGAATATTGTTGGCCGAGATAACGGGCTCTGAGAACCCACAATAAACTCGGCCTTGTGCCACATACAACCCACATGGAGTGAGGGGCATTAAATATATGATGTTTCTTCTTGGGTCAAAGCCGGCATGGAGGCTTTCATCCCTTCTCAAAAATACCAGGTGAAACATCAATCCTATTAGGCTCTTGTTCTAACTGGATTGAACATTGGCAATCCAGTCAAAAAATACTTTAGTTTATTATCTTTAATTTCTTCGTTCAAAGTTTACTTAGGCGATGCAAGCTCATTGATCTCTTTTACTTCTGCTCTAGTTTAATTCCCTCTCCCCTTCACCTTTTTGCGACCAGAGATGTCAGTTCTCTGGTGGATGACGGATGCCTTTCGTATTTCTTGTGTGATTTTCTTATTGTGTTGTATTTGAATGACTGTATATTTGCGTGAGTGGCTGGACGAATTAGTGTCTTATATTATTAAAGTTCCACATTAATTTCATTCAGTTATCTGACATTTCTGTCACATATAAAGACTGATGAGGGTGGGTTTATTACTAGCATTATTTTATTTAGTTTCTTGTAAATATCTTATTTCATATTGTAAATACACATTACGGTTTAGATTTTTAAATTGTTGTTTTATTTCGCTCCCCACCACAGACAAGAATTGGACATATGAGGACTAGTTAGAATTTCTTAGAGACAATGAGGTATTATGGCGACTGTGATGAGAATGGTAAGTAAGAATGTGTTGTTTTGGTGTAATGAATATTGCGGTATGTCTGGGCCAGTGATTGTGGATAACTTGGTTTAATTATGAGACAGAAGATCGTTCTTTTACTGACTATTACAGGAATACACGATTTGTGTAGATCCAGGTTAGAGATTATACCAGAGACCCTTGAAGGGGTTATATTCATATTACCCATGAGAGACTCAGTTCTAGAAGGAAAGTTAGACAGGGATATCCGGATGAGTCAAGAGTAGACTTCGAGGGGATTTTACGGGCAAAGCATTCGGCTTTATCAGCAGAGAATGATAACATCTTATATTAATTGGAGGTGTGAGGAATAGAGACCTTACACTTATTCAATGCCCAATTACAGAGCCGCCAGTAATTGAGAGAGCCGAAGATGTTATATACTATGCAGGCCTCATTCTCTCAGGAAACAGGGACTTTTCCCTCTTCGCGGAATCGCTTAAATTTATTACGAGTAACAATAAATAGACGTCATGCTGATATAGCCGAAAATAATGGTTCCTGTGTGATATTGTAGTGAAAGAGATAATCAGCTACCTCGAAAAAGAGTTCGTGTTTTGTGTGCGATCTGCCGAAGAAAAATTAACAATGGATTTAGGGCTAGTACCTCTTCAGATGGCGAAGACTCTGTGCGTGATTGTGGCTAGCTTGGTTTAATTATGAAACAGAAGAAGATCGTATTTTTCCTGATTCCCCCTTTTGGCCTTGTGCCAAATTTTTGTATATTTTAAAAAGATAAATATTCCTCTTCGCTATAGTATCTAGACTTTATGGATTTAAAGGCAGTACTAGATTGGCATTAAGATATTATTAATTTACAGTTAATCTGGTTAGATGGAAGAGTAAATTCTATGCTAACAGTTAATTTTCTTGAACTTCTCGCTTCCTGAACACGCTTCAGGCATCATACTTTACAGCCAACTTGAATCTTCAAAGATTTAAATGCAATGGCAACCATTGTATATTGTTCTACTAATTACTGTTTTGTTCGCGCTCCTTAGTAATATTTCGGTTTCTAATTCTTCCGAACCAAGTAACCCCTTGTGTCATAATGGTTTTACTGCCTTGCATGTAGTGAAGATTAAAAAATAAAATCAAAATAACTGATTTTTTCCAAAATAAATCCTTAATTTATTCTGTGTTTTGTTATTTTCGCGCTGATTCGTGATGCATTTATTCTGATCTAAGACACAGTTGTTTTTCACTTTTTAAATGTCCTCAGCGCAAACCATTCAATGGCTGACTGGGATATTTTTCCTGTTTTTTTTGTTTTTTTTTTTTCATTTCACTTTTAATTTCATTTGATTTTGAGTTCTTCATTCTTCCAGAATTTGGCAACAGTTTATGAATTCTACTGTTTCGATCAGCTTCCACTTTAATTATTACCGATATTTTGCAATTATTCGCTTTCTTTTCTTCTTGTTTCCACTCCCCTTCTTATTTTTGGTTTGTTTTATCGAAACAAGATCTTTCCCCAATCGCGATGAAGTGGACGTTCCCTCAGGTAGTCCCCGTGTCCTGAGCGCCTATTGGAGCTTAAACTCAGCCCAGACCTCAGGTGCAAGTCGTATATACGATCGGTAATGATTTCTATAACGCTGCAGCAAGTACCTGACACAACAAGACAAGGTAACCCCCAAATTGAATACTGCTGCCATATATGGACAGGAGTTACCCAGTCCTAACATTCCAGTCTCGACAGAGTCCAAAAGCGTCTCCACGTCGTTGTCGATTACAGATTGTTTTCCACCCTACAACCCGTTTTCTCACAGTCGCTAGTTTATGATGTTCTATCGCTATTTCCATGGAAAGTGTTCAGACGAACGACATTTCTTAGATCGAACAGTGTTAACCTTCACGGCTATGACCCGCCATGCTAGGCATATTGTACCGAAGCGCCCTCATTCCGTTCGAGATGTGAATTCCATTTGAACAGCTTATTCCCCCGAACCACTGACTTATGAAACCAACTCCCAAGAGGATGCTTCCCCGATCACTACTATCTTAACATGTTCAAGTCTA
>CAHIKZ030000989.1:537500-570000 GCA_903632075.3 Acanthosepion pharaonis | reverse complement strand
CACATACAATGACCTAGACAATCAGATACCACAACCAATAAATATTTAAGACCAATTTAAGGTTCCATCATAATAATTTATTTCACCAGAGCCCTTTTAAAGGACTCCGGATCATCAGGTAGCACTTCCAAAAATGAAACGAAAAATGAAATGAAAATTGATGGGTAGTGTAAAATTTTGTAATTTAACAGAGAGTGAAATAATAGTAGTTAGAGAGACATGGTAAAGTTTAGGGAGGGTTTAATTTCATATCTCTCTCAAGTATACTTTGTATTGGGGGAGGAGGAGTGACCAGACCTTGACCTATTTAAACGGTTAACTTAACGGAAGTGATATATTGAAATGGGAGGGGAGAAGGGAGAAAAGAAAAAGGAAAAAGAAAGAAGAGGGCGAGGGAAGTAAAGAGAAAGAGGCTGTAAATGGGTTTTACATATGGAGGAGATGGTTGGTAAGTTTTAGCAATTTATGTAAAAAATAGATTTTAATGCTTGATAGTAATTTAGATGTCTAAAAAAAACCCAAAGAAATTAATTTGATGCTTGCTAGCAATTTAAATATTTAAATTTTTTTACAAATAATTTAGGGAATTAATATAAGTTAAATACTGTATTTATTAACACATTCATAGAGAACATATTAAAATTTTTTAAACTATAACAGTTTGTTTACCCGACCAATAGTACTCTTTTAATATTGTAAAAGACAGTTAAGGTAACATCTTTATCAGTTTGAATCTAATTTATGAACCCAATTTGTAATTATTTTTAGATGGGTAATCTTTCTTCCTTAAAGTTTAGGTTTCGAATTAAAATGGAGTAATATTTGAAAGTAATATTAAAGATTTTGTTTTTTTCATATATATATATACCACATACATACCTGTGCAAATCCTATATAGATATACATATGTTCACTTACATGCGCAATTACACACATAGGCACACACATGTATCGATATACACAGGTACCTATACATATTCATACATAAATTACATACACATACATTTACAAATAATTACATATATTTATATTTAAATTTATTTAAATTTGTTCTTTAATTTCACAGTTAATGTTTAACGTTAGTTGATGAGTGAAGTGTTTAAATATCCAAACAGATATTTCAAATTTAATATTTTACTATCAATATTGATAGTTAAAAAATTGATATATTTAAATTTAAATTAAATTATCAATTTAAATTGAAAATGCCTCCAGATGATAAATATTTAATCTCACAATTCTAATTAGAGAATATTAAAAGGAAAGTGATATTAAATATTAATAAAGTAATTTTAAAACTTCAATAAAATGACTTTAAAATAATATATATATATATATATATATATATATATATATATATATATATATATATATAACATAATTGTTCGGTCTGTTGGCCTCAACTTTATTGCTATATTCACAACGTTTCTGTCGTTGTACAGTCCTGCATTCTTCCGAGGATTGGAATTTCTAACCTTTTATTTGGTCCACCGGGGTAGATTGTTCTTGTTCCTCGCTTCATGTCTTTCAGGATATATAATTATTTATTTAAAAATATGATTCCAACACGCTACATAAGAGTTCTCATGTTTCAAAACAAGAGCCAAAAACTTCAATATAATTATTTGAATTAAATTGAATTAAAGTACTAAGCTCTGTTCCATCTTCAAGCGAAATTTTTTTTTTGAATAACTTATTCCTGAAATTAACGCGTTTTATTGAAATTAAGATTACTATGGTAACGGCCAGAGCAATTGTTTAAAGAAAAAGGGGCGTCGACGTAACTCGTCATGATGTCACTCATTCTGACGACAATTTAAATGCAAAAGGAAAAATTACACACCGGACTTTCTCCATAGAACTTAGGCTCTCCTGAGTGAAATGTTCATAAACCCAACGATGGTATCGGACATCATCTCTAAATTAGACTTCCATAAGTCTAGTAGTAGGGACGGGATACCGGCCACTTCCCTGAAGAAATATGCACTTGAATTAGCTCCTGAATTCTCTAAACTTTACAACTACTTCCTAGCTGATTCTCCCTTTCCAGCCTGTCGGAAGTCTTCATCTGTCGTGCCTATCTTTAAGAACGCTGGTGACCCTTCTGACACGTCTACCACTCTTCGGTAAAGTCTCCAATGCCGATGTGGTTAAGCACCTTACTGCGTATAATTTACTCTCCGATAAGCAATATGGTCTCCGCGTTGCCCGATCAACCGTACTCACGGCCATAATTGATAATGTATACCAAGCACTCAACAGTAATGGAGAAGCTCGAGCCGTGGCTGTAGACCTCTCTAAAACGTTTGATAAAGTTTGGCATTCTGGAATTCTTCCTAAGACACAAGGATACGGTATTACAGGACGATTATGTGACTTAATACAATAATTCCTGTCAAACCGTGAAATGAATGTCGTCCCAAACGGGTTCTCTTCCGGCTTCTTTATCACGAACACTGGTGTTCCCAAAGGCTCTATCTTGGGCCCTACACTGTTCCTGATCTTCATCAATGACCTTCCCCATGTCATCAGTTCCCAAGCTGGCATCTACGTGGACAACACCACTATTTACTTCTGCCTCAATAGTAAATCTGGTATCGTTGACAAAACTAACATGGCTGCTGATCTCGAAAAGGACCTCCAGTCTGTGTTTGGGACAGGAAAAGGTTTGTAAACTTTAATGCCTCCAAAAAGAAACTGCTCTCCTTTACTGATGGGGAGTATTTTCACAGTGGAGGCTTGTATTTCTAATAAGTCGTCCTAAATTAGGTCCGACGTACAAAACGCTAGGAACTTGGAAAATAAGAGTCAATGACGTAGCAAATCTAGTTGTGATGGTTGGTACTTCAAATGTCCGAATCTCGACTGACGCGCTCAACACCATTCGGTATTTATCATTTCACCCACGGGAAACGAATATGGCACAAGGCCGGTTTTATTGTGGGTCTCCTCCGAGCCCGTAGGCTCGGCCAAAAAATAGCCTTTTTGAAGCCGATTATACGGGTTCCAGGCCCTATCTACCTCCCCGGACGAAACTTTGCCTTCGGCAAAGCCTCGTCCAGGTTCCTCTTAACGCAGAGAGTTCGACAGGAGGCGTCCGCAGTCAAAGACCGCGAGATGCCATTCGGTATTTATCTTTTCACCCACGGAAAAAGAATATGGCACAAGGCCGGTTTTATGTGGGTTTCCCCGAGCCCGCAAGCTCGGCCAAAAAATAGCCTTTTGAAGCCGATTAGACGGGTTCAGGCCCTGTCCACCTCCCCGGACGAAACCTTGCCCTTCGGCAAAGCCTCGTCCGGGTTCCTCTCTGCTAACGCAGAGAGTTAGACAGGAGGCGTCCGCAGTCAAAGACCGCGAGATGCCATTCTGCCAGACTTGCCACTGCTACTCCTACTTATTATCTATGGGAGAGTCCATTACAATAGAATAGGTACTATGGCATAACATTTACCCACCACAAAGAACCTCTTTTCAGAATCGCTTATTCCCAACTTCTTGAGAGCGCCTCGTTACGCCTGCTTGGTCTCACACTGTCCTCTGACATGAGATAGAATAAATACATTGAATCAATAGCTTCATCTACCGCAAGGAAAGTTGGCTCTCTGTGTGGTACCAGAATGTTTTTCTCGTATGAGTTCATCCTTCAAATCTATAAATTATCCATAAGTCCTTGCATGGAATATTGCTGTCATATATGAACTGGTGCTCCCGCTGGACGTCTCGACGTCCTTGACAAAACCCAGAGACGAATATACAAGATGACAGGTCCTGATCTGATATCTAATCTACAATCGCTATCCCACAGATGTACTGTGGCCACGCTCTGTCTCTTCTAAAAGTATTTTCACGACAATTGTTCCGACAAGCTACTTTCGCTGGTTCCCGGGAAACAGGAATTTAAAAGAGCTACCAGACTGGCATCTCAGTCCCACCTTTTCACTGTCAAAACTGTCAAATGTAACCGTCTCTTCTACTCAAACAGCTTCTTCTCCCGCACTTGCCGTCTGTGGAACTCCCTTCTCCTTAATTGCTTCCACAATAACAATAACTTCAAATATTCAAGTGTAATTTCAATCGACATCTGACATCGTGTGTTTGTTCCCTGTCCTTTTCTGTATCCTTTCCGCAAGCATGCCTCTTTACTCTTGTTCTAAATCCTCTGTAAACCCGAGAGTAGATTTTTATCCCTTGTTTCTTGTTGGGTTCCCAGTTCCTTCTAAAGTATTATATATTTTTTTAAATCTCTGTAGCCTCTTGTGTCTTAGAGGCATTGTCGCCTTGAATGGGGAATATTAATAAAATTCACACGCACGCACACACACACACACACGGACACACACATGCATATATATATATATATATATATATATCATAAAATTGTGATTCAAATAATAATGTAATTAATATAACGAACTGAAGACAGCTGAAGAAGACTTCAACTCACTGACAACTTGCTTAACGACACGAACCGTGTTTATATTAATTGTACAATGGATTAGATGCCTGAGGATGGTAAATCTTTTTACCGAAAGTAATAGCAAACAAGAAGGGCAGAACATCTAATCCATTGTACAATTAATAACAGTGGTGTCGTTCACCGAGTGGTCAGTGAGTTAATGCCTTCTTAATCTGTCTGCGAAGTGAGTTCGCCATTATTATTGAGTTATTCTTTGACTGTTTTATAATTTTAATTAAGCTGCATTATTTAATACACACACACACACACACACACACACACACACACACACACACACACACATATATATATATATATATATATATATATATATATATACTAAGGGTAATTATATATTGGTTCCTTCCCACTTGATGATGTTCTCTGTTATAAGGGTTTTATTAATCGGACGCAATTGTTATCAAGTTTTTCTTAAACACATTATGTTGTAGAAATACGACGGTCGGTCCTTTCTTTTATAACCATAATCATTGTTATATATATATATATATATATATATATATATATATATATATAATATTATAAATATAAGTAATTCTTCTCGTCTTGAAAAACCTTAGGTTTTTTGGTTTGTAAATGAACAAACCAATGCCCAAGAAATAATAGGGGATAAAAAAGAACAGGTAATTGGGGCGAAAACAATCGTCCAGAATCCAAGCTGAGAGTCCAAAGAAAAAAACCAACTCCAAGACGAGTAAAGCAAAAGTAACTAAATAAAGTGCTCAATATACTAAGTAGAGCAAACCTATAAACCTAAAGAGCCAGGCAAAACCTACCTAGGTTCAACCTACGCGGATATATGTGTGTGTATAAAAAATGGCGCTTAAACTTCAAATTATTCATGTCCCTGTAAAATTCCATTTCGAAAGTATTTCCATTAAAGAATGATTCTTTCTAACGCAAATTGGCATATAAAGAAGTATGAAGTGTGAAAGAAAGAATATTTCATTGAACCATAAGATGCAAATTGAGCACAAAAGGCACGGTCAAAATTGTTCATTTCCATATATTAAATCAAACGGAAATTAAGACTACATGTATTTAAACTTCTTTCTTTATATGTAAATAAAAAATGAAAAATAAAAATATGGTATATATATTATCTTCTTTATTTTTCCTTGTTAAAAAATATATATTGATTTTTAAAAACACCAGAATTGTTAAATTTATTCATCATAAATCATCTAGAATTCTTGAACCAGCTTTCATATAACAATTCATTCCGATTGATCAAAAAATTACATTTTTATACAGATTCACCTTTACTAGCGAAAATAATTCTTAAATAAACAAATATTATTACATTGTTACATAAATTTATCCGTTGTTATAAATTACTTTAATACCCATTATATGTTAATAGTTCTGGCGAATTGTTCAACAATGTATTCCATATCTGTCTATTTATCAGAAATAAGGTATTATGATTACTTACATTATTCGGACTGTTATCCTCATCTTCATTGCCATATTCACAACGATTCGCCCGTTGTATGCTCCAGTCGTCATTATCTGTCTATATCTCTGATATGAGGTATTATGATTATTTGCATTATTTACATTTCGACTATTATCCTCATCTTCATTGTCATATTTACAAAGTTTCGGCCGTCGCAATCTTTGGCCTTCAATATCTGTCTATATCTCTATGATGAGGTATTATGATTACTTGCATTATTTACATTATTTGGACTGTTATCCTCATCTTCATGCCATATTCACAACGTTTCGGCCGTTGTACGCTCTGGCCTTCAATATCTGTATATATCACTGTGATGAGGTATTATGATTACTTATATTATTTACATTATTCGGACTGTTATCCTTATCATCATTTTCATATTCACCCATTATATATATATATATATATATATATATATATAATGGGTGAATGCTTTATGTATGCAATCAGTTTATGCTTTACTTTTCCCCCTACCCTCGTTGGCATTCCTGTAATATCACTGAAGTTAAGCAACGTCGAGTCTGTTCAGTACCTAGATGAGAGACTGCTTGTGTATACCAGCTGCTGTAAATTTGGATATTCGGGTGGCGTTTTGGATAATCACTTGCAATTTATATTAGTCTTTGAGCCAACTTCCTCTTGGATTCGTTATATTCACTTAGGTGTAAATACACTTGCAAAGAGATTGAATCCACCTCTTTTCCCCCAGCTATGGGTTAATTAGTAGAAATTGTCTCACTAAACCATTATTATCTACAAAACATTCTACTGTGGATCCCGAGATGAAATTCGGTCTCCAATGAATGACAAACGCAGGAATTAAATATAAGAAATTAAATGTATCTACACAATAATACAAAGGGTAATACTGTTAGTAAATCCAGGAACGAGTTAGTAGCAATAATAATATATATAGATAAAGTCTCGAAGTAGGACTTCCTTAGAGTCTACGTGCTTGTAACTGTGACTTCTACAAGCGGTTACCTCACACTATTACTCTACCTCCAACTCACTCACAATCTCTGCTCACTCTCACTCTATCTTCTGACTGACTCAGGGTATTTAACGGCAGCAGTCCAAGTAACACTCTGGTCGAGTCCACTTATATGAAAAAGGGGAGGACCCCATAACACATTCTTACAATCTGAAAAAGAAATCAGGCTTTAAATAACCTGCAAGTGTTGATGAGTCGTAAAAAACAAATCAAGCAACCATCTCGCCGTATACAAGGGTCTATAATCACTCAGTGTAGAATGTTAGAAATTATTCTCCTCATCTATGGATTAATTAGTAAGACTTTTCTCACGAAACAATTATTATCTTCAAAAGAAAACAATCTTAAAATCTAAAACTATTTCTGGTTTTAAATAACTTGGAAAGGGTTGATAAGCCGCAAAAAAACGAATCAATCAAGCTTTTGCCCCTTTGAATCCTGATTTTTTTTATTATCACTTCAATTCTCAATAAAGTTCACGCAGTTTTTTTATTCTCAATAACCCTTCGCAACTTTGTGGCTTTATCGCCTTGCTTGGCGTTAATCTACTAAAAAATAGTCTAAAAATGGTGTGACATACTCAAAAAGCTTTGATCTGGAAGACGAAGTACTTTGAATGAAGATCATTACGATAGAATTGGATTAACGGCAAACCTCCAGAGATTTATCATGTTCAACTGTCCAAGAACAACACTTAAACAAATTGGGAAAAAATTGGAAAGTATAAATTTCGGTTCCTCATTTTGTTTGATAAAAGAGAAAATAGTGTTTCACCAGCTGTAATAGTCAGCATCATTCATTAATTTTGTCGTCGCATTTTTGCAGATGGTGAAAAATAGATTTTGCATGTCCACAGAAAACAGATTTTTTTTTTTTTTTTTTTACTGTGATGTTCATCCTGCTAAAGAGCAACTCAGGGTAGAGGTTTACAGATTATATATCACTATGTGGGAAAATTAAGGGTTAATCCTAGATTTGAACCGGTTAAGATGGATGCAGGAAGCATCCATTTGGGTGTCGGTTCCACAAACAGCGGCTCGTGAGAAGATGCTGCTCGAGTGGAACTTACATCTCACAAATGGAACACGGAATGAGATCGTATCTGTCTATATTTCTGAGATGAGATATTATGTACACTATTTACATTGTTCGGACTATCGTCCTCATCTTTGTTGCCATATTTATCACAACGTTTCGGCCGTTATACGCTCTGGCCTTCTTCAGGTGATTGGAATGTCGAACTGAACCCTTTAATTCGCTTGCTGGGGAAGACTGTTCTAGTTCCACGTGCCATGTCTAATAGAAGTCAGTTATCAGCTATATCCTGTTAATTCAGCTCTCCAAGTTCTCCACCGCCTAAACTCGGTGTTGAAATCACATTCTTTGGATCTTGACAGTGGATCTAACTAACGCCTTTATCCACTGTGACATGTGGTCTTGAGGACACATCCGTTAGACATTGATTTAAATTTAAAGAAAGAAAAATATTAAAAATGAATTAAAAAACAATTTAAAAAAAACTGTTGCGTAAATTGACATGGTACAATTCTTAAAATCTAATGTAGAAGGATCCGAATGAACGCAGAAAGAAAATAATATGAAATGAAAATGATAAACTTTTTTCAAATTTATAGACAACACTAAACACGTAATTCGGGAATTTGAATTGTCAACAAACACACACACACACACACAGATATATATATATATATATATATATATATATATATATATATATATATAGATAGATAGATAGATAGATAGATAGGTACATAGATAGATGAATAATAGATAAACCTAGTGAGCCAGACAAACCTACCCAGGTTTCACCTAAGCGGAACCTGGGTAGGTTTGTCTGGCTCACTAGGTTTATCTAGGTCTGGTCTACGGTTGTATTGAGCTTTTTAGTTAGTTAGTTGTTTACTCGTGTCGAGGTTTTTTCTTGGGCTTCAAACCTGTATGTGTGCGATTTTTTTCGACAGACATTCATGTTTCTAGCTCTTTCATTTTTTAAAACCTTTTTTTCCTTCGAGACTGATTTGATGACTGGCAAATCAAAAATTCGAAGTTTTTTCGAAACGAGTATAGTTACCTACATTTATATATATATATATATATATATATATATATATATATATATATATATATATATATATATAGATGGTATATGCGCGCGGTACTTAGTGGACAGATATCAATATCTGTGGGATTATCAGAGAAACAGATTTTTTTAAAAATGGATCTATAGGTTTGGCATCTTCTCTAGCTTCGTTGTGTTTGATTCTGTGTCTCTGGGGAAGGCGGTAATTTTCTTCCGTCTTTGTATGGGATGGCACACTCACATGCATAGACACGCATAGTTGTATACAGTTGTATGCATTTTTGTTCGTACATAAACACCCATACAAATCATCTGAGGTTAGGCGCAGATACACATCCGTGCGTTCGATCATACATATAGATGCAATTGTCATTCTATTTTTAGTGTCTTAATGTTTGCAAAAGCGCGAATCCCAGGGTCACAATCTAATATCCATACAACTGAATATATATATATATATATATATATATATATATATATATATATATATATATATATATTTTTTCATTTCAACCTTTGGAAGTAAAGTCTAATGACCCAGAGCCCTTTCTGTGGGGAAATAATTTATTACATGGAACCTTAAAGTGGTCTGTTTTTGTTCAAACATATTTTCTCTGAATTTACATTGAGCTCTCCGGATATCATCCTCTTTGGGTCTACCCATACGGATTACCTCGTTTTGCATAAACTATATATATATATATATATATATATATATATATATATATATATATATAATTATTTTTTTTTTAAAATATGATTCCTTTGTAACATAAGAGTTCTCATGTTTCAAAAGCAAGAGGCAAAAAACCTCAATATACTTATTAAAATTAAATTGAGTTAAAGTATTGTTATAGTACCTATTCTATTGTAATGGACTCTCCCACAGACAATAAGTAGCAGTAGCGGTCGCCAGTTCGGCTCAGTGGTGTTGAGCAAATCAGACAATATCGGACATTGAAGTACCAATCATCACAACTAGATTGCTGCGTCATTAACTCCTATTTTCCAAGTTCCTAACGTTTTGTACGTCGAACCTAATTTAGGACGACTTATTGAAATACAAGCCTCCACTGTAAAAATACTCCACAACAAGTATCAAACCCTGTTTCAAGCGAAAATTAAGGAATAACCAATCTTGAAATTTACGCATCTTTATAAGCATGTTCATTCACTAAATTAGTTACTATGGAAACGCCTGATTGGCCATTTTTATAAGGGGCATTAGTGTTAAATTGTATCCATATATTAGTCACCTTTGGAAAGAGGTCAAAAGAAAGAAAGAGGGCCGAGGTGTCCATTTCAAAGCGAATAATGCCATTCATGTACGCACATCGTCTGGTCAGTCACAGCGATAGATAGCTTTTGGCACCATAATACGTCGTTAAGTTTCTAAAGAATTTTATTTATTTATTTATTTATTTTTTCTAAAGAGCTGTTTCGTACATAAACGTGTCGCACTGAACTATAATTTGTTTTTTGATGACTTCATAAAGGGTTTTTCTATCTTATGCTTGGAAAAAAATAAATGAAAATAAATAAATAAATAAAATAAAATAAAATAAAAATAAATAAATAAATTTGAAAAAGTCATTTTAAGCTAAATATCAACTAAGCTCCGGGTGGACTTTTCGCTTGACATCGGGGAGAATAAACTGGATATTTCTACTGAAGCAATTGTAACCATTTGGCAACAGTGATATTCAACTGCATTTCGACCCCGAAAGTGACGTGGGTTCAATAAAAACGTCTAATTTCGGAAAATCCATTAGAAAACATGTTATAAACGGAACTTGCAGAAGCTTAAGGAGTTGAGAAACCCTCCATCGCCTACCATAGTCGGCTGACTTGGATCCTTCAGATTTTCCTTTGATCCGGTAAATGCCGAACAATATTTGGGGCCGGCTTAGATGCAGGTGGTTTGTTCTTTGTTTTTTTTTTTAAGCATTTCCTCACAAGCAAGGCGAAAGTGCCACTAGTACGCAAGGGTTTACAGAGAGTTAAAATAAGTGTAAAGTGGAGCGTTTGATGAAAGCATAAAGAGAAGGACAGGGATCAAGATCAAGGCCTCGCAAGATGACGATTGACATTACATTTACAGTTTTGAAGATTATAGTTATTAGGGAAGCATGTAAGAGAAAAGGAGTTCCACTGTCGAGAAGTGCGAGAGAAGATGCTGTTGGAGTAGAAGAGGGTGTTACATTTAAGTGTTTCGACAGTAAAAAAGTGGGACTGTGAATTTGGAGCACTGGTGACAATAGCTCGTCAGAGCATTTGCCATGAAAATATTTATAGAAAAGACAGAGTGAGATATAAGCTTTCTGCTCGCTTTTAACCTATCCAAGACCTCATCGTTGCTCACATGCTCAGTCCATGATATCCAGAGCATTCTTCTATTTCCGTCGCCTCGAGTCTCTTCCTCATACTTTAGGAAATCGTCCAACATTCATTGCCGTTAAAGATGTCACGTAACAGTTCAGTATTGTTACCAAAGAAATCCCCCTGTCTTGCAATACTCCACCCAGCTTTTGAAATGTGTCCTTGGCCATCCCAATGCGTCTACGGACCTCAGTGTCGCACTTATCGTCTTCTGTCTACCCTAGAGAGCGAAATAAAGGGTTCAGTTCAACATTCCAACCACTTGAAGAAGGCCGGAGCTTACAATGGTGGAAACATTGTTATAAATATGGCAACAAAGATGAGGACAAAAGTCCGAATAATGTTAATATGTTACATAATATCTCATCTCAGAAATATAGACAGATACTGAAAGGCCGAAACGTTGTAATAAGTATAGCAACAAAGATGAAGACAATAGTCCGAATAATGTAAAGAGTGTACATAATACCTCATCTCAGAAATATAGACAGATACTGAACGGCCGAAACGTTGTAATAAATATGCAGACAAAGATGAGGACAATAGTCCGAATAATGTAAATAGTGTACATAATACCTCATCTCAGAAATATAGACAGATACTGAAAGGCTGAAACGTTGTAATAAATATGCCGACAAAGATGAGGACAATAGTCCGAATAATGTAAATAGCGTACATAATACCTCATCTCAGAAATATAGACAGGTACTGAACGGCCGATACGTTGTAGTAAATATGGCAACAAAGATAATACCTCATCTCAGAAATATACAGACATTTACGTTTGTTTAGTTCATTTTTCGGAGCTTCGAATAAATGCATCATCTCTCACTGAGTTCAAAACGGTTCTTAGACAACGGCCATAATTTCAGTTAGCCTGTAGTGTACTGACGCGCGTTCTTTAATTATATCATTCTAATAAGCTAACGACATTTTTACTTTTGTGTAAAAATTATTGTTGCAATATAAACTCCTTACATTTACATGGAAAAAGTACGACGAAGAGCGTCATCTATGATAAGTTTTTTTTTCATTTTTGCTTTTTCATTTATTTATATATATATATATATATATATATATATATATATATATATATATATATATATTCTGTTTTATTCTGAAATTATGATATTATATTTATCATTCGTAATGCGGCTCAAGATAAACATCCAATTACCTACAGGTGAGATAGTACATTATTCGATACCTCCTTGTTATATATGTCTCTGATAAGCTTAACCCGATTTTAGTTTTTGCGTAATCATGTTCCGCCAATGCCGAATTACGATACAAGTATTCTTCCCTTACAGTTCTCATTCTCATGATTTGTCATTCGAAGCTTTAGAAATATTGATTCCTCGTTCAGTTTTCCTGGATCTATTACTCCCATTAAAATCCTGATGTCAAGTGCTTATAACATTTCAAAGTGGAAATAGAGAGAACGCCTCAAATCCTTGCGAGAAGGAGAGAACATTGTAAGAAAACAACTCGCCGAAATTGTTTGACAAATTTCGCAGGCAAACAAATATATGGAAATTTTATCTGTGAGAGATTTAGTACTATATTCGTATTAGTCGACACAATCATCAAATTACAACTCGTTTCCCTGTCGATCGAGATATTCCAATATGTGTGACGTCCATTTTGTGATTACTTTAGATTCGTATTTTTCATAATTTCCAAGATTGATGTAAAGAGCAGCATAAAAACCGGGTTAAGTATAAAGATAACTGTAGTGTTGCCTCGATGTAATAAAATTGCCTTAATTTCTTATTGCGGCAGGAACATAATATTTAGCGTCAGCATACATGGTGATAGGCTCATTCAAATATGTTAAAAACTATCTTTAATAACAGCCTTCTTTCAATTTTGCGCATTATATACCATATATATATATATATATATATATATATATATATATATATATATATATATATATATATATATATATATGTGTGTGTGTGTGTGTGTGTGTGTGTGTGTGTGTGTGTTTGAACAATAAAAATATTAAAAAATTAAAATCTTCAGACAAACTGGGTTGTATATTAATATCCTTTCGTTTTTATTTTAGTTAGATTCCTCAAATATATATATATATATATATATATATATATATATATATATATATATATATATATATATATATATATCACAATTACGAATCTACCAGACTCTTTCTCACAGCTCATCAGTGTGGCGAGGCATTCGATTGCTTGAAGCCGAGATCAAAACCCAACATATTTAGTGTCAGATTATACCAACAAGCTATCATCGCACGGCAGACCGGAAGGGACATTTTAACTATGCACATATATATATATATATATATATATATATATATATATATATATAAATTAATTGATTTAAAATATGTTTTTCGCTACACAGTTCTAACCATTTTTCAAAAATGGAAGCTAAAAGCTCCGAATTTAACTTTGTAATTAAATTAAAGACATTAGTTCCATTTCACCCTCAAGCGAATATCTTACTGTTCTTTATATATATATATATATATATATGATAGAAATTATTAAGAGGATTTGATAATTATATTTAAATAATTCATCGAGTCTGAAAGAAACGTGAACAGAATGCAGAAAGTACTGGACGGCCATTACGTCCTATATTTGGGACTCATCAGCAGTGCCCATCCACTACCGAGAATTGAAACCCTGACAGGTTGTCAAGCAAACATCATACCAACTGTTCCGACGGGCCTCGGTGACGGAGAGATTGCAAATCAGACTCAATATAGATGAATTATTAAATATAAATCGATGAATTAATTAAACATAATTCTCAAATCCTCCTAATAATTTCTGTCATGTGTATATCATTGCTTGAACCGGCTTCTAATGCTCTAGAGTGAGCGGCTTGGCGATACTAATCGTGGCTCCAAGGGGCACAGTCCTATGGTTAGAGGGAACTCAGTAAGAGTTCCACCACGGAATATGTGAGAGAGCGGCGCTATATTGAGCACCGAGTCGCAAGGACTTTCGACACAAATATCGATCACTGAAGCGAGCGCTTCGACGGGACGCGAGAATTACTCCTTGATTTGTCTCTGTCAACCGAAATGACCTCCGGCCCGGGCATACACGGCGGGAACTGTGGACGGCAAACGACAAGTTAACGAAGAGCACGGAACCAAATAAAAGCAACAGACGACAACAACGTCGACGACAACACAAACTTCGACGGACATGACCGAGCGGTTATCGACGACGGTGGCGAGTGGTTTGATTAAGCCGGCAATAGACTGACCACTACACTGGCGGCCAACCGGTATGACGTACGCGCCATCGGACCGAAAGCACCGCCTTGCCATATGTGCGTTGGCTGCGGCGATGTCTGCTGTGTTAAAGGCGGCGGCTGCTAATACTGACGACCGTGCGAACGCGCGTTCACGGTTGAAATATCCGAGTTTAGTGCCCTGAACCGGCGAACGGAAGACGAGAAAAGGCCTCGAACGATTCTTTGGTAGGGATTGCGGTAGGAGTGGTGACAATACTGTCCTCACCTCGGCCTGCTGAAACACGACGGCTTTCTACTACATTCGGCGAGCGGTAAAGGGCTTTATCTCAAGCAGATGAAAAAAGGAGGGAGGCCACGTCACGTCACTGGGAAAGTGACTTGGCATGAAAACCTTTTATTACAGAAAAGCTTTTATAAATTTCAACCGATAGTTACACTAAAATTACATATATATAGAAATGGCTCACTGATCATTTTCATTACGATACTGTTGTATTATCTCATGAAGAACCTTGCAAATTAGGGAGTTGGACGTTTTAGGAGGTATTTGTAGCTGTTTAAATACCTGCCAAAGTAAATGATATAGCTTAAAAAAACGCTTAAATAGGAAAGGAAGCCACACATACATAGCAAGAGATTGAAAGCATCAACTTGTGTTTAATATTAAATTCTCCAACTGCATATCATTTCGCGGAGATAGAAATTAAAGAGTGGGGAAAACTGCATGTGATTTTTTTTTTATTTTTACTTATCGCCTCTGTGTAGTAAACAGCAATTACTTAAAGCACGCTTTACCTCAGTGGAAGTGCATTTTGCCAGTGCACCCTGTCGATGCGGCTGATAAATATTCGCAGGAAAATTCTTATGGGCGCCACGTCAATCAGGAGTAATTTAACGGGAAGAGCAGGGAGAAGAAAAGGATGGGTTTTGCTTTCAATGAGTGCATGTGTGTTTTCTATTCATATCGGTGTATATTTCGTGTTTATTAGCTCGTCGAAAAAAAGCTTGTCAAGCAACAGGAAAAGATAACAACCAAATTTCTGAATTATCACGGAATTATATCGCAAACCTAAGAGATTAATTTATACACTTCATCCCTATTTGATATATATATATATATATATATATATATATATATATATATATATATATATATATATATACACACAGGGTTTCTCCAAAGTTGCAATCCATTTCAGCGAAATGGCGGTTTGGTTTGTTTTACGGTATATCAACCACAATGGGTTATTTAATGCCGACAAGTTTTTTTTATTGCTGGTAATATTTTTTATCTATCTATCTATCTATCTATCTATCTATCTATCTATCTATCTTATCTATATATATTAGTTTGGTTTGTTTTGTTTTACGTTATATTAACCTCAATGGGTTATTTAATGCCGACAAGATTTTTGTTGATGTTAATATTTTTTTATCTATCTATCTATCTATCTATCTATCTATCTATCTATCTTAGTATATATTAGTTTGGTCTGGTTTGTTTTACGCCATATCAACCTCAATGGGTTATTTAATGCCGACAAGATTTTTATTGCTGGAAATATCTTTTTTCAAAAATATATTGCTGTTAATATTTTTTTCTTCAAAAATATATTGCTGATAATACTTTTTTCTTCAAAAAATTAACTGCTGGTAATAATTTTACTATTTGCGCATAGCTGGGACCCTAACAGGTGCTAGTACACCAGTTCAGGGTGAACCTGGGAAGACTAGCAATTAAGAGGTGGTGCAAAGCTTCTCAAATCTTCCTTATCAGAGGCCTTGCTGTTGGAAGTGGTTTATCGTCTTACCCAGGACGCAGATGTAGTTTATCTGTGAAATGCAATGTTTTTTTCAAAAAAGGCTCTATAGTGTTATTTTGCTGATTTTTGTTTTTACAAATACTAATCAGATTATGCCCATTTTTATGACATTTTTCTTTTTCATTTTTTTGCAGAGCCATTTAACGAATGATGGACATAGAACAATTGTTCGCAGCACGATGTCAAATAATAAACGAGAAATGCTAAGAATTTAGGGACAAATATGAACAGAAGTTTCATTAAAAAGATTTAATTGACAGGGCAATTCGTGAGTTGTTAATAAAACTACAGAAAATTCAATCTTTTGCTTATTAAATCTTTTTTATTTACTTTGCCAATTACTTCTTGTAATAGGTATTAACTTTCAACCATTGTATATATATATATATATATATATATATATATATATATATATAACAATATTTTTAAAATTTTCAGACACACTGGATTTTATATTATTAAACTTTTCAGACACACTGGATTGTATATTAATATATTTTGTTTTATTATTACAGTTAGGTTCCTCAACTACTTTCGGACAACAAGCCCATCATCAGAGAAAAAAAAATCCCTGATTGTTAGCACGGAATGACTGTTGCTGAAGAAAGTAAACTTTATCTGTAGTTTTAATTTGTTTTTATTGTTGATTTTGTTCAGATTTTGTGTTGGTCAAACGGCTTCTTTCAAGTTATTTTTCAATATTCTCACTTTTTTAGATATTGTTATTGTTGGAGTTAAGTGTACATTATCTTTTAGATTTTTTGGGAGTGTGTGTGATGTGGGTATGTGTATATATTTGTATAAGAGTGAGACCTCACCAACTCTGCAAGCATGCAAAGCTTGATTTATGGGGTTATATATTAATTCTATCTGTGATGTTAAATTTCTGGTTAATATATATATTATATATATATATATATATATATATATATATATATATATATATAGAGAGAGAGAGAGAGAGAGAGAGAGAGAGAGAGAGTCATCTATGTTTCGCTGTATCACAGCTCTTCAGTGATAGACATCCGATCGCTTCAAGCCGGGAATGAAACCCGACTGATTTGGCATCAGTCGGGGATTCTAACTGCTATCGTCGCCAGGCAGAGGAAATGGCAGATTTTTACGTATTTATTTTTTCCCGCCAGTTTTCACGCTAGAGAACTCAACCCGATTTGGAGAGTTTTGCCTTATCAGCAGTAATATTTACTCTTTACTAATTCGCGCTTTATATACTGAAAGTAACATCAGCTAATTGACAAGCATTTTACTTGTATTAATTTTCTTTCTCTGTGATGTGTTACAACCCATTGTCACAATACCTTAAAACTATATTTTATCGTACACACACACATACATAAGCACGCATATATATCTGTATGTAAAATACAAAGAAAACACTACTCTCTCTAAATATTTCTGGAAAGTAAATAACGTTGATAATACACCTACTATCACATGGGATATTGTAGCAAGAGCCAATACATAGAAAGAAAATAGATTTGATTTATGTATTGCTGAAAAATTAAATCTCTTAAAGAAACCTAGCTTATTAAACAAGAGATATTAATTGATGGTAACATGTAGGCTTGAAAATATCTGCTTAAATACATATATCCTGATTATTTTTTTAAACGTAAAATATGGTTTCTTTTATTTATTCAGACTGTTGTCCTCATCTTTGTTGCCATATTTATCACAACGTTTCGGCCGTTGTACGCTCCGGCCTTCTTCAGGTGGTTGGAATGTCGAACTGAACCCTTTATTTCTCTCGCTGGGGTAGACTGTTCTCGTTCCACATGTCTTAAGGACACGTGACACAGTGGATAAAGGAGTTGGTTAGATCCAGTAACAGGACCCAAAGAGTTGTGAGTTCAATACCTGGATAGGGCAGTGAAGAGCTTGGAGAGATGAATTAACAGGTCCTAATTGATAACTGATATCCATTAGATTTTAAACGTAGAACTAGAACGTATTTTCAACTTAATAGCTCTTTGAGAACCTAGCCTAAACTCTTCAATCTCTAACACTGAATTCTCAGTTCGTGGTTATCATTCTATCTATAGAAAGTATTCTTTTATGCACAAGCATGGCTTCGGTGCCTATCTTCGTGAAAATTTCCCAGAGCCAAACGATCAAGTGATGATGTTGTCACTTGATAAGACACCAGAATCTTGAAAAAAAATGGCTATTTTTGTAGTGATTTTATAACATATTTATATTATAATTTCCGAATTAAATATATATATATATATATATATACATATATATATATATATATATATATATATATATATATATATATATATATATATATATATATAGTATATTGGACAGGTCATATTGTAATATATACTGGATAAAATATAACAAGTTAATACTTAGTTTTATTGTGTTTGTACTTCAGTTGTGAAGAGATAGCGGGACTAATTTTGTGTAGAAATGACTGCACACGAAATATATATATATATATATATATATATATATATATATATATATATATATATATATATAAAAGTGAACATTGAAGTCAACACTTAGAGGCCACAGACTGTTTCCTGATGGTCGCAATCGTCAGGCCACGAATGCTAGATATTTCCTCAGTTATTTATATATATGGATCAGTGGTGCATTGTGGGTGATCTATACTGGCGGTTATTTTTGCGGGAGTCACTTATTTATTTATTTGATTGGGTTAATTTATTTTAGTTGCCTTTTATTTTCATTTTTTTATTATTTATTCTTTTCGTTTTTTGATATTTTTTAACGTAGTAAAAAATGGGGGGATTTGCTTAGGTCGTTTATTTAATAGTTAGTCTTAGGGGAAGATAATTAAATCTATTTATTCGTCCACTTGTATTATTCACCAACGGATTTTTTACCTTTATATATATATATATATATATATATATATATATATATATATATATATATATATATATATATATATATTCAAATTCAGTTGAGCTCTCTGGGGACGAGGTGTGGGTTGGTAAACAGTGACTATTATACCTATATAGCGAGACTCTTCGCAGATGCGAATTGAGTCACTGTCGGTCACTGGGCGTGTTTCTAAAAATAAATACGCTAATAATCAACTTTCATCCCTGCCGACGGCTTAATGGTTAGAAACTCCGACTGACACCAATTCAGTCGGGTTTCGATTCTAGCGGATATCTAGCCACATTGTGAGCTGCGAAACAGTCTGTGCATGACGTTATATTGGCTCAACTCAATTTCAGTTGAGCTCTCTGGGGACGAGGTGTAGGTTGGTAAACAGTGACTATTATAGCTATATAGCGAGACTCTTATATATATATATATATATATATATATATATAATGGTAGGTAGGAAGCTGGAATGATGGAGAAAAATATGGTTTCCGAGAAATATCTTCGCATATATAAGATCTTCTTTTGTATTCTCATCGAATCTCACTCCAGTCAGTGTGACAATCCACAAAATGTCAATGAATGCTTTGGAAACTGCCTGTTTGAAGCAGTGAGCATCGCGTGGGCCGCCATCAAAGGCCTGGACCGGTGTCTCTTTCAGACGTCTCTCCCTTCTATCGTCTTGTCAAAAGTAAAAAAAAAACAAAGAACGAGTTGACCTTATCCTTTGTGTCAGTGGATACCATGCCCAAAACAGCGAATATCATATTAATGTTCGATCGATTCAGGTGATTTGCTTAAAGCGACAGGCTTCAAGATTTCTGACTGTAGGATGCATAGAAGTACAGCATCACGGAAGTCAATCACGTGTTGTGCCTGACAGACAAAAAACCCTCTTCCAAATTTTTCTTGCCATCCTTTAATCAATTATAACAAAACAGTGCCTTATTCATAACATTTCAATGGTTTTGCAATTTATTATATATGTTATCGTCACCATGTCAAGTTTTATACAGGCTGTGGCATATTTATTTATCTATGCTTTATCTCATGATAAAGTAAAACGTTATAGGTTTTTATTGATGTACATTTACAGGTTGACTGGTAACCGTACGTTCAATATTTTATGTATATTCACACATTGGTTCACCGAACTTAATAAAGTGCTATTATATTATATACAATATTATATTATTATTATATTAATATATCATATTACTTATTATATTTTATATATTATATTATATATACTATGTTATATTATATATACTATGTTATATATTATATTATATATATTATATTATATATTATCTTATATATATATTATATTATATATTATATAATATATATTATATTTTATATATTATATATTATATATATATTATATTATATATATTATATTATATATTATATAATATATATTATATTTTATATATTATATATTATATTATATATATTATATTATATAAATTATATTATATATTATATAATATATATTATATTATATATTATCTTATATATATATTATATTATATATTATATAATATATATTATATTTTATATATTATATATTATATTATATATATTATATTATATATTATATTATATATTATATAATATATATTATATTTTATATATTATATATTATATTATATATATTATATTATATAAATTATATTATATATTATATAATATATATTATATTATATATATTATATTATATATTATATATATTTATTATATATTATCTTATATATATATTATATTATATATTATATAATATATATTATATTTTATATATATTATATTATATATATTATATTATATATTATATAATATATATTATATTTATATATTATATTATATATTATATTATATATATTATATTATATCGTATACAAGCTTGTAATCGAACTTACTAGTGGACGTGACTTTCTATTATGTGGGTACCGGGGTCGAAGTTTGTTGACTACTGCTTTCAACTGGTCGTTAGGTGTCCGAAAAATTTGGTACGCTAGGAGAGGCTGCTCTGATCAACAGTCGCATAATATCGGGTTATGTATGAGCGCTTGGGAATATCAGATGTTGTACCCCTGTATGTGCAGGTGTTGCAAGGCGTAATGGCTCGGATGATTCCAATTCCATTTGTGTTTGTTATATCCGCTTGGAAAGGTATGAATCCACCGCCTCTCGGATAGGAGATAGGAATACCCGGTAGTGTAAGCTTGGATTTGCGGGTGATGTAATGGATAATAACCGGGTATTTTTCATGGGAGAGCCCAGATCCAATCCCTGTTGTGTCTGTTATATTAGCTTACGCGGAAATACCCATTTGAAAGTTATGAATCCACATCTACTCCCCACCAGCTATAGGTTAATTAGTAAGAGTTTTGTCACTAAAGCCATTATTATCTATCGGCAAATATGGCTGCTGCATGTAACTAGAAGAGAAAATTATTGCTATTCATTGATGTTCTCTCAGAGAGGCGTGATGACTTGATCGGCTATTGGGCCTTAGATTCAGCCCAGATCTCAACTGGAACTCGTCCATTCGATCCATCGCTAAAGATGCTGGAAAAATGATCAGTTCCCTGTACCGTTCCAGCAAGTACAAGACACTTCGACCGGTACAAGAGCCAGAGCCAGATCAAGTACTCCTGACATATATGGGCATGAAATTATTTTAACCTTCCACATAACCAACAGCATAAAGTTTGCAAGGAAACTCCAAGATAGCCATAACATTTAGTAAACTCGGGCAGTCTAATTTGCTGAGAAACAGTTTTAAGAAAAAGATTTTGCTTACGGCCGCATCACGTTGAAACACCGGTTCCCATACGATCAGTGAAATTAAGCAACGTCGAATCTTGTCAGTACCTATATTGGAGACTGCTTCAGAATACCAGGTACTGTAAGGTTCGATGCGCGGGTGGTGCAATGAATAATGGCTCAGCATTGGTGATCGGAGAGCCGAGATCCAATCCCAATTGTGTGTGTTATATTTGTTTATGCGTAAATACCCTTGGAAAGTTATGAATCCAACTCTTCTCCCCCAGCTATGGGTTAATTATTTAGACTTTTATCAGTAAAAAAATAAAATTGCGTACAAAATATTTAAATTTCGGCATTAAATAATATGTAATCAACTTTTGTAATCTTTAACCCGTTGCTTTTGTAATGGCGATAGTCGTATAAAGTTAACTTTTTTAAAACGTTTTACAGTGGTGTTCACCCTGTAAAAGACACGGGAGCCACTCGAGGTAGAGAGTTACCGTGTAAGAGGCACTCTTTATGCGGATATGTGTGAAAGATAATGGTGACGACATAAGAAAGTTAGGATTGCAGTGATTAGGGATGAAAACTCTTGGCAGTCACTTCCACACGGTAGTAGTTAGTCGGAAGAAACAAATCAAGTGTGGCTTACATCCCTCCAGGGGATTACAAAAGGAGTGGGTGTGGTTCGCTACAATGTACGTGGTATGGCGGGTCTTAGCTGTGAGGTTTACTACAGGTGGAACTAAAGAGTATAGTTCATCTGAACACTTACCATAGAACTAGCGATAGAACAGCGGGAGGCTTGCGACGTTTCGTTTGTGAGGAAAGGGGTTGTATGGTGGAAAATAATTCGTCACATGCGCGAAGATACTATTGGCCTTTTTACGAGAGTGGAAAATGAAAACTGGTAGCTCATGCCCATATATGTCAGCAGTACTTCATTTTCGGCTTGATCTGGCTCTGGCTCTTGTAACGGTAGAAGAGTCTGGTACTTGCTAGAACGGTACAGGGACTGATCATTTTTCCAGCATCTTTAACGATAGATCCTTTGGACGAGTTCCACTTAAGATTCGGGATGATCTAAGGTCCAATAACCGATCAAGGCGTCACGCCTCTCTGAGAGAACATCCATGAATAGCGATTGGTAAAAATTCTGGCTCCGATCGGCGACGGTTTGATCTCATTAATTTTCTTTTTCGAGGATTTGAATTTGATCAGCCATTTCAAAGATTTCAAAGTTCCACCAGAGGACAGATCAGCTGTTAAGGTCGTTTAGAGGACAGATCATTTGTGATCAGTTGCCAAACTCGGTCAGAGAAAAAATCATCTGACAAGATCTTGTCAGAGGACAGATCAGCTACCAAGCTCTGGTCAGAGGAGAGATCAGCTACCAAGGTCGGACAGAGAATAGATCAGCTGCCAAGCTCGGTCAGAGTACAGATCATCTGATAAGATCTTGTCAGAGGACAGATCAGCTACCAAGCTCCTACAGAGGATAGATCAGCTGCCAAGCTCGGTCAGAGCACAGATCAGCTGACAAGATCTTGTCAGAGGACAGATCGGCTACCAAGCTCCTACAGAGGTTAGATCAGCTGCCAAGCTTGGTCAGAATACAAATAAGCCCATAAGCTCAATCAGATGACAGATCAGCTGCTAAGCTCTGGTCAGATGACAGATCAGCTGCCAAGCTCTGGTCTTCGAGGCTTTGGGAGGTGCCTCTGTATACTGTTGTATCATCAGCATAGATATTTATAAATGATCGGTGTATTGTCTAATGGCAGATCATTTATTTAAAGTAGACAGTGAGTTCGGCCGAGTTGCGAAACTTGGGGATCGCCTGTGATAATCGCTTGGGACTCGGAAGAACTGATTTCCTACAAATGACAGAACGAAATAAAAATTTTCTTTATGGAACCCAACAATCGAAGGAGCATTTAAATGGCGGCAAGATATATTTTCGAACAAAAAATTTAGTGTAAATTCTCTGGCATTCCTGTCTTGTTGTGTGGCAGTGAATATGGGACAATTGGCTTACAGATGAACACTGGGCACAAAGTGATTTTTTTCTAAGAATTTAAAGATCATGAGAACACCATGAACAGAACACTTGAACAATTATATTGATTAATTGATTTGTTTTTACGTCTTATCAACCTTATGCATGCTATCCAATACCAGGAAACATTATTAGAGTGTAAAAAATCTCCAATACTTTTTAATCATTATAAGTTTCAATAGCATCTCCTGTTTTCTTCAGTATTTCTTTCTGATTGTTAGTGGCAGTTTCATTGTAGTTACAGTTATATGTAGAACTTCCTCGTTATTCATATGTTCAGTCCATGGCATTTTCCAAATTCGTCCGTAGAACGACATCTGTGTAATTCCATGTCTCATCTTGATCTACTTTTTTCTGTTTTGTCCTGATGAAAAATTAGAACAAGATGGACAGTTACATTTAATATCAGAAAGAGAGATAGGTTGACTGTTGAAATCATAAAAAAGAAGTCTTGGGAAATTAAAAACACTCAAGACGTCTTGAAGGGGTAACAGAAGGAAACAGCTGAAGCTACCTGGTTAGTTTGTACGAATGGAGAGCGGAGCCAAAGGGTGATGGAAACAAGGAAAGGGTTACTCAGAGAGAAATTTGTGAAATGGAAGTTGTGGTGAACCACAGCGCGAAAGGTCATGTCACATAAAAATAACTTTTGGACAACATTAACTTTCCTTTATAAAGACTAGAAATCAGCGCAATGTCAAGAAAATTTGAACATTTTCCACAAATTTCATTCGAATGTGCAACACGTAAGGTAACGCACAAACATTTTAAAAATATACAAAGCAAATCGTGTCTTTAGAATTTAATAATAATAATAATAACAACATATATATATATATATATATATATATATATATATATATATATATATATATATATATATGCGCGCGTGTTTTTCTTTGTGCATTTAACTGTATGTTGTATATTTGTGTGCCTGCCGGTGGGTGTTTGTGAGTTGCTTTCTGTTAATATATTTCTTTTTGTGCAGGTTTGTAAAACTTTGTTTCTTGATTTTTGTTGGTAATTTATTTTCCCCGCTTCCAAAATATAAAAGAAAGTTCACGTTGCTTTGGACGAGCGTTCAAAATCGAAAAAACGACGACGATGGAAGGGAAACAGAAGCCATTGATGTTCCAATCGATTAGCTTTTCTTTTTTTTTCTGACCCCGAGTTCAAAGCCAAACATTTAGTGGCAATAGCGAGAACCTTTCTGACACACATGGAAGATGGTTAAAAACAGGGAATTGCGAAATACTTTTAGTTAAAGGACTGAAGCGTTTTTTTTTTCGATAAAATAATGTGAACAACCAGGCGTTTTTAGAGGGATTCACTTTCTATATCTAAACGAATGTTTTGCCGAAGCAGCTCGGAAAGTGTTTCTAATTTTCTCTCGATTTTATAAGAACATTTAAAATTTAAAGCATACTTAAAATTTTCTACTGGAGTCCATCTTTTTTATTAGACGAAACTCATGGCATGGCACGTGGAACTAGAACAATCTACCCCGGTGGACGAAATAAAGGGTTCGGTTTGAAATTCCAATCACCTGAAGAAGTTGTGAATATGGCAATGCAGATAACGATTACAGTCCGAATAATATAAATAAAGAAAATCATATACGTGAGTGTGATTGACTGATTATCTATATATGAATAGATTTATTTTAAAAGTGTCATTGGATGCGCGAAGTAGCAATGACTAGTGGTCAAGAGAGAGGAATCTGAGAGAGGAGACTGAATTCCAATCGCGTTCATTATATTTACTTATGAATCCATCTCTTCCCTGGCTCCAGCCATAGGTAAATAGCAGAAGAGATTGAACCCTATAGATTTCGTTGGAAAACAATCTTGGAGAAGAAAAGTCTGAATTCAAGCTAGCCTAGAGAGACTGAGCCTCGGTCAGGCTGTCTTGCTGAGGAAACACCACTATTACTGCGGCTGCAGTGCATGAGGTTCCCCTAAAAGAATTACAAGATTTGTGAGTGTTATATATCTGTTAATCGGTACGTCTTTCTGCCAATTTTTACAAAACAAAAACTATTATATTTATTCTCTCTCCTACGACCTTATATTTTTAATCATTTCACTCGAAGCAAGGAGAGTCAATAGCCTAAGGGTTAAAATATTCGACTGATACCAAATTGATCGGTTTTCGGTCCTGGATTGAAGCAATCGGATGCCTAACCACACTGAGAAGCTGTGATACAGCGAAATAGTCTTTCTGTGGATGACGATATATATATATATATATATATATATATATATATATATATATATATATATATATATATATATATATCAGACTCTGTTCATAATTATCAAGAAAAGACAATATAGACAAAATACATATGTTTATTAACGTTCCTAACATAGTGAATAGAAAAAACAAACAAACGAAAAGGACGAAAATAGACGTTCGATTTTTGCTATGATATGAAAAAATATTTAACAATAGATTTCTAACATAAAAAAACTTACAATTGTAAATATTAAATTTAAAAAAATAACGAATCTTCCAGCAGCTTAAATTGCCTTTAGTAATTACTACAAGTAAGACCCCCTCTCTCTCTCTTCAGTCATATTCGCACTGCTTGTGTGGTATACATGTTATAGTTTCTCTGCGTGGGACACATGTACATATGTGAATATATTCTTTTCTGTACAAGTGGTATAAAACTCTATCTGGAGAGAAGTTCAATACGGAATAATAATTTCTTGCATAGTATTCCTTTTGACTGTTTACTTACCAGACGTAATTTGTAATTAGTACACAATTAAAATTATTCTAGGAAATTACAAAATAGATTTTATATACTTAGTAATATTTCGTACTTAACATACCAAATTATACCATAACTTAGCTCTGAATAGATACACTATTCCTGAATAAAAGGGAATAGTTTTAATTACGTTTATCACGAACCGAATATATTTTCGTTCTATGTCTTGAAGGTTGAATTCTTTTTAATTCCCAAACCACAGAAGAAGGTTTCTCTTGAAGACAAATTCATTTGCTTTATTTTCATTTTATCTGTAGTCTTCTTTTCAGTCTAAGGGATATTCAACGTAAATGTATACGGTGAATATCTGAGAGGCGATTCTTTGAGAACTACATGTCCTACTAGGATTTATTATTGGCGGCCAAAACCTTAACAACAAAAAGCTATGCAGATGACATAGTGTTGATAGAAGACGCAGAAAGGAAATTACAAATTTCCTAGAGAAGGTAATGAAGGAAAGGGATAAAAAAAGGAGTAAACAATTGCTCAAAGAGAGAAGGAATGGTTGATGAGACCAAATTGCGAACTGCAGATGACAAAACCAAACAAGTGGGGTGATTTAAATATTTCAAGAGAAGAAGGAAATGCCACACGGAAATCCGAAGGCGTATTGGGATAGCGAAAGATGCCTTCCAAAACTTAAGTAGAGAATTAAGAAATAGAAATAACTTCGCTAGAAACAAGGAAAATAGTATTCCTTTATGGCATTGAATGCAGGACAATCCCCTCAAAGAAGAAAAAACTTGAAGGTTACAGAAATGTCGTTCTACAAAAAAACAGTGAGGATAATGTCGACCAAAATGTGAGCAACGACAAAACATTTCGAGAAAATGAAACAAAAAAGAAACATATTAATAACCTCAGGAAGAAATAATTGAGATTTTGAGGGCGAATCATGAGGAAAGAGGGCCTGCCACAGGACAGATTGAAACAAGAGAGAAAGCTGAAAATATCACATGAATACCTAGTGAGCTTGAGTAAAGGAAAGGCGGAACAAGGTTTACGGAAAACGACAAAATAACTTCAGGAAGTTGTGGAGAGCTATGATCAACTACTCCCTGATGGCACATGACACATAAATCAGAATATATTACTGCTTTTAGGCTTGTATCTTTCTTAATTTCACCGGTGAGCAGAAACAAAAAATATATTAAAAAAATCTCTTGTTAAAATACGGCATCACCGACTCTTCTTATCACAAGAATCGGTCTAATTTTTGGGACGACGAAATATATATTTATATATAGACACCATCTGGATCAAAAGAGGCAACATCATATAAAGAAAATAAGTTTTTTTTCTTTTGTCTAGGTACGAGGAAAGGAAGGATGAAGCGTGTAGTCTTAATTTTTTCTTTTTTTTTGTCTTGTTTCCCGCCTCCAAAATAATTGTGACAGAAAATAACGATGTCAGAGATTTATTTTGAAAATTGATTGCAAAACCATTCTGAATGACTACATATTATACGTATATCTTTTCAAATAATTATTTAACGATATCTATCTTTATTTTAATCAGTATTCATAGATTCTACACTGAAATCTAAGAAATAGCAAAAACAAGTTTCTATAATATCTATCTGTGTATCTAAATTTCTATCGATCTGTTCATATATCCCTCTCTTCTTCCTTGTAAATCTCTCTTTATGTATCAATCTATCCTCATCTATCTATCTATCTACTCATATTTATGCTAATCTGCTTTTATCTATCTATCCATCTATCTATTGACGTGTTCATATATATCGCTTAATGTCTGTCTGTTCATTCCTATGTACGTATCAACCCTCATTATCTATCTATCTATCTATCTATCTATCTATCTATCTATCTATCTACTCATATTTATGCTAATCTGCTTTTATCTATCTATCCATCTATCTATTGACGTTTCATATATATCGCTTAATGCCTGTCTATTTCATTCCTATGTACGTATCAACCCTCATTATCTATCTATCTATCTATCTATCTATCTATCTATCTATCTCTATCTATCTAGTTCATCCCATATCTATCTATCTATCTATCTATCTATCTATCTATCTATCTATCTACTCATATTTATGCTAATCTGCTTTTATCTATCTATCCATCTATCTATTGACGTGTTCATATATATCGCTTAATGTCTGTCTGTTCATTCCTATGTACGTATCAACCCTCATTATCTATCTATCTATCTATCTATCTATCTATCTATCTATCTATCTATCTACTCATATTTATGCTAATCTGCTTTTATCTATCTATCCATCTATCTATTGACGTGTTCATATATCGCTTAATGCCCGTCTGTTCATTCCTATGTACGTATCAAACCTCATTATCTATCTATCTATCTATCTATCTATCTATCTATCTATCTATCTATCTATCTATCTATCTATCTAGTTCATCCCATATCTATCTATCTATCTATCTATCTATCTATCTATCTATCTATCTACTCATATTTATGCTAATCTGCTTTTATCTATCTATCCATCTATCTATTGACGTGTTCATATATATCGCTTAATGTCTGTCTGTTCATTCCTATGTACGTATCAACCCTCATTATCTATCTATCTATCTATCTATCTATCTATCTATCTATCTATCTATCTATCAATCTGTTCATGTTCGTACATAACATACCAAATTATATCATAACGTAGCTCTGAATAGAGACACTATCGCTTTCTGTTAATCTCTAAGTATGTATGTATCTATCCTCATCTGTTCGTTATCTATCTATCTATCTATCTATCTATCTATCTATCTATCTATCTATCTATCTATCTAGTTCATCCCATATCTATCCTCTATCTATCTATCTATCTATCTATCTATCTATCTCTATCTATCTAGTATCCCATATCTATCTATCTATCTATCTATCTATCTATCTATCTATCTATCTATCTATCTATCTAGTTCATCCCATATCTATCTATCTATCTATCTATCTATCTATCTATCTATCTATCTAGTTCATCCCATATCTATCTATCTATCTATCTATCTATCTATCTATCTATCTATCTATCTATCTATCTAGTTCATCCCATATCTATCTATCTATCTATCTATCTATCTATCTATCTATCTATCTATCTAGTTCATCCCATATCTATCTATCTATCTATCTATCTATCTATCTATCTATCTATCTATCTATCTAGTTCATCCCATATCTATCTATCTATCTATCTATCTATCTATCTATCTATCTATCTATCTATCTAGTTCATCCCATATTTATCTATCTATCTATCTGTCTATCTATCTATCTATCTATCTATCTATCTATACTAACATTGTCAGTACGCATCTATCTATTTCAGGCTGCTCATATCTATTTTAATCTGCTTTCATCTATCTACTTATTTATCTTTATATATATGTGTGTGTGTGTTTGTGTGTGTTTCTCTTAATCTCTATGTATGTATATATCTATCTTCATGTTTTTATCATCTATCTCAATGTATTTATGTATGTATCTATCTCAGACTGCTCACATCGATCTTAACCTGCTTTTATCTATCTATCTATCTATCTATCTATCTATCTATCTATCTTATTTAATTCTGCATTTAGCTAAATCTCTTTTTGCTTTTTCTATTCACGCTATGATTTCTTTTTTTTTTCTCTGTCTTTCTTTGTATTATAATATTTTTCTGCCAGACATATCCGGACATAAATCGACTTATATTCGGGTACATACATTGTTCCGTCGTTCAGAAATAAGATTACTGCTTTTGTCACAGACGCGGATTTATTATCAGGAATTCTTAATTAAAAAAACAGGAAAAAAGTTACAAAAACAAAAAACCAAAAAAAAAAGAAAAGGAATTAAACGCAATTTTTTCATATTTTAGTCAATGGCGCCGGAGTAGCACAGCTGGACGTAACAATCGTAATCGCCTCTGGAGACCAGCAAATTCGCGCGAACAAAACACACAAACACACACACACATTAATACACGTGGGCAGTGACAGGCGCATATAATGCAGCACGATCATGGAAGTACAAAAGATCACACAAATGGAGAGATGTACATGCCAACACAAACCATACACACGTCGACAAAACTGCAAAAAAGTATACGCACGCAAAGACAAGCATACATTTACAGGCACACACACCACAAGGATGATTTAAGCAGACACAAACATAAACAGAGATAGAATCCAAATGACAAAAAATACATCCGCTCTACAAGAATATACACACACAAATATGTCTTCTGATACGAAAATATTTCATTTACATTAAAATGTCCGAAATATCTCTCAGTTCTTTAACAGTACTATTATTAGGTCACGTGTGGTATCGATTATATATATATATATATATATATATATATATATATATATAAATATATGTGTGTGAGTGTGTGTCTGTGTCTGTGTGTGAGTGTATGTGTGTACCTGATTAAAAGTGGATTTATGTCCAGAAAGAAAGAATGAAAGAAAAACATATATAAGGAAATTTCATTACAGACAGAAGAAAATGAGATCGATAGAAAGAGAAAAATAGAAAGGGCTGAACACAAAGATAGATAGACAGATAGATAGATAGATAATGAACAGGCCGAGATAGATAGATAGATAGATAGATAGATAGATAGATAGATAGATAAGGAACAGACTGAAATAGATACATATGAAGAAATTGTGAAATAATAGGTAGATAAATAGATAGATAGATATTAAGATAAAGAAATGAAAATAATATATGAACAGATAGATATTTAGATAGATATCATAGAAAATCGTTTTTGCTATCTCTTAAATTTCTGTGTAGAATCTATGAATACTAATTAAAATAAATATAGAACAAACAAAGAGGAATAGATAGATAGATAGATAGATAGATAGATAGATAGATAGATAATGAAGAGACTGAAATAGATACACATGAAGAAACTGTGAAAAGATAGATAGATAGATAGATAGATAGATAGATAGATAGATAATGAAGAGACTGAAATCGATACACATGAAGAAACTGTGAAAAGATAGATAGATAGATAGATAGATAATGAAGTGACTGAAATAGATACACATGAAGAAACTGTGAAAAGATAGATAGATAGATAGATAGATAGATAGATAGATAGATAATGAAGAGACTGAAATCGATACACATGAAGAAACTGTGAAAAGATAGATAGATAGATAGATAGATAGATAATGAAGAGACTGAAATCGATACACATGAAGAAACCGTGAAAAGATAGATAGATAGATAGATAGATAGATAGATAATGAAGAGACTGAAATCGATACACATGAAGAAACTGTGAAAAGATAGATAGATAGATAGATAGATAATGAAGAGACTGAAATCGATACACATGAAGAAACCGTGAAAAGATAGATAGATAGATAGATAGATAGATAGATAGATAGATAGATATATAGATAGATAGATAGATAATGAAGAGACTGAAATAGATACACAAGAAGAAACAGAAAAAAGATAGATAGATAGATAGATAGATAGATAGATAGATAATGAAG
>CAHIKZ030000989.1:440000-522500 GCA_903632075.3 Acanthosepion pharaonis | reverse complement strand
AAAGATAGATAGATAGATAGATAGATAGATAATGAAGAGACTGAAATCGACACACATGAAGAAATCGTGAAAAAGATAGATAGATAGATAGATGGATAGATAGATGAATAATGAAGAGACTGAAATCGATACACATGAAGAAACCGTGAAAAGATAGATAGATGATAGATAGATAGATAGATAGATAGATAATAATGAAGAGACTGAAATCGATACACATGAAGAAACAGTGAAAAGATAGATAGATAGATAGATAGATAGATAGATAGATAGATAGATAGATAGATAGACAGACATATAGATAGATAGATAGACACGCAAATAAAATTGAGACAGATATAAACAGATTGATATACCTACATATATATGATGGTTTCCATTTTTTTACAGGAGACGACCATCTTTTTTTTTCTTTTACTTATGACTGGAAACTTTGATCAGTAAGTATAAACTGATCTTAAAACAATAGAAAAATAAACAAGGATGAAATATGGTAAAAAAATTCACTCACATTTGCAAACAATTTATAAAAGCCTATCCTTATAAACACTTAGAGTTAAAAGAATATAAGAAAAACGATATAAAAGAAGGAAAGCTAGCAAAATAAAGAAAGGTATAACACCCAGTTAAAAAGCTTTAAAACAAAATATATGACATTTATAATAGCGAATGCAATTTACAGTGCATTGTCACGTTCTTGTGCACAAAAGTGTCTTTTTAATCTTGCTGCCCTCTTATAAGCATTCTTATATTCTATTAGTGTGCCTCTTTAGACCAACGGAAGATTTGCAGATTTTGTCGCAAAACTGGCAGAGGGGAGGGAATGGTCTAGAAGGAATGGGTTCAGTCTGAGAAACATGGTCTATTATTATTGTGGCGATGGTATCTCATGTAACTGGTTAAACCAGATTTGGACAAGCAAATCATGCTGTATATATATATATATATATATATATATATATATATATATATATATATATATATAACAAATTAAGATACATAGATAGATGAACGTAACGAAAGCCAGAAAGTGAGAACGTGTGATTATATACTGGTGGTTAATTTCTTCTCCCAGGATGAAACATTTTCGCCACTCTGACAGAATATGTAGACTGGCTTCAACTTGCAAACGTCTGGTCAGAACTCTGACGATCACAAAAGAATTGGGGTGGAATAATTTCAACAATGGCCTATGTTTAAGTTTTGATATGAGAGAAAACAAAATGTGCGAAGGCAATCATTACGGCTGCAAGATTCAGAAGACCCAAGATGTCTCGCCTCTCCAAGATTCCTTAGGGAGACAAGCGAGAACGTGATGAGAAACTTTGGCCAATATCCTGCTTTTCTGTCTCGCTTTCCCTAATGTCCTCTCCCAGAAACGACGCTTCGACCATTATCCTTCGTGAAGAAAGTGATTAATAAAAAAATTGTCTGTCTATTGATACTGAGCTGAGGTTTTAAGAAATGAAGCTGGAGACGGCATTAGCGCATCACATTTAGATTATTTTGCCGTTTGTAAATTATCATATATATATATATATATATATATATATATATATATATATATATATATATATATATATCCTGTATCCTATAAAGGCACGTCAACCTAAATGACTGTTCCGTATAGGATACAGGTTCGATTTCTGTCGGAGGACGAATACCTTCTGTAAAAATTTCTCGGATATTCAGGCCGGTAAATGTTCTTTTATACTGTTTATTATGAACAGAGCATTTACTTAAATATTTGAATCTATAAAAAGAATGTATAAACATAAAAATGTCTTAAAATAATTGTCGGACTTTGTCCATTTCATAATGTCTCTCTCTCTCTCTCTCTCTCTCTCTCTCTATATATATATATATATATATATATATATATATATATATATATTTTTATATATATGCATAGAGTGTATTTAGGCAGCAATGCTTCATTTATGCATGTTTCATTAAAAACGGCAGACAAGGTACTACGATATTAAACATAGTTCTATTAAAACCCATTTAAACACACACACGAACATATCAGACTCCATTCGAAACATGCTCAGGTTTTCTAACACAAACATAATAACCACATCCGCCTGTAAAAAAGATTAATATATATCGAAATTATATATATATATATATATATATATATATATATATATATATATATATATATATAAATTAGTGAGCCAGATCCTACCGGGCTACCGAGAGAGCAAACAAAATGCTCTTTATGACTGCAGAGAGACAGTTGATGTAATTGAATAAAGCTGCTTCTAATATCCGTAAATTATATGCGAATCGAGCGCTAAACAGGACAGTAAATGGATCGTCATTATATCCTGCCGCATACTCCGGTACGTCTAGCAAATTTTGACAAATAACGTGGACAGACTGCGTACAACGCGTACTGTAATTTAAAAAAAAAACGTACCTGTCCTATATTTACAGTAACATGCTCTCCGATCCGCATTGTGAGTCGCTGATTGGTTCATCCTACATAGTCAGCCACACACTGATATTTGAATTTGTAAATAACTGAACTACTTTGGAGGTCGGACAAAGCATATTTCACAAAAAGGGAAAAACTGGATCAGTCCTGAGCAATATATATATATATATATATATATATATATATATATATATATATATATATATATATAGAGAGAGAGAGAGAGATATTATTGGTTACATATATATATATATATACATATATCTAAAATATATAAGTATACATACATACATACATACACACACACACACACACACACACACACACACACACACACATATATATATATATATATATATATATATATATATATATATATATATATATATATAAATTTCAAGAGGATAGAATCCAGTTAGAACTCAAAGTCCAGGACATAAAACGCCTTAAACAATTATATTCCATGGTCATAATTTATTCCATTGGAATCGTAATTACGATCCAATTCATCAGACCTACAAAGGAATTGGATCGTAAGTACGGTTGCTTATATCGGTGTTTTATGAAAGTGGTAGGAAAAATGAGTGTCGTTCCGATATTTCCTATCTATCTATATTTGTCTATCTTAGTCTGTACATTTCTCTCAAACTATTGCTATATATGTATGTATATATGTGTGTGTGTTTGCATGCATGTATGTATGTATCTATCTATGTATCTCAAACTATCAATATATGCCACAGTCTTTTCTTATATATCTATATATGTATATCTCAGTCAGTACATTTCTCTCAGACTATTGCTATCTATCTATCTATCTATCTATCTATCTATCTTATTCTGTTCATATCTATCTATCTATCTATCTTATTCTGTTCATATCTATCTATCTATCTATCTATCTATCTATCTATCTATCTATCTATCTTATTCTGTTCATATCTATCTATCTATCTATCTATCTAATATATCTGTCAGTCTGTTCCTGTGCCTTTATATTTCTTTCTATCTCACTATGTCCATGCTACACTCGCTCTCTCAGATTGTTCCTCTCTTTCTCTCTCTCTCTCCACCCCCCATCTATCTAACTCTGTGTAAGTGTACATATATTGGAAGATATGTGTACTTGGGTTAATGCATTTGAGGTTTCTCTCGTATGCATAGGTGAGGACATTCGCAAGTGTTTTTCGAATAAGATGGATGAAAAGCATGACGCTTAGGGGCGCCATAGGTCTTGCGAAAACTAAAACAACACAACGTTGTATAAAATAAAACAGACTATACCATTTCTCTAGGGAGGGGCTTTAATTGGATGAGTCGATAGTTTATTCGTTTATCGCTTGCTTGGGTGCCATTCCTACTGGGTTGGTGGTACACTCGGCCAAATAATGGATTGGTCCGCCCAGAGGGAGCAAAAGAGAAAGTATTTCTGTATGAAATAGCCGTGTCATGACAAGGAATCAACAGAGGCGGGAAAAATATATGGAAAAAGGTTGAAGGTGAGGAAGACGATACGGATGATGAAGATATTTGAAAACAAAATGAAACAACGACAAAGAATGGAAAATGAAGGTAAACTTCTGGGATAGCGTGAAAAAATGCAGTGAAAAAAATTGAAAACATGAGAAGAAAAATTGAAAGGTTAAAACGTACAAAAAAAAAACATGGCGGAAGGTTGATAAAGGTTGGAGCAATAAATAAAAATAGCCAACAATTTTATGTGGAAGATTGAGCAATATACTGTATGCATCCATATATTCACAAATACACAAACTCTCTTTCTATCTCTCTGACACACATACACTCTCTCTTTAACATACTATTTTTCTCTCTCTCTCTTTCTCTCTCTCACACACACTAAAACCCAATCATGTATTAATCTCTATTCGGTTGAGTGTGGAGTTTAACTTTTAGAAACTCAGAAAAAGATATTGTCGAGCCAAGTTCGAATACCATTAATGGGTGATCTATGGAAGAAAGATATCTATGATAAAATAACACCTAATAATCTCACATAATATATTCCCCAAAAGGATTTAATATCCACAAATTCCCCAAAAGGATTTAATATCCACAAATTCCCCAAAAGGCTTTAATATCCACAAATTCCCCAAAAGACTTCAATATCCACAAATTCCCCAAAAGACTTCAACCATTGTCTTACACGCGATGCGTGTAACAAACTTCACAAGATTTGGCGCACGGACATTCTATCCTCCTTAATTGTCCAAACCTTTCGAACACTAGGCATTATCTGCCTGTCTTGAAAGACGACTGGATGGATCATATACAAATCTACCTAGAAATATCCAGACCATCAGTAGAAGATCCCATGCAACGTTTAACACAATTTAAGGAGAACTCTCAAACAAAAACGATGACAGTTGGCCAGCCACTACCGCCGAGCGGGCAGGGAAATCGTCTCATCCTAACTCTTATCGCATTCTTCTGGAAGTGTCTTATCACGAAAATTGACTTTCTCTGACACCATAGCTCGTGACTCGGGATTTGGGCATGAGGGATATAGGGACAGCAATACAGGGCCAAACTGTGTGGAAAGGAAGATCAAATGATGATGATGATGATGATGATAACACCTTATTTCACGGACGGAATTGAATCGCGGGGAAAAAAAAAGAAATGAAAACCATGCTTTGTTTTCACAGAGAGTGTTATACCTCTAGGTCACGCACAAAAGTGTACACACATATTTACACTTTAACCGGACAGAAAAACTATAACATGTATGCAACAACAAGCAAAGTATAAGGGGGGTGAAAAGAGAGAGTATTACTTGTAATAATTCCCAACGGGAATTGGTGCTAAAGAGATTCTTCTGTGTTTCCGGAGAAGTCATCTTTAGGATTCCATATTCGAGAGGGTCGAGTTTATCTGCTATGTCAGCGAACTTTCTCAGCGTCATTCCTCTCAGAATAGGTCTACGGCAATTCATAGGTTTTTCCCAAATAGTATCTATATTAGGGGAAGATATATTTCCGTACGAAAACGGCTCCATAATGGCAGCTGTCATGATGATACAGGGGTTAAAAAAGCAAATTCTTGGTTTGAGTCCTGGAAGCTGACGCACTAACAATTTTCCTCACACTATGGTGTGACGTTACTTATAATCAAAGGGAGACAATCGCCTTTTATAGCCTTACGTAGCAAACACATATTTATTATATTTTTAAAAGAAAATAAAATTGTATATTTAATTCAAGTAGGTTAATTTTGAAAAGATAAGTATTAAAATTGTGATAAGGGCGAGAATGCGAAAAAGTCACTAAGCGTCCGTCAAGTGGATCACCTGACTTCATCTCGAAAAAGGAGAGATATTCCTCTTTTGCATCTCATCACACTGTACCAAGGGTTGTTTCCATCTTTTCTCCCCTAACGAATGTGGGTCAAATAGCAATGCTGGCTAAACTCACATAGAATTAAAATGTGATGATCGCCAATAAAGAAAATAAAAACGTACAAAAATGCAAAAAACTTTTTAAAAAAATACTCACTTGTATACAACCTTTAATATTAATTCAATAGATCCAATCTAAAACTGTTGAGCATCCTGTCGAGAAACTCTGATTAGATGTAAAAAGTCCATTGAATATTACTTGAATTATTGAAAGTAGAGACCTGCTAACCATTAGGAACATTCAAAACTGGATAGTAAAGCCACAAATCATCCTTTAAAATAACAACGTATAAAAACTGCACATGACTTGCTAGTTATATATGGGAAGTGAAAAAAAAGAAGATTCTTGGGATGGTAAATTAATTTCTACATTCTGCAGATCCCTAATTGTTAGAAATCGCGGTAGCAGGAATCTTTATATATATATATATATATATCTGTTTATCTGTTTATTTGTATAGGTACAAACATTTACGTTAATACACTGTTCATAATAAACAGTATTAACAACATGCGTCTTCCGACAGGAATCGAACCTGTATCCTACACAGAACCATCATATAGCCTTAGGTGTTATGCCATTTTGCTACAGAGTTAGCGTCTGTTTAGCAAGGTAAAATTACTGTTTCTAAATTACAAATTTCTCAAGATTTCTCTCGAATACTCACATTTGATCGAAGCGTATCTTAACGTAAACAGATGATATCATATATTATGAAATGGACTAAGTCCGACAATCATTTTAATATATTTTATAGATGCAAATATTTAATTAAATGCTCTGTTTATAATAAAAAAAAGTAATGACAAAAATTTACTGTCCTGACTGTCTTATAAAAAAATGTGTTTATACACTACTGATCAAAAATTTAAGACTACTTGAAATTTTTTTATCAGAGACGGTTTGTCATGGATACATTATAATTTTTTCTTACTTAAGGTTACTAATTCTATAATCCAAAAGGTTATGTAAACAAAAAGTTATAATCCAATCAATTTATTCAGAAATGGACATTTTTATAAAATGAGGCGTTTTATACTTGATCACAATTATAACACCAATGCATGTAAATTGTTAGATCTAAGGTAATTACAATGTTTTTAGTTCAGTTAATGATTAGCAATCACCATGCCTCAAGCAAGCAAACTTACCGAAGTTGAGCGTGCTCGAATTCTAGATTTCCATAATCATTGTCTGTCACAGCGGGCGATCGCATCTAAGGTAAATCGCAGAAAAATTGGGATTTGCAACTTTCTAAATGACAGTACGAATTATGTAATCGCAAAGTCTAACAAAAAAAAAAAAAAAAAAATTCTCCGGCATTGATTAGCAGAACAAGACGGGTTATTGTAAAAGCCAGTGAACTTTCTTCTCGTCAAACTAAGGCAGCTGATTGCAGTCCAGTAACTATCAGACGACGCTTACGACAAAAAAGGCATGGTAAATAAAAAGCGCAAACAAATTCCTCGGCTGCTTCCACGTCACAAAGCGAACCGTTTAAGGTTTGGTCGTGAATACCAAAGATGGGACATTGAGAAGTGGAAGAAAGTCCTGTTTTTGATGAGAAAAAATTCAATCCAGATGGTCCTGATGGCTTCCAACAATATTGGCATAACAAAAAAATAAAAAATAAAAAAAAGCCTCCTGACATTTTCTCCACACGTCATAGTGGTGGAGGATCTGTAATGATATGGGGTGCCTTTACTTACAGAGGGACGATGGAGCTCCAGGTGGGTGCAGGGTCGTCAGACGGCGGCTGGTTATGTTAGCATTCTACAAAAAGCATCGTTGGTGACGGAGGGCCATTGTTTGTGTGAGGATGGATGGTTATTCCAACAGGATAATGCTGCAATCTACGCTGCCTGCCGGTGTTCAACTCTTGAGACATTCTTCATACTCACTGGACTTGAACCCCATTGAAAATGTTTGGGAATGGATAGCAAGAAATGTTTATCGAAATGGCAAACAATATTCAACGAAAGATTTAACTTCGTGAAGCTATCTTCAGAAGCTGGAGCAATATATCTGGCAGCTTAATTGAAACACTAATTTCTAGCATGCCCATAATCTTTGAAGTCATCAAAACCAGTGGAGGTAGAACCCATTATTAAATTTAGTTGTTGAATATTTTCGTACACTTTTCGTACAATTTCGTAGAATTTCTGTCTCTTTTGATCAAGTGTAAAACGCCTCATTTTATAAAAATGTCCATTCCTCAATAAAATGTTCTGATTATAATTTTTTGTCTACATAACCTTTTAGATTATAAAATTAGTAACCTTATGTAAGAAATGTTTAAATTATTCCAGGAAAAACAGTCTTTTTAAAAAAAAATTCAAGTGGTCTTAAATTTTTGATCGGGTGTGTATATTTCAGTCCTATCGATTAATTAATTCTATATTTCATTTAATTTTATTTTATATTTTGATTGCCTGATGGCCTGAAGATTGGCTTTAAGCATGAAACTATAATGTCATTACTCCTGACTTGGTATCACAGCTTCAGTCACTTTCACACCGTCCTAATGTATATTCCACGTGCCGTTTCATGAATATTTTTCATTATCTTCCATATTTTACCTAGATTTATGAATTTTAAGCGCAGTACTAGATTGGCAGCTAGGTCTCATCATTTTGAAGTTGGAATATCTAGCTCTGATACAAACTAAGTTCAATGCTAACAGTTTCTTCTCTCCCCCTTGTGGAACACTCAACAAGCTTATTGCTTTTAATTCAATTTTAACCGTCAAGAATTTAAAATCAATGTCAATCGTTATTTTCTGTCATTTTTAATTCCTGTTCTTTTATTGGTTTTCTCTTTAATAATATTTTTTCTCGTATTCTTTAAAACTCAGTAAACCCTAGTGACTTTATTCCCTTGCTTAGAGTGAAATGATTAAAAAGAAAAACTACAACGTATATATGTATCATTTCTTTACCTATTGTCAAAAAATCATTCGAAAACAACCTTAAGATAAATTTATAATACATGCAATAAGAAATAAATAGATAAATAAATATTACGCAGTAATATGTCTACCATTCGTCCATGCTTTGAATATTGCTGTCAGTTACGTGCAGGTGCTTCTGTTATATATGTAGAATTTCTTGATAAAATCCAAAGTAGAATCCGCAACATTATTAATCATCACCTGTCATCTCAGCATCAGTTGCTTCCCCACTGCTGTAATGTAGAGTTCTGTGCGTTTTCTATAAATAATTTCATGGTAATTATTCTGATGAGCTTTCCTGGATGGTACCTAGACTTTAAGCGCAGTACTGATTGGCAACAAGGTCTCATCAATTTACAGTTGAAATATCAAGATACAGCCGTAAATTCTATGCTAACAGTTTCTTCTCTCACACTTCTAGCTTGAGACTCACCCCCGGCTTCTTGCATTTCATCCAACTTTGACCTTCAAAAATTTAAATACAATGTCAATTGCTATCTTCTGTCTTTATGATTCCTCTTCTAATGTTCTCGCTCTTAAGTAATGTTTGTTTACAATTCTTTTACTAAGTAACGGGTAAAAAGTTAATAACTTTATAAACAATAGCTATAAATATCTGCATTTTTTTAAGTACAGTGCTGTTCGATAAAAGTGACTCACCTTATCCTTTGAATTTAGCTCAATTTTCGTTTCATCGGAGAAGAGAACATTCTTCCAGTCTTCTACGGTGAGATTTTTGTAATAGTGAGCCCATTCAAGTCTCTTAGCTTTGTTGGCTTTGCTTATGAGCGGCTTAAACCTTCGTGTACGAGATTTGTAGCCTTGTTCTAACAAGATTTGTAACCTTGTTCTGACGAACTGTTGAAGAGGCAAGACTAACACTTTGCTCTTCGCTTAGACTGGCTGCAATATCTTGGCTAGTTATAGTCCTATTCTTCGCAACTTCTCTCTTGATTAACCTGTCAGTTTTATCATCAATCTTTTTCTTTCGTCTCCTTGTTTCCATTCTTGGAGCAGGAGTGACATCATTATGTGCCCGAGGCACTCGAAAGACAGGTGATTGTGAGGTTATAGCAATTTCTCTCGTAGACTTGCCTGCTTTTGAGAGGGCAATAATAGATGCCTTAAGTGGTTCTAGTGCGTGTTTGTACCCTTTCATCTGGTTAGTGACTTCAGTGACTATTTCAAGCTGTTTTTATTCAGTATGAGGCTTTCTGGAATATTCTGGAATACTCTAGATTTAATTTAAGCTGTTCTAGAATTCTCTCGAATATTGTTCTGAGTATATTGTAAAATAGTTTTCAATGTTTTGTCAAAAGCTCTTTAAATTTACGAGTTTAATCATTAGAATGCAATATCTGAGTCACTTTTTTGCACAGAATTTTTTTCCTGAATCTCATTTATATCCAAATTTATAATTATCAATAGAATACCTTAGGGTGAATAAACTTTTTTTCCTAGGTGATCGGGAAGGGATCTTTATATTAGTAAGATTAAAAATTATTTTAAACCCCAAAACAATAGACAAAAAATTATATTAGTAAAAAGAATCAGGTGAGTCACTTTTATCGAACAGCACAGTATGTCTTGATGGCTTTACTGCCTTTCTTGGGATGCAGTGATTTCTGACCCCCCACCCCACACAAACAGACACACACACACACATACACACACACATATATATAAATATATATATATATATATAAATATTTAATAAAAAACAGACCACTTTAAGGTACCATTACAATAATTTATTTCACTAAAATCCTTTTTAAAGGATTTCAGATCATCCGGTAACACTTCCAACAATGAAATGAGAGGAAAAATGTGATTAGAAATTGATGGGTAGTGTAATTTTTGTAATTTAACAGGGAGGGTGAAGGTGGCGGTTAAAGAGACAATACAAAGTATAGGGAGGGTTAAATTTATATCTCTCTTTCTTATATATATATATATATATATATATATATATATATATAATGATTAAACCGTCTTTCTCTATGTTTAAAATCTCACTCCTTTACTACCTACATTCATAAGGACATATTTTTTCGTACTGATCACATTCGTCCACTTTCATTTGCGCTTGTTTTATTAACGAACACACACACACACACACACACACACACACACACACACATATATATATATATATATATATATATATAGTCATAACATAATTTACCTCCTAGAACGCACACTATGCCAGAAACAATATGTAGGAAAATCTGAATGGCCCTTTCACCACAGAATTAATAATTATCGTAAGCAAATTAAGTCGAATCCCCATGAAAAATTATTACCTGTAGAACAACATATCCGCCTGGAAAAACATGATTTCAAAACCCATGCCAAATTCACTATAATTGAGAAAATAGAAAAGTTCAGAGCAGATAACATTAGAAAGATTTTAGAGTCCCATGAAAATAAGTGGATACAACGTCTAAAAACACGCTTTTCAGCCGGGCTAAACCACAAATTTAACAATATAGATAATATTAATATATAAGTCAACAAATCAAAACCTACCCACAATTCTCACCCACACAAGACAGACATGGTTACGGAGGTGTGGAGGCCTCACACTTATACACACACCCACACGAATATACACACTCAAACACATCATACTCACTCACTCCCTAATGAGCCCAATGATAACACACACCCACAGCAATACACACGCTTACACATATCATACTCACTCACTCCCTAAGAACCAAATAACACACACACAAACACTAAACAGAGACACATCCTCTCTCCAGGACAAATAAAACTGTCAAACTGACCAGGGGAATTCAGAGCAGCATAGATCCATCCTGCTCTTATCTCAAATAACAACTTAAAAGAGACTGTTTGACCAACACAAGGAATGTTAAAAGATTCATGTTAAAAAAAATAAAAAAAAACAAATGAAAACTACAGACAGAAGTTCATTTTCTCCATCAAGACATTCATTTCTGTAGTTTACTGCAAGCAGAAATATTTCTCCTCCCGATGATGGCCATTTTGGTCGAAACGAGTCGAGGAATCTAAATGGAATAATAATAAAAAAAACGAATGAATATTAATCTACAACCCAGTGTGTCTAAAGATTTTAATTTTTTAATTTTTTTTATTGTTCAATATATATATATATATATATATATATATATATATATATATATATAGAGAGAGAGAGAGAGAGAGAGAGTTTGTCTGTCTGTATAAAATAGGACATAGAATGCTGTCAAAGTTTTGATGAAATATGAGAAACTGAAGATCGTTTCATTGAAACTAAATTTGATTATGCGTTTCACTTTTCTAAGCTTCATCAGATCAAAAGCAAGAACTTTTCTTTTTATATGCCATGTCCTTTCCGGGTGTAGGCAATCATGACTCTCCACCTCCTTCCATCCCTTGCAGCTCTCAGCAAGCTCATTCCCTCTGCTTCCTCCCCCAGACCACGTTCCGTCATCCACCTGCTCCAGCTCGTCAGGTATGTCACGCGCTGCTTTCCCTTGTCTAGCTTTCCCTATATTCGAACCGTGAGTATCAGATTCTCCAGGCTGTCCTTCCTCATTATGTGTCCCAGAAACTTTAGCTGCCTCTTTCTGATGTTAAGTAGAAGACTCCATCTTCTTTGCATCCTCTCTAAGACCTGATCGTTGCTCATATGCTCCGTCCATGATATCCTGAGCATCCTTCTCTAGAACCACGTCTCCGTCGCTTCTAGTCTCTTCTTCATCGTTGAGGAAATCGTCCAATATTCGCTGCCGTAAAGAAGGAGACATGTCACGTAACAGCTCAGTATTCATTACTTTGTTAAAAAAATCCTCCTGTCTCGCAATACGCAGCTTTTGGAATGCGTCCCTGGCCATCCCAATACGTGTACGGATCTGAGTGTCGCACGCTTCCCAGATATTTAAACTTATACGTCTGCTTGGTTCTAGAATTCCCAGCATGCAAATCGCATTTAGGGCTCTTGCTCTTACTGATGTCCATGTCTTCTTTCTTCTTGTCGTTTATGCTTAGTTCTTCTTTCTCCCTCTCCGTCGCTACATTCTGTAAGGAGATTTTGCAAATTCTTTTTCGTGTCTGCTATCAGTACTGTGTCATCTACCTATATTATGTTGTTAAGATTGTGGCCGCCAATGCTAAATCCCGGAAGGGTTTCCACTTCTCTCAGAATTGCTTATATATATATATATATATATATATATATATATATATATTATAACAAAAATCCAATTTCGGCAGACGAAAACAATAATATATATATATATATATATATATATATATATATATATATATATATATATATATTGTTTTTCTCCGAAATTGGATTTTATTGTTTATTAATCATTTGCTCTGTAATAATAAATACATTCAGCTCTTTCTGTGGATTAGTTTTAATATTATATATATATATATATACGTTTGGAATATAACTTAAGTTTCTTTGTTTTACCAACTCATCAGGCACGAGATATAACTTATAATATTAGGTATATGTATGTTTATTAATATATACTTCTTAGCACTGTCTAACCACATTGAGCACTGTTTAGTTTACACCTTAAAGTAAATATTTATTTGCTTACCTGTATATGCACGCTACAGTGCGCACATACGGTTACTTATATCTAGTTATTTGATTTACATCTCTCTCTCTCTCTCTCTCTCTCTATATATATATATATATATATATATATATATATATATTTATTAAAATAAAGACATATTTTATGTTTAACGTTGTTATTTTATAGATACAAGTATTTAAGCAAATGCTCTGTTTATGATAAACAGTATTAAATAACATTTACCGGCCTGAATGTCCGAGAAATTTTCATAGAAAATTTTCGTTCTTTTGAAAATTTCTCGGACATTCAGGCCGGTAAATGTTATTTAATACTGTTTATCATAAACAGAGCATTTGCTTAAAATACTTGTATCTATAAATAAAATAAATAAAAAATTAAAATAAATAAAAAATATGACCTTGTAATTTCTAAATTGTATACCTTGTCCATTTCTTAATATATATATATATATATATATATATATATATATATATGTATGTATGTTATAAGGTATGCTATATTTATAAGTAAACGTACACAATATCAGAAATAAAGCGGGTGCAATTTTAATGATATATTTTTATTTATATTTTAATATTGGACACTAAGTTTAACATCAAGCTGCGACTGTCACTTTTGTGCTTGACCGCAATCTTTAGTGTTGTGATTTGGATCGACTATTTATATATGCCGGCCAATGGTCCATTATGGGTAGCAAGGTCTATTGTGGTATCGTAACAGTTATTGGCAAAGCGGCAACCATTTCGTCCCAAATTATTTTATCGGTCAGTGAGAAGGAATAATTGTGTCTCCGAATGCGGATATTTATAGCTATTGTTTATAAAGTTACTCACTTTTTACTCGTTATTTGTCATTGCATTTTTGCTATTTGTTGTTTATTTTATTTATGACGGTGACTTGTCTTTTTATGTACATACGTAGATTGTTAATTTGTTTATTATTTACTTAATTTATTTATTTAATTTTTCACAAGGGTTGGTTAACTTATTGTGTAACTTTAATGTATTGGACTTGTCTAAAGTTAGTTTACATTTTCTCCGTTGTATATAGTGTATATATTTGCATTTCTCATAGTATTTTTTTATAAGGTATTCTTTTTACGTTTTGATTTTTAAGTAACGTGGTAAAAATTTGTTTCATGTCGGCATCTTTATCTATAATTCTAAAAATAATTGTATGTCTGTATGTCTGTGTGTTTGTGTGTGATTGGATGTTGCTTATGAGTTTCCATAGTTTTCATCCGATTTCGATGAGGTTGGTTTTTATAGATAATTCTTCAGTGCCGGTTTTGAGTTTAAATTGTAGGTGAGACTGACTCTCCACTACTTCCTTGCCATTATAACTTGTAGCGACGTTTTACTATATGATATCTGTTCTTCGATATATATCTTTCATAAAAACTTTAATAAAAATAAATAGTTTTAATTATTAAAATATTATTTATTATTATACAGTTAAATTTATATAATTAATTATATTAATTATATAAATTATAAATAATTATTATTACTATTATGATCAAAATAATTATAAATAATAAGTATAATTATAATTAATTATAATTAATTAAAATATCTGTGAAGAGAACCTGAATATGTAATATATATCTATAATTCTCAAAATGTATGTATGTATGTATGTATGTATGTATGTATGTATGTGTGTGTGTGTGTGTGTGTGAGTGTGCATGTGTGTAATCGGATGTTGTTTCCACAGTTTTCATTCGATTTCGATGTATTCTTTTTTTTTTGGTTTGATATTAGGTTGGTGCAAAAATAATGACGTAATAATGTCGTTTTGGACCTTAAAAATACGTCAAAAAACGACATTATTACGTCATTATTTTTGCACCGACCTAATAGATAATTCTTCATTGTCTGTTTTGGGTCCAAACTGACTGGAAAAAATTACAACCTTGAAGGTGAAAAATCGAAAAAAAAAAAAAAAAAAAAGAAACTGATTTTTTACACTTTGCGCAAAAATCAAAGGCAAAATTTACTGTCTGTAAAAAAAAAAAAAAAAATAACAGCGTACAATCAAGAGAGTCGAAATCTAACGCAAAAAGATGCCCAATGAAGAAACGGTCATGTAGCATTTGCAGGGGTGATCAGTGTCCGGCTCCACGAGGCAACGGGCATGCAAAATAAACATTTTTGGATGGGGTGGTTGATGATGCCTCAAGCAAGATAACTTTTGTCAAGGACATCCTATTTTCGTCATTTTCCCTGTGAAACAGCAGCTCATTTGTAACGAACGTAAAATAAGTTTTACAGGTGCAAGACATTAGTGATGGGCCAAGTTACCTTGACGTTCAGGAACCATTTTGCCTGCATACGAGTAAACACACTCATTCTGCAATTCTGTAATTCTGTTTCCATTTACCACGTTTTCTTTGTTCATGTCCTCTCTGTTTCATTCACCTAATACATTTCCTAATAATACTTTTTTTAAACATAACCTTCCAATCTTAGCTCATGCTGTGTGGGCGTGATTGCGCCAGGTCCGCTATGCGAATAAGGGATAACGAATCGTTTTTAAAACGTTCAGTTCGCCTGTCTCAAAATGTCTCTTGGAATGCTTCAAATAGAGCAACTGAGTGTGAAGATCAACGTAGCCATCGGCTTTCCAGGAGAGCATAACTGAACGTTTCTGCGCAGGAGGCTGATGATGATGAAAGAACTCAACAGCTGAGGAGAAACGTCTCTTCAACTCTTCTTCTTAATTTCCGTTCTTTTATTGTTCTCTCTCCTTAATAGTATTTTTCCTGTACACGTTCTTACTCAGGTTATTCCTCAGTAATCCTGTACGTCTTAGTGGCTTTATTGCCATGCTTGGTGTGAAGTTTTAACAAATCATATAATAAGGGAAAAGGCTTGGAAAATTTGCTACTCACACGGAATTTTAAGGCAAGCAGGACAGACGTAATTAGCGTGTAAATTGTCTGTATAACAAAACAAGAAGTGAGAGGGGGGGTAGCAAAAATAACACAAAGGTTTCTTACATCAACAAAGGCCAAAAACTTGATCTCCCATCTGCTGAAGGAGGATGTTACATAAACAAAAAGAAATATCTCTGTATTATTAAAATTTATGACGTATATGTTGCTTGTTTTGGTTTTTATGCTGACACTAACCTTTTGATTCATCTGATAAGGATTGATTTTATTTTCTCAGTTTGTCCCCCAACCCAAAAAAAAAAAAAATTGAATTTAGAGAAAGGCATGTCGGCAAAATAACAGGTATCCAATTTTTTTTTTTTTTTTCCGGCAGCAAAATTTCAGACAGACAATTTATCAAATTTGGCTTTCATCATTACAATTGAAACTCACAAAACAATGTTTCTTCTCCCCGTATTTCTACTGTTCATTTGCTGAAAGTGAAAAAAAAATCTCATTTATTTCTATCTGACAAAGAATACGCACACAGACATGCACACAAGTAATTATTGTTCTGTGGAGCTGGGTGCAAGAAATACAGATATATAGTGGTGAAAATTATTTCTGTTAAAACGATTGACAGAATATATATATATATATATATATATAGCACCATTTACCAAGGCAGAAAAAGAAAAGAAAGAAAAGAAAGGAAAGGAGAGGCGAGGCGAAGACCCAAAGCGTGGATGATAAGCAGAACACCACGGCTAAGAGACAATGGATAAAGGATATTTTGATAAGTAACAAATGGCGAAAGAGTGTCATTACAATGGCAGGGAAATTCTGAGTGGATAAAGGAATCGGGTGTGCTCCGGCGTCGGGCTGTGTTATCTGGGATACATAAACAAACCCCTGGTGCGGGAAAGCATCTGATTAAGCAAACCCCAGACGACTAGCCAAAGAAAAGTCCAATTGAAAACGTTAATTTTGATAATTGACAAAACACAGGTGAAACTACAGGGCTTTGGATAGATATGAAAAATTAATTGTGTCAAAAGCCGCACACGATGTGTCCACTGACCAATTTCTTTCGACGGAACATCTTTAGCCTGCGATAATAAAACTATGTTATCAGAAATGTGTACCGAAAAAATGAATGGGAACTTAGAAATGTTTCTTTTCGAGGCGACGGTCTGGACCACCCATTCTGATAATTAGCGATAAGATGACTGACGAAGTCCAGGTGAGTTATGACCACCGTCGTTCGTATTGTTTTGTTTGCGGCTAGAGAAAATGATAAGTGCGATTGAAAGAAAGAAAAGGAAAAGAAAAAGATCATTTTTTTTTTTTTTTGTTAAGCAAGATATTTTTTCTCCTGAAACAAAGCCGCGGAATCGTACACGCCCGACTAAAACATCATTGGTCGAGTGGTGATCACGTGACGCAAGGAGGAAGTTGTCGCTGCCCATCTAGAGGATGGGCATGAGAGGTTGCTACGAAGAAGTGGGGAGGGCAGTTCACGCCCCTCTGAAGTATGGTGAGAAGGTGGGAGTAAGAGAAGGCTCCCAAAAATGGAAAAAAAGTGGAAAATTCCTAACCAGAAATAAAAGAGGTGGATATGTATTTAGAATTATCGAGGACCCCCCGGCGCCGACAAACCCACCCCGGTTTTGGTCGGCGTCCATATAAGCGAAGTCGCAGCGAACAGAAATCAGTTTTCAGTTGCAGTTGAGTTCGAGTTGAGTTCCAGTTCGGTTCGAGAGACTTCCCGCCTCGCAGATAGCTGACCAAGATTCGCGCAAATTCCGGACTTCTCTTCAATCCAAGAACAATTATTTTGAAGAGCGACTTAGATCCAGACCACCAAAATAAGTTTTTTCGACTTTCGCCCGAAGACACACCGAAAAACCAATTTCTTAAAGAGCAAACAACTTGAAGTGTTAAAACTTGCCTAATGGAAAACAACGTGTCACAATCCATAGAACGGGTCGGGAAATAGACGCAGTCCTATGTATCCAACAACTAGACATTAGGTTTGTTATCCTTTTTTTGATACCTTGAATTTTTGAGTTATCATTTTATTTTCTTTTATGCATATTTGTGTGGTGTCACCCCCGTTGAACCCGATTTGCATTAGGGCCCCAACTACTGACTGATCTCGTCTGCCTAAGATCAATTCACATCGTGGGTAGGCGGACTGGAGATCAATGCAGTTACTTTGGTAACCAGGCATTGGAAGCGAGTTGGGAACGACGAGGCTGATATCGAATCTAACCAGATTCCCATCCGAATCACCAAAAGGTTAGAACGTCACATTTGGGTGCCGCGACCTATACCAAGCCAGTTGGTCGTCACAGGACGAGACAACACGACTGACGCGACAGGCGGACGTCACGTTTGGAGCGGCGACACCCGAACGGAGCAGCGAGGAGTGAGCGAAGGCTGTGTTTAGGGACGTCGCAGCTAACGCCGCGACCAAGGACGTCACAGCTGGCGCTGCGACAAGGACGTCACACACACACATATATATATATATATATATATATATATATATATATATATAATGCATGTTTCATTAAATAATATAAACAAGTTTCGTCTATTTATTTTAAGTAAGCTCCTTTCATATTGTCTGATAAGCTCAACATATTAACACGAGCTGCGACGCGATTTTCGTTTTCGCGTCTCGTATATACGAGTTTGTCGTTGTTTTGAAATTTTTCATGCAGCAAGGGCGGACTATCATTGTTGTTTCGTCCGTGTGATGTTTGATATATTGAAATTTTCATCTTTGATAATGGCTTATGTAAGCCGAAAGCTTAGATTGGATTTAAACATGTATCAATATGATGTTTTCCTTTCGTCTTTCAACGATAATGTGATTAAGCTTATCAGACAATATGAAAGGAACTTACTTAAAATAAATAGACAAAACTTGTCTATATAATTTAATGAAACATGCATTAATGAAAAATTGCTGCCTAAAAATCAGACAATAAAATGGAAAAATTGTGTAATTGTAGAAACCTAGAAGACTGCCCATTAGAAAATAAATGCTGCATTATATCTGTGGTATACCAATGTACTATATCATCCACTGAGAGTCCTAGCACAAATATGATATACATTGGGTCCACGAAGAATGATTTTAAAGATAGATGGAGGCAGCATAAGTGTTCTTTCAATAATATAAACAAAAGAAATCAGACTTCCCTATCTAAATATTTTTGGCACCTGAAGGAAACAAATAGGACACCTAAAGTAAAATGGAAAATTATAAACAGGGCTAGAACATGTAAAACTTGGGATGACCCATGCCCTTTGTGCCTCCATGAGAAATTGCACATTATTAAGCTTCTAAATAATAATAATCTATTAAACAATAGACATGAGTTAACGGTTTTCTGTCGACATCATCAGATTTATGGTTTGAATAATTAGCTAAAAACAAGCATAAAATATAATAACTTGATTAATCCATAGCCCAATCATCAGATTCATGGTCTGAATAATTAGCTAAGAACAAGCATACAATATAATAACTTTCAGATTCCATAGCCCAAATAAATAGTTTAAATACCCTACAAAAAAGATAACCCTTTATGAAGTTGTCAAAAAACAAACGTTACGGCAGTTTTTTATATGCACAAATCCCTTTCATTATAAAAAAATAAAATAAAAAATAAATAAATCTCCATAGACACGCATACCAGACTAGGGTGAATACATCCTCCGTTTCAAATTTAGACACCTCCACCTTTCCCTGACTTGACATCTATGAAAGTAACTCTATACTGATATTTATTAACACCCAACACACGCCTACCCAATTTAAACAATTCGCCCTAGCTGTTACCATGGAAATTTTGATTTCAATTTTTAAAACACGTAAATTTCAGAAATACGTTATTCCAAAAAAAATTTCTTTTGAAGATGGGACAGAGCTTACATTAATTCAATTTAATTCAAATAATTATATTGAAGTTTTCGGCTCTGGTTTTGAAACATGAGACCTCTTATGCCGCGAGTTGGAATCATATTTTTAAATAAATAATTATATATATATATATATATATATATATATATATATATATATATATATATATCAGAAGAATGAATTAGTGTTAAAATGTTGGCATAAAATAAATTCAAATTTCAATAATATAGTTCTTACTTAATAAGCTACTATATTTCCATAAAATTCCCTCTAACTTATCAAATGTCTATAGTATAACTAATTTTAATTTCGATTTCTATATACCCCCCTCTATAACCTCTTTACAGTATTTCAATTATAATTTATAAACTTTCACCTACTTTTTAAGCCCCTTTTACTCCTCTTTTAATTTTAAATTAATATTTCATTCATCATAAAACACTAAATTAATGTCATAAGGTTAATATTCGGGTTTAATTTTATAAAACTTCTCCCTTTTATAACAAATGCCTTACATCCTCTCCTGAGAACTGTCTCGTGCCTTTCGTCTGACTGAAACATTGAAATAGATAAGTTCTGTATCAGGTTTTGACAGGTTGATTTTGTTTAACTTTCACGGTTAAATTCTACTTTCTGTCCCCCCCCACCACACTAACTGTATAAACACGAATTCAATCCACATTGGAGTTGATAAGACAGGCGACTGATAATTTTGTCTGCCGAAATAGACTATTCCCCATATGAGGTGATTCTAGATTTTATTGTTAATTAATTATATTGCTCTGTATTAATAAATACACTGAGCTATTTTTATGAATCAGTTTTAATATTTCAATATATACCAAAGGATTTCTTAACTTTATATATATATATATATATATATATATATATATATATATATATATATATATATATATATTATGCAGTGTTACATTAGAACATGCATATATCTACTACAAAACTGTTCACTTTATGAAAATTTCCAAACAACGGAAGTGGGGGATATTTGCTTCGATAACTGCATATTTCAATAAAAATTTTAGTAACACAGTGATTCATCACCTGACGTTGAAACAAAAATGTACAATTTTGTAGTGTTTATGTGTATGTTCTAATGTAACACTGCAAAAGATAAATAAATATTTACGGCTCTACTTTGGGTAGTGAGCACTATTTTTTAAATTAATGTTTTGAACGGTGTTATCTTACTCTTCGTTCTCCTACACTTTGATATATATATATATATATATATATATATATATATATATATATATATATATATTTTTTATGTTTATGCATTCTTCTTATAGATATAAATATTTAAGTAATTTCATTTACTTAAATATTTGTATCTATAAAAAGAATGTATAAACATAAATAAGTCTTAAAATAATTTTCAGACTTTGTCCATTTCATAATATATATATATATATATATATATATATATATATATATATATATATATATATATATATATATATATATATATATATAAATATATATATATATGTATATATATATATATATATATATATATATATATATATATATATATATATATATATATGCATGTGCATGCTGTTGTCTGATTTTTTATATTTGCACTGGACGAGTAGGTTGAAAAAAGGGGTGGTTGGAAATTAATTCAAAATTAATTTGTATTTAGAAAGAATAGGGAGGGGGATGTTGGAATAAACAATCATGTTAGAATGAACAGACCGATTGGAATAAACATGGCAGGTTGAAAAAATAATAATAAAAAAATAAAATTATAAACCTAGCCAGGCACGTTTAATCTGGTCGCATGTGTACGAAAATTACGTCGAAGATGTGCCATTGCGTCGGAAAAACTAGAATATCTATACGGATAAACTGATGATTGAACTATAGGTTCTATCCTAGTAGATTCTTTATAGAATCATTATGAGTTACTCTTCGAAAATATAATTTGTAACACAATAGTCGAGCCCTCTATATAGAGATTCATTAAGCGTAGCTTTGATGTGGGTCAAGGCCGATAATATAGGACATCGAGAAAGAGGATTATACTAAGTCGTAATTCATCAAGGGAGATAACCTTAGAACAACGTTAAAGTGTCCAAAGCCTTGTTTAACGTCATGTTACCTCCTGTCGGAAAATCTATATTCGCTGTATAATGTAAAAAGCTGAAGGCAAGCTTTAAAATTAATTCCATACTTAGTATCACATATGAACTCAGCGTCAATAAGCAAAAGTCGCATTTCTTTATGTCCTTATTGAGATTAACGTAGGGAACTTTATTTCTATAGCATACAAAAACCCCATCATAATGAATACCTTCTTGCTTTGTTACCCAAGCGAATCTCATTGCCGATAAAAGACAGCAGACATTTAAAAAGTATCAAACGTACTAAATTAATATTCCCCCTTCGACAAAAATATTTCCAAACGAATTAGCCAATATTAAATAAACCAATTAATCATGGCCTTTTTAGTCATATAGGCGATGAACAAATAAAATCATTTTTATGGGCAACTAAACATCTGCGATAGATAATAAGTCCTATTTCAATCGTAACAATAAAATAATATTATCATAGCTTATTGCAAGTAGATGCACTGAAATAAGACGGCAAAACAATATAAAATATACACCGTAAATATATCAATCGTGAAAAAAAATTCGTATATCCCGTCATATCCTACGGACAAACCTAAACTAATAATTTTATTTTTTACTAATGCTGCCACATATTGTCTCTATTTAGAGATCATTGATAAAATTTAAAGAAGAATCTGCAATGTTATTTATTCTCACCTGGCATCTCAGTTTCAGTCACTTCTCTACCAATATAATGTAGCTTCCTTATGTCTTTTCTATAAATATAATTTACTTGACACCCCACTGAGTCAGGATGTCACACAAGGTCAGTTTTTAAAGTGGGGAACCCGAATGTTTCCACTCGGGTCACTGGTCTAAACCTGGTCTTAGCTGGTCATAGCTTGCCCAAGCTGGTCAGAGCTGGTCTAAGCTAGTCCTAGCAGTGATACTTACCAGCACAGGGACGAGACTTTCATAGCAATAGTTCTGATGACATTTTATTTAAGCGCAGTACTTGATTGGCGGCAACGTCTCATCATCTTGCAGTTGAAATGCCTAGATGTAACCGCAACTTCTATGCTAACAAATTTCATTTTCAATTTCTCGAACATCTCACTTGTGTAAAACTCTTCCTGTTTCTTACTTTCCAGGCAAATTTAATCTGCAAAAATTTAAATCGTCATCTGTCAACTGTTATTCTTTTATTCTGTTATTCTTTTATTCTGTTATTCTTTTATTCTGTTATTCTTTTAATTCATGTTCTTTTATTCTTCATGTTATTTTTAACCCTAGAATACTAACCTTGGGTATATAGAACCCAGCGCAAATTTTCCTATTTTAATTACAATTTCCAGTACCTGATTTTCTTACCTAACTAATGTTTTTCAGTTCCTATTAATGTTATCTCAAAGTACAAAGTTTAAAGTGCTTTGAACAAAGTACAAAGTTTGAAGTGTTTTGAACAAAGTACAAAGTTTGAAGTGTTTTGAAGTATTTCAAATAATGATTTATATTTAATATTTTTTGATATTTTCAAAGTCGTTTATGATATACCCATAGTTAGTAATGGTGTAACTTTAATTGATGCTTAGTGTTCTAGGGTTATTAACGTATTTGTTTCCGTTTTTTCGTATATTCTTCACATCTTAGCATCTTTATTGCATTGCTTGCTTTGGAATGATTAAAAAAAACTATTACATGTCTAATTACTGTTCTACTGACTGGGGTCAGTTTTAAAGACATATATTTAAAGCCATTGTCATTTCAACGTCAACCATTAAAAACATAAACTTCTCTGTGGTTATCTCAGGATTTTCTAAATTCTTTCTTATTTCATTTCATCTATGCCAATTATACTCTATTTATTTAAGTACAAATCTCATTATATCCTACAAAAAACTCTTAATCGTCTGATTCAAATGGACTGAAGCAGTACCTCTTTTTTTGTAAGTTTCTTTAAATATGACTGCTTTTTTTTTTAAAAAATTGTTTTTATATTTTTATGATGTTTTTTCTTTCTTTTCTGAATATGGAGAGTGTAAAAAAATATCCAAATGTTTTATACTTTGGCCTATTTTTTTAAACATTCTGAATGATTATGTCTCTCTTGACCAAAAAACATACCGGTGGTGGAGTAATGGATAGCAACTCGGATTAAGGAATCGGGGAGCCGATTTCGAATTCCAATCGAATCTATTACATTCACTTATATACTTTGGAAAAAGTATGTATCGTCTTCTTCTCCCTTCCCCCAGGTCACTTAAAAATCCTATTCTTCTCTTCCTCACTACTCATTTCAAAACTGGCTTGTTAGAGAAACCACAATGATATCTTGCGAGCCTATGTTCCTCAAGGAATTTAAAGGCATAATATAAAACATATCTTTAAAAAAATAATTAGATTTAAAATTCATAATGTTTCTCTTTCGTTCCTCGTTATTTCACTCGTCTCTCTTTCGGGCGCATGTGCAGTCGCGTCAATCTAAACATAAAATTTATCCTATGAAGTCCGTAACCTGAAAACATTTTCCATTTTGTCATACAAAAATGTCCCCCACAATTTTTCTTCACATCATCTAAATATCGTTACCGACACACACACACACGCACACACACACACACACATATATATATATATATATATATATATATATTATATATATATATATATATGTGTGTGTGTGTGTGTGAAAATTTCTCAAAGTAAACCTGTAGAGCACAAAAGACACCTCACAAAAAACAACTTAGCTAATGCACTAGCTTCCATTTTTGAAACATGGTTAGAACTATGTAGCGAAAAAAAACATTTAATTTATACTATTAATGCTCTGTAAATTTACATCGAGTACTATTTTGTAAAAATAAAAATATCTATAAGAACACCGGATTATATATCTTACTGTTCTTTCTTTTTATTTACACACACACACACACACACACACACACACACACACACACACACACACACACACACACACACAGATATATATATATATATATATATATATATTGCAGTTAAAAAGTTTGAAGCCATCGCCATAATTGGAATAGGATGAACTTGCTTAAAATACGAACAACAATAGTCAGAAATACTCGAAATATGTCAAGTAATCTCCGCGGGAAATTTTCGAAAACACAATTCTGCTTAACAATTCAAATCTCTTCATTGATGTGTTGAGTCCTTTGGCCGCTGGCGTACATTCGTCTATAACACATTAAAAATTCCCTTTATAACCCGTGCGGCGATAGCTACGAGGTAGGATTACTGACTGATGCCAAATCGGTCGGGTTTCGAACCCGGCTTGGAGCAATCGCATGTCTAATACGCTGATGTTCTGTGATACAGCAGAAAAGTTTTGTATGTGTCTGACTAGGTATGTTCCGAGTGCGTACGCACGATGTTATCATCAGGGTGTTGTGTTTTTTCTAAGACAAAATTGTCGCGTTCCTCATTTTTCTAAAAGAAAATTTTGTTCATCTGGAAATTATTTTTTTTTTTACGTATGAAGTGAAAAACACTAAGGTTTTTTACTCTACGATTTAAATGTCACATTTTATTTAACATTAGGATATTTTATGAATAACTTACCTCCCTTGATGTTTACATCTAAATTTTAAACTACAATTCAAATCGACTTTGCTAAACCAGACGTAGCGAAACTGGTAAAGCCCATCAGGCTATATGGCGTTTCCGTGTAGGATACAAGTTCGATTCCTGTCGGAAAACATACTTTCTATGAAAATATCTTGGACGTCCAGGTCAGTAAATGTTGTTAATACAGTTTATTATAAACAGAGCATTTAGTTCATATTTGTATCTATGAAATGACGTTAAAACAATATATATATATATATATATATATATATATATATATATATATATATAAAAAAGTCGACATAGAGGCGACAGTCTGTTTTGATATTTACCCCTTGTGTGTTGAACGTCAATTTTTGCTAAGTTTGTTTTTTTATTACTGTCTTTTGTGTTCTTACGACTGTTTTGAAAAGATTTTGATTTTTTCTTTTCTTTTTTTTACCCACCTCTTTTTTTTTTTAATTTTTACCTCCTTAATTTTTTGTTTCTTTTTTTCTTTTATTCTAGTTTTCTTTTTTAATTTTCATTTTCTTTAATTTCTCTTTTAATTATAACTTCGTTTTCTTTTGTTTGTAAACCCTTGTCTGTGTTTCGCTTTATTTTTTGTTTGACTTACCGTTAATTCTTTAATTCTTTCCTTTTTATTATCCTTTAAGTTTTTAGTGTTTTTTCTTTTTCAACTTTGTATTGTCTATTTGTATAATTTTTTTTGTAACCTTTTTTCTGTCTGTTGTCCATTTATTTGTCCATTTGTTTTGTAGTAAACTTTGTATTGTATATTTTCTTTTGTTTATTTGTTTTGGCGTCACCATTTTGCTTTTTGTAACTAGCTCTGTCTAGTTTTAACATGTTCTTTTGTTTTTTTCGTTTTTCTTTTTTCGTTTTACTTTTTTTTAATTTTATTGTTTCGCCGTTAAGCGAACTTTTAAATCTTTGTCGATTATTTATTGTATGTTTTATTTTTTTCTTGCCGTGGTTTCATTTGCTTGTCTCGCTTTCGGGCGAGCTTTGTGTTTTTAATTTTTGTGTATTATGTTATTTTTGACTGTTAATTTTTCTTTTCCTTTTTTTTATGTTTTCGCCTATAAGTCGGAATTTTATTAAATATTTCCCTCCCCTTCCCTTTAAAAAATGGAAAAGAAGAAAAAAAGCGCCTTCTTTTTTAGTGATTAAAAAGAAACCTAATCTGGCTGATTATAGGAAGTCAATTAGGAAACATTTATTTAACCCTGATAAAGACAGTCTGGAAGAATACCCAGCCCATGAACCTATTTCCCATAGCGAGGATGATATTGTCGGGAAAAATGAAAATTTGGAAGTAATCACTCCAAGTATGGAGGCCAATAATGGCAACCAGAAAAAAAGAAAATATTACGGAGGCAAATAATGGCCATAAATCAAAAAAAGACATGGAAGCCAAGAATGGCCCACAAGACAAGACTGAGGCCGGGGAATCGCCCTCTTGTTGGAAGTCCCCACCTAACTGCATAATCAATTTAGCGGAGTTCTTGGAGCGAGCTAAGAGTTACGCTCATCTTGTCGTAGAAGGTGGACTCTTAGATGACCCCCAAGAACTGAGAAAAATTGACAAACGAATAGTGTCAGGTTTCGTCGTCGACAAGCGTACGCGCAAAATTTGTCACTCGAGGAAAGACACAGTGTTAAAATCACTGGAATCCTTTGGGTTTAAACCCCTCAGAATAGTTAAGGGAGCCAATTATTTCATGTGGGACGTACTGTTACCCACACCGGAAGACTGCTTTGCTGCATCAACCCGTGATTTAATAACTAAAGATTTTATCTTGCGCACGGAGTATGGAGGGTCGAAGAACGACCTCCTAGCAGTATAGGAGGTCCCTCCTCAGGTTATCGGGGAACACTTCACCGCGTTCCTGTCCCAGTACGGCAAAATACTAGGCGCTTTCTGCGATAGCCTGAACGGGGGGAGTGGAGCTTTGAAATCATGTTGAACGAAGATGCCTTACGCTCCATCCTCATCTGTCTGGTTGTTAAAAGCTTGAAGTTACCCGTCATTGTGACCGGCCGAAAACAGGCATGCTGGAAGTCTGGAAGCTCCAGTAGACCAAACCCCCCCTTCTGACCGCGCCTCTACCTTCCGCCTCGCCTGTAATGGGCGTGCCAGCTTCCGAGACCGGTTCGGTCAAACCTTCCGTTGGCATAACATACAATGCCTCATTCCCCAACGAGCCTTCGCCCGCTGCTAGTGCAGTTGCGGGAAAGGGAGAGGGGAATGGCTGGTGGCTGGTAAGGCCAGAGGGAAGCGCGAGACAGCGGGTCCTCTGTCCCCTGAAGCCCCAAGGATTAAAGGCACGCACAGTCCCACTCCCTCTGGCAACGTTAAGGTCGATGCTCCGTCCTCTCAACAAGCATTCAAGGAACAACAAAGGAAATATTATCCTGGGTTTGAAAAGTCTGAAAAAATAAAGGAAATAAAAAGACATTAGACAATCAAAAACAGACAATTCCTATTCCTTCAACGTCCTCTGCCCGATCCGCACCTTCACCCAAAAAGATACCTTCCCCTCTAATTACACCGTCGAAAACTCGTCCTCCCAGCAGAGATCCCAGCCCTTATAAACATAGAATAGTCTACACCCCCTTCATACTCCCAGCCCTTCCCCTGCTAAACAAAGATCCTTCTACACCCCTCTGCACACTCCCAGTCCTCCTCCCGTTAAAAAATCAGAAATGCCTCCTCCCTCTTCCAAACGGCAGAGAAGCCCTACTTAAGAACAAAAAGATAGGAAGAAAAAAGTGCCCAAACACATTTTCAACACGGGGGTAGATGTCTGTCGTATTTTCACTGCTCAGCCAGAGAGAGCCCGTGATTATGGGAACCGGATTAAAAAATTGAAATATCTACTATGAATTAGGCAATATGCCGACCTAGTCGTAGAGATGCCTCAAAACTTCCCGCTCGCTCAAAGGGTGCTAACGGGAACTGGCGCAAAGCAGATTTGGGGAATGCTGGACGAGGCCATCATGTCGTACAAGATGGCCTTGCCGACCGCTATTGTCCAAAACAAGCAATTAATGCAGCTGAAACAATTTTGTGCAAGGAGGGTCCCCGTTTTAGTTCACCCTCCCTGTATAGAGCTATAAAACTAACGTTTCCCTGGGATATCGGCGGAATCTCCCAAGACGGTACGATCAGGACTGAGATGGGCCATGGGTCTATGGGAGAAGCTGTTGGTATCCTGACTCCGATCATGTTCAAACCAGTACTGCAACTCTAATCTGTTTTCATTATGGCACTCTGGTTAGCTAGTTAAAATGTACGGGGCCCGAGGTCCGAGTCTCGCAGGGCGAGGCTCCCTCGTGACCTTCAGCGCATCGGGGTGAATGTTTGTTGTGTGCAAGAGACCTGGTTTTCTTCTCATGACCGTGAGGATATACTGTCTAAGTGATTTGCACTTTATTCAACATGTTTTGATGGTCGTTCGAGGGGTGTCTCTTGGCTAGTGAGCAGCTCTTTGAAGGTTGCATGTACCCTTGTCTTCGCGGATCCGGCGGGCTTACTTTGCGTGCTGGATGTTACCATAAAGGATAAGGTTCTATGTCTCATTAGCGTTTATGCGCCCAATAACCATGCTGAGCGGTCTGCTTTGTTTCGGTAGATCGGGTCGTACTTGACGACATCTCGTCGGGTAGTTTTAGCGGGGGATTGGAATGCCGTCTTTGACCCCGATATAGATCGTATAATGTAAAAATAGGGTACTAACCACCCGGACGTGAAACCATTTCGGGACTTTATCAATGAGTTTGATCTTGTCGATAAGTTCCTGAATGAACACACTCGGGAGGTAGTATGGACTTAGACAAATAGTGGCAACTCGGCTCCTGGGACGCTTGCTAGCTACCTCGACCGAGTCCTAGTTAGGAGAGTCGATGTTGGGCTCTTAGGGTGTCCAAGCTTCCACTATATAATTTATACGGATCATAGGCTTGTCCGGGTCCGTGTAAACGCAGATAAGCCTAAGGTTAGGTTGGCTGGGTACTGGAAATTAAACTGTTCACTATTTGGTGAGCAGGATTTCCGGGACCAGTTGCTACTAATGATTCAGAGGGAATTGACGGGGGGCGGTTGTGGGGAACGCTTTGTGGGTTAATTTAAAATAAAAATTAGAACGTTTGCTGCCGATTTTAGTCGTCGACTCAATCTAGATAGATTAGCGGTGGAAACGGCTTTAGAAGAAAAAGTTGATCCGGCCGTGAAATCCCGTGTTAGTGAGGAAATAGCCTTAGCTAAGGCAGAGTTGTCCTCCTTGCTTATTACGAAGGATCAAGCTCTGGTAGGTAGGGTTAGGTTAAAAAGAATGTCTTCTGAGGCGACGAATATGGCCGCTGAACTGCGTGCAGAGGAGAATCGGAACGCGTCTAGGCGACATATAGCGTGCGTCACATTGCCGGATAAGCGGGCCGTGACTACAAACGCGGGTATATGCGAGGCCTTTCGAGATTACTTTCAGGATCTTTTCACCAGGGATCCCGGTCTGAGCTGTGCTCATTTCGACGCCTATTTAGCCGACTTTCCCTGCCTCGAATTATGGGATTTACCTATTAGTACGTACTGCCAAAATGTAAAAAGCTTATCAACCGAGGCGAACAAATTAAAAGGAAAACTAAAAACGAGTTTCCCCGAAGTATTTTCAGCAGGTCTCGGAAGATGTAAGAAAATGGCAGCTAATATCGAAATAAAGCAAAACGTTCAACCTGTTTTCAAGAAAAAAAAGGAGCGTACCGTTTGAAAAAAAAAAAAAATTGACCAAAAATTAACTTAACTCGAAAATACGGGCATATTGAAAAAAGTAGAATACAGCAAATGGGCCGCACCGACGGTCTACATCAAAAAGAAATCAGGAGAAATTCGAGTTTGTGCTGATTTTTCTACAGGTTTGAACGCAGCAATAAAGGACTACCACTATCCTCTACCCAGTCAAGAAGTATTCACTAAATTAAGTGGCAGAAAATATTTTCGAACAGCCCACGTTAAACCGTCCTTGTGCCACATGATGCACACGTGGGGGGGTGACTAAATATAGTCAGTAGTTCAAGTCGAGTCAAGAGTCGAGTCAGAGGCAGTCTGAAACAGAGTCGCGTTCAAACAATTACTGCAAGACATTGGAATAGTGATACTGGTCGAGACTACATTGTTCTCACTACTAAACCTGATTGTTCATACTAACACTTCTACTTCTCTGTATATATTCCTGTTTGTAATATATCTGTGTTATTCCATACTTGTGTTCGCGTTCTTCTTGATTGGTTCTACCTTGGACTATCACCGTGCTACAAGGAACCGGGCCATAACAATATTTTCTTTTATATAAAATTTTTCAAGATCCACTTTTACATGACTTTTATGTTTGTTTTTTTTTATGTAAATTAGTTAATGTAAATTTGTTCTATTTGTACAAGTGTTAATATTTTAAATTTAAGCCTGTGTTAATCTTCAACCGTCTTTTTTTCTGTTTAGACTTGTTCTGATCACTCCCAACCTAACTAGCTTAGTTGCTTTGTCTTTCTATCTCTCTATAAATCTCATTTCCCTTATTTGTTGTTTGTTCCTCTTCTTTCTTTTCCCTCTTTCTTGTTTCTTTCTTTCCTTTCTTCCTTTTTTCCTTAATTTTTATTTTTCAAGTTTCTTAAGAAAATTTAGAATTCATTTCTTTAACAAACATATTTGCATTGACAAGTCCTAGGGAGAATCCCCTAGGAACAAAATGGCCATCTGAATGGGGTAATCTGTGATGCAATTTTGTAATTCCCGTATATACTTTATAAGAAATATATTGAACTCTCTTTTGTGGATCAGCTTTAATGTTTTATTTTAATAGGATCTATTTGATTTTTACCATTATATATATATATATATATATATATATATATATATATATATATATATATATTATTTACATTATTGCATTTTTTACCATAGCAAATGATAAAAGCAAAAAAATTGCAATATGAGCACTGGTAAAAATTGTTGCTGAAGACATTAGGTTTATAATACCTAGAAATTCATACACAGATGTCCTAAAGGACACATGCCACATTCAGTTTATAAAGGCGTTGGTTAGATCCAGTGACAGGACCGAAAGAGTGTTAGTTCAATACCCGGTTAAGGCAGTGGAGAACTTTCAGAGGGAAATTAACAAGAGATAACTGATAACTGACATCCATTAAACATGGCACGTGGAACTAGAAGAGTCTACCCCAGTGAGCGAAATAAAGAGTTAAGTTCGACAGTCCAACAACCTGAAGAAGGCTGGAGCGTACAACGGCCGAAACGTTGTAATAAATATGGCGACAAAGATGAGGACAATAATCCGAAAAGTGTAAATAATGTACATAATACTTCATCTCAGAAATATATATATATATATATATATATATTTCTGAGATGAGGTAGTATGTACATTATATTCATTTTTGAAACATGGTTAGAAATCTGTAGCGAAAAACATATTTTAAACCAGTTAATTTACAATAATAATGCTCTGTAAATTTACAGCAATTGAGCACTATTTTGTAAAACTAAAAATATCTAAAAACACCGGATTATATATCTTACTGTTCTTTCTGAGATATATATATATATATATATATATATATATATATATATATCAGTGAGAGATACAATCGTATTGGATTCTATATCAATAATACCCTCTTCATTAATGATAACAGATTGATTGATGAAAGGCAGATACATAGAGAAAACGAGAGCTAGCTAGTAAGATATATAGATGAAAAGACTGAAATACATATATAAACCGAAATAGATAGATACATACATGAACGCACATAGATAGATAGATAGATAGATAGATAGATAGATAGATACGCAGAGTGCGAAAAATATATAAGAACAGAATCGCATAGATAGGAATAGGTTCAGATAGATAGATAGATAGATAGATAGATAGATAGATAGATTCGTACTGTGAGAAAATATATAAGAACAGAATCGCATAGATAGATAGGAATAGGATGTGATAGATAGATAGATAGATAGATAGATAGATAGATAACAGACTCTGATAATTAAATATGAACATAGTGATATTGATTGATAGATAGATATCTAGATATGTGAACAGAGATAGGCAGATAGATACATCGCTTAATTGATAGATATGAACCGCCTGAGATAGATAAATAAATATGGAGTGACTGAGATAGATAGATAGATAGATAGATAGATAGATAGATAACAGCCTCTGATAATTAAATATGAACATAGTGATATTGATTGATAGATAGCTAGCTAGATATGTGAACAGAGATAGGCAGATAGATACATCGCTTAATTGATAGATATCAACAGCCTGTGATAGATAAATAAATATGAAGTGACTGAGATAGATAGATAGATAGATAGATAGATAGATAGATAGATAGATAGATAGATAGATAACAGCCTCTGATAATTAAATATGAACATAGTGATATTGATTGATAGATAGCTAGCTAGATATGTGAACAGAGATAGGCAGATAGATACATCGCTTAATTGATAGATATGAACCGCCTGAGATAGATAAATAAATATGAAGTGACTGAGATAGATAGATAGATAGATAGATAGATAGATAGATAGATAAACACACCCAAAGACATAGAAAGGAAGACAGATGCATAGAGAAAACGATAGCTAGCTCGCAAGATACATAGAGGAAAAGACTGAAATACATCCATAAACCGAGATAGATGCATGAACACACATAGATAGATAGTTTAAAGAATTATACAATATTAATATTTCGATTTTATTGTAACTTTTGATTTCATAACCCGCAAAACATTTTCGTAATTTTACCCAAAAGCTTCCCGAAAGTCTTCATAAGTAACACAATAAATAATTTTATGATTCCCCTGTTTTCGTCTTCACTTTCTTTGGCAGCCGCACTCACACACACATACATGAATTCTAAATGAATACATCTCTTTCTTCCCCGTCTGTCTCTTTGCATATATATATATATATATATATATATATATATATATATATATATATATATGTATGTATTATGTGTGTACAATGCCACCCGTTGTGTAATAAATAACCACTCTGAAAGAGACCCAGACACTCTTTCTATAGAGCCTTTCCGCTGTAGGAGATTTTCTCGCCGGGAGAATACGTCATAACTTTGTCATCATGAATAAGCTAGACAAAATACAATTATGTCGGCTAAGTTATAAGGAAACCTGGTAGAAACGAAAGAAATAAGCCATTATATTGAAATCGCGTTGAGTGGTGAATGTTCTGTATAAGGAGTGGTTTCTCGAAGGCATCGCGATTTTCGATGTCGTAAAGTTTGTACAAGAATTTCTGAGAATTAAAAGAGACGTTAACTAACCAAAGTTAGAAAGCTTCGTCGAAATCACTAGAAACAAGACGTCTTGATAGGAAAGGAATGGTTAATTAATTTAAAATAATTATTTCTCTCACATACAAATAGAGAATTCAAATCGAACAAGAGACAAAAAAAAATGAAAGATTAAAGACTGGAAAAAAAAAATCAGAAATATTTGGATAAAGCAAAACAGGCGTAAAGAAAAACTCGAGAAAGACGAAGCTAATTTATCTCCATTAGAGCAAAGAAAAAAAAAACTTTAACTTGTTCAGATGTATTTTTAATGTCTTTCACTCTTAACTTGTTTTTCGAAATTTTCTTTTCTCTTTTTAGTCTCAGATAATTGCATGCTCGATATGAATTCTAACCTGCAATGGCGGTTAAAGGCAATAACAAACCGCAGTGTTTTCCTTCCAAGAAACGAAGCAATTTGACTGAGGTTATATATGGTGAAAAGAATAAAAATGTCTTGAATATACACGAACATACACTGTATATATTATTTCAACAATCGAAGATATCGATCGTCTGTCTTAACAATCCTTGCGTGGACAGAGTCCATTTCTATACGTATCGGCGGAGAGAAGAGATAGATAGATAGATAGATAGAGAGAGAGAGAAAAGTAGGTAGATAGATAGATAGATAGATAGATAGATAGATGAAAAGTCAGAGATAGATGTATAAACTGATATAGATAGATGAACACATGTAGATTGATAGATAAATTTATATATAAACACTGAGATAGTTATATAGACACACATAGATACATAGATGAACAGAGAGAAATATATAGATCAATAGATCGATAGATAGATAGATAGATAAGAACAGCTTGATATAGATAGATAAATATGTAGAGTATATATATATATATATATATATATATATATATATATATATATATATGAAGATAGAAAAAACAAGCATAGATAGATAGATATGAACAGAAACTGTGATAGATAGATAGATAGATAGATAGATAGATATGAACAGCAACTGTGATAGATAGATATGAAAAGAGACTGTGATAGATAGATAGATAGATAGATAGATAGATAGATAGATAGATTGATAGATATGAACAGACTGTGATAGATAGATAGATAGATAGATAGATAGATAGATAGATATGAACATAGACTGTAATAGATAGATAGATAGATAGATAGATAGAAGATAGATAGATATGAAAACAAGCACAGCTATATTTGAACAGCCTCTGATAGATAAATATGAGCCGACTGATATTGATTGGTAGATAGATCAAAAGAATAAAAATCTTTTCGACATACACGAATATGCACCGTATATACTCGTGTAACGCACGATCTCGTGTAAAGTTCACCCCCTCCAAATATTCACTTATAAAAAATAATTTTATCATGTCCCTCGTGTAACGTTAGTAACGCTATACTCGTTGCGTAAACACTTACAGCCATAAACAACCGAACGTAAAACATCTTATAAACTTAAAAGATGGAAAAGATGCTTATTCGCTATATTTGAATTTAATAATACGTTATTAATATGTGAATATTACATGCATTATTACTGGATAAATTTAAGTAAAACATCAGCTTTATCAAAATCATGCATATTTTAAATGCCACTGTACTTTCTGACTACAGTAAATGGATGTATAGTTTGGTTCATGTCGTAGCCAAGGTCAGCAGTATATACGCTAATTTTATATCTCATGTATGATGGGAACCTCTTAAAATTAGATCTTCAAAAGTCACATGATATGCGATTATATAAGGTATATGGTAATATAATGCCAATAATAGCCGTTTCCCTATAAGGAAACATTTGGCATTCATTAACCAAATATCCAGTACTGGTGCCAGCTGAAATATATAATTTTTTCTCTTAAAATAATTTTCCAGCAAATAGGTTACTCATGTCCTGTTGATGTTTCCAATAGTAGAGGATATTTCTTTCCTTACCTTTTATTTGAATTAGTATGGAAGGTTAATTCTTATGACATTATTTTCTGTTACATGTGCTATCCCTTTTAGTTGTTGCTGCTGTTGGAAGATCTCAAGTAATGTGGTCTCTGTTATTTGGTACAGTTCTTTGTGATTATGTATCGCCAGGTCGCAAGGTTCAAAGAAACATTTTTTTCGCTAAAACTCACAGGTTTCACTCACTGAAAGTCATCTTTAGCAAATGTTGTATCGTCGAGGTGAATGACAGACAGAGAAGAATGAGTGTCTTATATATTTATTCAGCACCATGAATCCGGCGCTAACGGATACTTACAAAAAACACAGTACAATAAGTTATAAAACAATTAACAAGACAACTTACAAGGGATACAGGAGGGTCAAATGCTGTATAGCCAAACGAAGAAAGATCAGTCCGAATATTAATTAGCTTATTGTCAACTTATTAATAAACTGATCGTAGAGTATTTAAGACTACGAATCAGTCCATCTGGTAGAGTGTTGAAGGTGGTGATAGCTACTCTACAACAGCAACTGATATTATAAAGTGGTTGTATATTTTTTTTATACAGCAAACAATTTATGTATTTCTGAATGGGTTTAGAGACATGCATGACATCCATGCGTAAGCTTCAATCTCACGAGGCTATTTAAGAACATGACTCGAGTTAAAGAAATAAGGTTGTATTTGTATAAACACAAAGACAAATACATATGCAGTTTCTTTCCTAACCTTTTGCTTAAGGTATAGTGGAAGATCAGATAGATGATTATATCTTTATTTTCTCAATGATTTCCAAGTGTTACCCATTTGAATTTGAATTTTAGTATCTGTCGATATTTCTGAAATGAAGTGGTGTAAATATTTACACTATTTACATCGTTCGGTCTGTTGTTTTCGTCTTTATTGGCATATTCACGTTTCGGCCGTTGCACGCTCCAAATATCTTCAGGTGATATGCATTGGAATTTCGAACCCTTTATTTAGTCCACGGGAGTAGATTGTTCTCATTCCACGTGCCATGCCGTTTTTGGATATCTCAGTTTCAGTTAAAGAAAAGCAACAATAACAGAAATTGTAATATGAGCTCTGGTAAAAAATGTGTAACGAGATATTAGGTTTATAAATGCTCAAAATTCACACAAAAAATGACCCAGTGGCTAAAAGCGTTGGTTGAAGTAATCCAGAAAGTAACCTGACCCAAAGCGTTTTGAGTTCAATACGTGGCCACAGCAGAGAGAACAAAAAATTGGAGAGTTGGGTTAGCAAAGGAAAGTAACTGAAACTAAGATAGCCCAAATATGAGATATCCATAGAGAAGAACATGACTAAAGACTGTGTGTACGCAATCCCGTGCAACTGGGGAAAGAAATATAAAGGAGAGACAGGCCACCACCTTAAGGTAAGGATTCAAGAACACCAAAAGTGGAAAAATCAGGCGTGGCTGACCACATATGGAGAGAAAAGGGAGATCACCGCCCTTTGTGGGATCAGGTTGAAATCATAGACAAAGAACATCATTGGGAAATTCGTAACCTTAAGGAATCAGTACATATGCTAGGCTACAAGAATTTCCTGAGCCGACCAAGCATAGAAATGAATACAATATGTGAATAAGGATTGCCAGAGAAAAGAGATGATAATAAAAAAATTGCAATATGAGCTCTGGTAAAAACAGCATTGATAACAGCAAAAATTGCAATATGAGCACTGGTAAAAATGTTGCTGAAGATATTAAGTTTATGTCGCAGAAATTCATACGCGGATATCTTTAAACACACATGGCACAGTGGATAAAGGCGTTGGTTAGATCCAGTGACAGGGCCAAAGAGTTGTGAGTTCAATACCTGGTTAAGGCAGTGGAGAACTTTGAGAGGGGAATTAACAGAAGATAACTGATAAATGACATCCATTAAACGTGGAACTAGAAGGGTCTACCCCAGCGAGTGAAATAAAGGGTTCAGTTTGACATTCCAACCACCTGAAAACGCCCGGAGCATACAACGGGCGAAACGTTGTGATAAATATGGCAACAAAGATGAAGGTGATAGTCCGAACAATGTAAATAGTGTACATATTAACTCATCCCAGAAATATAGACAGATATACAAGGTTGAAAGTATTTAGAGAAAGGACATAGGGGAGCTACATTATATCGGTGGGGAAGTAACTGAAGCTGAGATGTCAGGTCAGGATAAATAACATTGCAGATTCTTCTCTGGATTTTATCAATCATCTCTAAATAGAGACAATATGTGGCAGCATTAGTAAAAATAAAATTATTAGTTCTATTTTTTTCGTAGGGTATGATGTGATATATACAAATTTTTTCACGATTGGTATATTGAAGGCATATATTTTATATTGCTTTGCCGTCTTATTTCAGTGCATCTACTTACAGTAAGCTATGATAATAATCTTTTATAGTTACGATTGAAATAGGTCTTATTATCGATCGCAGATGTTCAATTGTCCATAGAAATGATTTTATTTGTTCATCGCCTATATCACTGAAAAGGCCATATTTAAGGAGTGTTTGTTTAATATTGGATAATTATTTTGGAAACATTGTTGTCGAAAGAGAATATTAATTTCGCACGTTTGATACTTTTTTAAATGTCTGCTGTCTTTTATCGACAAGGGGATTCGGTTGGGTGCCAAAGCAGAGAGGTATCATACTAACGGATTTTTTTTTATTTTTATAGAAATAAAGTTCCCTTCGTTTATATTAGGACATTGAGAAATACGAATTTTGCTTATTGGCAATGAGTGCATATGCGAAAGTAAGTTTAGTTTTAGCTTTTTACATTCTACGACGGATTAGGTTGGTGCAAAAATAATGTCGTTTTTGACGTTCACCAAGATGGTTATCTCCCTTGATCAATTACGACTTAATAGTTAGTTTAATCCTCATTGGTTGTTCCATATTTTTGTCTTCGTTCAACATCTACGCTTACTGATTCGCTATATAGAGGGCTTGACTATTGTGTTACAAATTATATTTTCTCGATGTGCCTTATAATGATTCTATAATGAATGTTGTAAGATAGAACCTATAGCTACGTCATCAGTTAAGCTGGCTTGATGTAGAAGCCAATTCTATGCTAACAGCTTCTTCTCTCGCACTTCTCGCTTTTGCTCCTCCCTTCTGGCTCCATGCTTCCCAGCCAACTTCAATCTGAAAAATTTAAATCCAATTTTCAATCGCCATATACTGCCTACCTGATTACACTTTTCTCTTTCTGCTCATCATCATTTTTGTGGACGTAATACATACATACATACATACATACACACACATATATGTAAGCAAATATATGGATATAAATCCGACAGTATGAAGAAAAATATATACGGAAAAAACAAACAAAAATCCTTATATACAATTATGCTGTTTTAATGTTAATATGTCAACGTCAGACGTTTCGGTCTAATAAACCATCTTCAGGACATATTCATAAATTATAACATTATCAATACAACATGACAAAGACGATGTACATAAGAACAAGACTTATCCAAACAAATAGCTGAAAGTTTTATAAGATCAGCGCTCCGTTTAAAGCATGTTCACGTTGTCGTCACGTGGGCGACGCTGAAGATGGTTTATTAGACCGAAACGTCCGACGTTGACATATTAACATTAAAACAGCATAATTGTATATAAGGGTTTTTGTTTGTTTTTCCGTATATATTTTTCTTCACACACACACACACACACACACACACACACACACACACACACACACACACACACACATATATATATATATATATATTACTTCAAATATTATTAGAATGGACTCATTGTAATTTATATATATTTGTCGTTGGCTTATTTTCTGCAATTCTCAGTCATGTCCTGTCTATGTTCCGGTTTATCATGACATAAAAAATAACTCACCCACCTTCACCCTCTGAGCTTACTTATTCTATTTAGAGTAGATCTGACATTTAATTGGTTAATCAAGACATACCAGAAATTTATTTTTAATTCTGACCTTATGTCCCCACTACTAAAACTTTAGGAAAAGAGGTAACACTTTGCTTTTAAATTTCCTTAAAAATCACTAATCACCAGTTACTTACCATCGCCTGAAGAAGTACAATCATAGTCTTGAAACATCAAAGATTTTGTGTGGCGATTTCAACATGCTTTTATTATAATCTCTTATAATAAAAATAATATATACATTGTCACCTACAGACTATTTCCCAACTTATTAGTGTGGCTAGACATCTGGTTGCCTGAAGCCAGGATCGAAACCCAACTGATTTAGCATCAGTCGGAGATTTTTCCCCAAAACTATCAGCTCCCGACAGAGTGGAAGGTGATTTTTTACGTATTTATCTTTGAATAAACATGCCAGTGACTCAGAGAGTATCAAATGTAAACAAATGACGTCACACATTATGAAATGGACAAAGTCCGACAATTATTTTAAGACATTTTTATGTTTATACATTCTTTTTATGGATAGAAATATTTAAGTAAATGCTCTGTTTTTAATAAACAGTATTAAACAACATTTACCGGCCTGAATGTGCGTGAGAGATTCATAGAAGATTGATGTTCAAATACAGTAGATTCGACCTTGCTAACCGAACGCGACTCTGTGGCCAAATCGGTGAAGGCACGTCAAGCTAAATGACGGTTCCATATCGGATATAGGTTCGAATCCCGTCGGACGACGAAAATTTTCTGTGATAATTTCTCGGAAGTTCAGGCTGGTAAATGTTGTTTTATTCTGTTTATTATAAACAGAGCATTTACTTAAATATTTGCATCTATAAAAAGAATGTATAATCATAAAATGTTTTAAAATAATTGTCGGACTTTGTCCATTTCATAATATATATATATATATATATATATATATATATATATTATGGAGTAATCCTAATTCCTGCTGTCTGTAATTTATATGCGCTGTTTGAATATGGATAATAATAATAGGATTAACTTGGATTATATATCAACTGGATTTCCAGTGTAATTAACTGATGCATAATAACTATCAGGTCATCCCATAAGTTCTGTCTGAATTTTGAATAAAGAAAACAAGTGACCAAATGTTACATTTCATTACAGATTCAATCAACAATGTATTTTCCCTGATTATCTATGTCTTCCTTCCATCTATTAACAAGCTTACTAATTCCATTACTGTAAAATTCTTTTGGCTTTGATTCGAAGAACTCACAAATGTCAGTTTTACCCTCTTCCTGTGTTACAAAAGCTGTTTCTTCCAAATGATTCTGTAAGCTACAAAACAAATGGTAGTCTGAAGGAGCAAGATCAGGAGAATAAGGTGGATGAGGAATTTTCTCCCAACCAAGTTCTTCGATCTTTTATGACGTGATTCTTTCAGTGTGGGGTCGCTCATTGTCCTGATGAAACATCACCTCTTTTCGATTCAACAGAGCAGGTCTTTTTTCTCCTCAAAGCTTGGTTCAAACGCTTTAAGTGCTGACAGTATATTTGAGCATTAATTGTTGCATTAGGTGGTAAAAATTCAAAGTGGATTATTCCTTGGCAATTCCACCAGATTGAAAGAAGAATCTTTTGCCCATGAAGTTATTTTTTCGGCTGTGGCTGGTGCCTTCCCTTTTACCAAGCCACTGTCTACGACGCTTAACATTTCGATAGAAGATCCATTTTTCGTCGCCAGTCACAAGTCTATCCAAAAAAGATGAAACAAGTTGGCGAGAATGGGGAGAAGAGCAGATGTCAAGTCGGGATTTGAGATTGTTTTCAGACAATTCATGAGGCACACATTTTCCAGTTTTAGGAACTTTTCCAAGTTGTTGAAGATGACGATGAACAGTTGTATGGTTTGAACTGAGAACCACTGCCAATTCCTCAACTGATAAAGCAGGATTTCCTTCAAGGGCTGCTTCAAGAAGCTTTTCAGCAAACTCAAATGGACGTCCGGTTCGATCTTCATCTTCAAGGGTGAAATCTCCACCCCTGAATTTTGCAAACCATCTTCTGCAAGTTCTTTCATTCACACATTCTTCTCCATAAACTGAGTGAATGTTTCTAGCCACTTCGGCAGCTGAGTTTCCTTTCTTAAACTCATAAAGCATTATGTGCCTCAAATGATTCTTGGGTACTTCCATGTAAGCAGGGTTTTAATCAAACAAAATTTAATTTTATTGTTTTCTGAAATAAAATTTGATCAGTTTAAATGCATCTAAACATAAAAAATAATGTTCAGCTCCATTAGACATTATAAAATATTCTTTAAATTTCGTTCATGTTAACAAAAAGTTAAAATTCGGACAGAACTTATGGGATGACCTAATAAATATGCATAGAAAACAAATTTAATAGAAATAAATCCCATTTACCCTTTTAGTGGGTGAAAAAGATATTCGTACAATACAAAAAAGAATGTAAATCTTCATTTAATACTTTGTAGAATAGCCATTATTCATTTTACAGCAACCAACTTCTTTTTGTAGTTTTCAATTAATGATTTGTACATTTTAATTGGTATTTTGTCTTTATCGCATATATTCCTGAGATTTGGAATGTTTGTTGGAACTCTTAACTGGATTTGAATTTTCAAATAACGCAACTGATTTTCTCGGTTGAGTTAACATCTGTGGATTGGCTTGGCCATTTCAGAATATTTACATTATTTTCAGCAACGTATTTCTTCGTAGATTTTAATTTTGATTAACAAATGACTCGCCTCCAAAAACACCTGATAATTATGACCCAACCCAATAGCAATATACAGTATAACCCGGATATAAGAGAGTTGTCTCTTATATCCGGGTTTCTCTTATATCCGAGTTTGGTCTATTTTATATACATTGACACAGGCTCTAATTTGGGACCAGAGAAAATCTCTCTTATATCCGGGTTTCTCTTATATCCGGGTCTCTTATATCCGGGTCTCTTATATCCGAGTTACACTGTATTTACATTATACACTGAACAGTCCTGATCTTTTCGCAACGATATCATTAACATCTCCCGCAAGGAAGGTTGGTTCTCTGTATCGAGTCTGAAGAGGGGTTTTTTTTGTGCCTGAGTCCATCGTTCAAATCTACAAATTTACCATTCGTCTTTGCAATCAATACTCTTGCCATATATGGTCTGGTGCCCCCGCTGTTCATCTCGAGGTCCTCCAAAAAATCCGGAGGACTGATATGCAATGTAATAGGTGTTGATCTGGTATTTCGTCTACAGACACTTTCTCACAGATGTGCTGTCTTTTCTACAGATATTTTTATGTATGTATATGTGCATGCTTATGTGTGCGCGTGTGTGCAAAAGTAGGTATACAGTGACAGAAAATAAAACGCACGCACAAAATGTATTGTAATGATTTTACAAACAACATGCTTTCCACTGACGTTATGTGGAAAAACTATTTTGAATCAATGGCTTCATCTAGGGCAAGGTTTTTTGTTGCACCAGAAGGTTTTTTTTTTGCCTGAGTCCATCCTTCATATCTACCATTCGTCCTTGCATTGGATACTTTTGCCATATATGGTCTGGTGCCCCCCCACCCGCTGTTCATCTTGAAGTCCTAGGCAAAATCCGAAGGACGGATATCCAATGTAATAGGTCCTGATCTGGCATCTCGTCTACAGTCACTTTCTCAAAGACGTGATGCGGTTTCCTTCTGTCTTATCTATAAATATTTTCATGGCAACTGCTCTGACAAACTACTTTCACTGGTACCCAAACTGCATGAATTTAAGCGTGCTACTAGGTTGGTATCTCGGTCCCACCCTTTCACTATCGAAACAGTTAAATATAGCCGTCTCTTCTACTCCAACAGCGTCTTCTCTCGCACTTCCCAACTCGCACTTCCCTTCCTCTTACTTGATTCCCCGAAAGCTATAATATTCAAATGTAATTTCAATAGACATCTTCTGATGCCTTGATCTTGATCCCCATTTTCTGCTTTCCTCAAACACCTCTTTTTACTTATAATTTCACTCTCTATAGCTCCTTGCATACTACTGGTACTCCTGCATTGTTTGAGGTGATATATTTTTAAAAGATTGCTAATTTAACAATTTCTTCTTGGTTTTAAATATATTTTAGATTAAAACCGTTATAATTAGACACGCAGTGTACATATACTTATTGTCGTCTGTCAGTAACTATTTCATTAATTTCTGACCTCTGACAATACATTTTTGTCTTATTTTCATTAGACCATTCTTATTTTGTTAAGGCCCTCTGGGTCGTCAAAAGACTTTGTTCGGCGAGCTTGGTAAAAATCTCCAGACTGTCTTTGTTTTGGTGAGTCGGGAGTGACCGTGGATCACGCCTTCTTCCATTATAGGATTTTAGTCCCGATGTGTAAATTCATTGAAGGTCTCATGATTCGCGTGCTACACGGAAAGTACTTTGTCCTCGAGACCAGTCTTGATTTAGCGATGTGGTACCACCGTTGACTAAGGCTGAACACTGTTTGTTCTTTTGATGGCTAAACGTTAGGAGATTCGTAATATGGACGACGCGACAGAAGGAATTTTATAGGGACGAGTATAATGGATATGATAGTCATGTTGTATTTGTAACGCTGGCATTCATATCTGAACATTTACAATCTATTTCATCGTTTTAGTCCGTATAAGAAGATAAATTACCTTTGATGAGTACATTCACCTGAAAGGGAAATTGCCAATTCTTTATCAACGAAAACTGAATTCCTGCTTAGTTCTCTTCTTCTCCTTCTTCTTTTACTTGAAACTATTATTGTTTATATTATTATTATTAATAATTTCACAACCCCAAGTAAGGCAATAAATCAGCTAAGACACAAGGGATTACTGAGTGTGAAAGAATACGATAAAAAAACAAAAATAACACTATATATATATATATATATATATATATATATATATATATAGAGAGAGAGAGAGAGAGAGAAAAGGAAGGAAGAGGGGTTAATAAGATAACGATTGCATTTAATTTTTAGAAAGTGATATTGACTGGAAAACAAGAACCCGGAAGATAGTTCTACAAGCGAGAAGAATAGAACTTACGGTTAAATCTAGCAATTTCAAATGCAAAATAATGAGACCTAACTGATAATCTAGTACTGAGATTAAATTTCGTAAAGTCGTGGCACGATAAAAGAAATTGCAATGAAAATATTTATAGTGATTAAACTTATTCGCAAACAGTTTTTCTTTGATTTTAGGGTCCTCAGTGGTACTTCTTCCAAAATCAAACCAGGATCAAAACCGAACAATGTTTTTCTTCAATATCTCCATTTAAAAAAAAAAAAAAAATGCAATTGACGAAAAAATAGGAGCTGTCCCTTAAACGGCCGATGTATGACTAATAATATTGTATATCGAGCTCGGTTACGTTCCGATAAAAATGTCATTTTATTTTGGTTCAACTGAAAACCCTTGGAAATTTCGTTTCTATCATCATAGAACGACTTTTGTTACAGGAATATATTTTCTCTCTCCAAATATTTTCGGCAATTAAAGAATGGTAGTAATACATCCATTATCACGTGGGATAATGTAGTTAAGACTAAATCTTACAATGGGAAAGGCGATAGAGGTAAATTCTGACTTACAGAAAAATTAAAACATATAAATATACGCAAACTTATCAAACGAGATAACTTAATTGATGGTTATATTATTTTTATACAAAATTAAAAAGACAAACAGTAATCCCCGTTTCTGTTTAAAAAATATAAATGCCGTCTTTTTCTTAATAACATTTTCGTTTAATTTTTGCTGTTAATAACATTTTTATAGTTTTATGTCCACTTATTTTAATATATATTATTTTGCAAAATACAATTAATATTAATCCCCGTTTATTTTAAATATAAATTATAAATCCCAACAATTTTAAATATATTATTTTAAAAAAAAGTAATCGCTGTATATTATATTGACAGCGCCAGCATTGCGTTAACCAGATATCTAAATTATGTAACTGTCAGTCTTTTCTTAGCACCTGAAGATTGCGTTGTGCATGAAACTCCAAGTCGTGCCACCAGTGTGGAATAATATGTATATTTATTAATATATATTAATAACTGTATTACAGTACATCGAGTACTATTTTTTTAACACTAGTAGTTAATGTGTCATATCTTATATATATATATATATATATATATATATATATATATATATATATATATACTAATAATAATACTAATAATAATGGGCTCTCCCATCAATTTCGACGTTTGAGGATCTGACAGCTTATTTGATTCAGTTATGAAATTTTGTGCGATAATCTTAAGTGGAACTTAAAACTCAGTAGTGATTTACAAAGAAGGCCGCATATGGAACAAGAGTGAGGATTGTGGGATGAGATTACTGTTAGATTGGCTAACCTTTTAGATCTTGCCCTCGTTTCTTGAAGATGATTCAGACAAGCAGATTGAAAACTGCTGAGTCTACTAAAAACACGTTGATCTTCATTCTACTTGCTCCAAGGCTAAGCGCTCAAGGGTGTTATGTGGTATATTGACTACTGACAAGTTGCTTTTCAGTTTGTCTTTATATCTTAGCCATGGCCGTCCTACATTCCTGTAGCCCTGATCTAATTGGCTGTACATTAGGATCTTGGGTATCCTGTCATCAGACATTCTCAAAACATGACCAGTCAATATATATATATATATATATATATATATATATATATATATATATTATATATATAAAAATAATAGGAATAACGAAAAGGGAATAACAAAAAGTGTGATCAGTGCGAAAAGAATTTATTATATTTGTTAATCGCAAGACAGAAAATTATTAGTATAAATCCGATCCCTGCTTTTTTGGGGGGAAGATCCGGAGTTATAGATACGTTGAGACTTGGATCTAAGTCACGTGTTTGTGGAGAATTGTAAATTGTTTTTTTTCTTTTTTTTTAATCTTAGTCCATTACGGATAAAAATACAATTTTTTGCAAGTGGTGAGGAAGGCTATGCCCGATCTTGTTTTCGAAAGTTTCTTTAAGTTATTTTCATATTATCTTCTAGCGTGGAGTTTAGTGTTGTCTACGTAAGGTCCAAAATAGATGTTTAGAAAAAGAGTCCACGTGTCCTTCTTTTAGCATTTAAGATAGATTGGTTAATTAAACAAGGGAATAATGAAAAGGTACCGATGTGATCAGTGCGAAAAGAATTTATTATATATTCATTGCTCATCACAAGAGAGAAATGAAGCACGGAGATTATTGTTATTAGTCCGGAATTTTCGGGCACGCCTGTGTCCTTCATCAAGCGGTGCGAGAAATAAACAGAGAAACGCAGAAGACTCACCAACGGTGTTTTGCTTTGGGCCGCGAATATCCTTTCCGATTACATCTTTAATGTATTAGACATCCGACAACATTCATATTTCTCTCACTTAAACCGTCTTTGACTCCCCTCTTTAAAACTTCTCTCTGTTAAATTTTAATCCCCCACCTTCTCTCGTCTGTTACCCCTCTCTATAGCTCTAACATTCGTCCCACACTCTCATAATTACACTCTCTCTAAATTTTATTTTTGATTTCCGGAGTTGCTTTTTTTTCTGTTTTCTTTTTAAATTTGTAGGTCTGATGAATTGGGTCGTATTTACGATTCCAATGGAATAAATTATGACCATGGAATATTAGTGTTTAAGTCTTTTTATTATATATATATATAAGGTAAAAGTAATAAATCCGTTGGTATATAATCTAAGTGGATACTAGTAATATAAAATATTAAAAGTAATCCACAAAAAAGAGCTCAATGTATTTATTATTACAGAGCAAATAATTAGTACATAAAAAAAACCTAAATTATCTCATAAGGGGTGTAGAATAAGCTGATTTCAACCAACGAAAATTTTGTCGATCTTCTTCAACCCTGGTATAGACTGAGTCTATACCGGCGTTGAAGAAGACAGAAAAAGAGGTCGTCGGTTGAAATAAGCTTATTCCCCACCTCATATGAGATAATTTTGCATTTTATCGTGTACTATATATATATATATATATATATATATATATATATATATTTTTATCATATAGACAAACCATTTTATTCACTACAAAGATGCAACTTCGTTTTAGTGCATTTCAATTGCACTTCGACGGGTGAGAATAGAAAATTGTTATGAACAATCCTGCTTGTAGGCAAGTCGTATGTGAAACGTCAGTTGAAAGGCAGTGAAACGAAGTTGCATCTTTGTAGTGAGTAAAATGGTTTTGTCTATATGATAAAATTATAATAAATAAATTATTATCGCTCTACTATAAGTATCGAACCCTCTTTTGGATTAATATTGTGAACGTTGTAATTTATATATTACTTTCCTTCTCATCGCATTGGCTATATATATATATATATATATATATATATATATATATATTATATGAATATTACATACACACACACATATATGTGTGTGTATGTGTGAGATTCATAATATATATATATATATATATATATATAGTACACAATAAAATGCAAAATTACACAAATATGAATATTACACACACACATATCAGTGTTGGATTTTATATTACATTCTTTCGTTTACTTCGACGTGTTTTATGGCGTGTGAATTTATGAGTCTTTCTATTCTCCTCTAGGCCCTTAACAATCATGTATTTATTGGTACACGCCATTTTATTGTAAGGGCAATTACTTGATCCGAAATAATCATACAGTATGAAATCAATAAGTTCACTTATAAATGCTTGAATCAGCATTTATGGCTGAAAGTCTCTTCGATAATATCCCGCCAGTTCACTTCGAAATAAGTTCAACTTGTTATATAGCAGCCTTTTGATTCTATATTTATCTCGAAAAAGTCACATACTGAGAGAAAAGTACGCATGCTACTAACAAGTAGGGCATGCGTCATCAGCGTGCTGCTCAACAGAGAACTGAGACAACTGCGCCTTTCATCTTAACTGTCTGAGACACATTCTGCCCATTTATTGGTCAGACCGGGTCACCAATGCCGTAGTTCTCACATGTGACCAGTTACCCAATATATACATACATATTATATATATATATATATATATATATATATATATATATATATATATAAAAAAAAAAAGCGTTTATAGTGGTTACAACAATAGAAAAGTGTGTATATTAAAAAGAAGAGATATACCGCAAACGTTTTTCGTCGTAATGTGGATTTAAAAAAAAAAATATTATGCTTTTTTATTTTTGTCCCTAATTTCCCTACACGTGTTTCTGGTTTCGCGGCCGTCATCAGGTAAAAAGGTGGAGATTTCCACATATTATTAAAAAAACTTAATTTTGTCTTTTTGAACTATATATATTGCCGCCATTTTATAGCTGTAATTTCACGCATGCGCTTTGTTTTTTTTTTTTATTTTGTCAGTTGCCCAGTATATTAGGGTCAGTTGGGCACCGTCTGTGAGAAAAAAGAGCACAGTGACGCAACACCACGACAGCGCTAGAATTTTAGAAACGTCATGCTGTTCTTCTTGGCGTTCCTACCGGAAGATTTATCCCTTCCCATGGTAAATTTTACCTTGGCTCAAAAAAGTAATTGTTTCCTACTTTAAATAAGAGAAAACTATTATACATTGTTAAAAAATGTGAGACATAATTTTTTTATTAGAAATTTTACAAAATAAAAAAAGGTGTTTTATGATAAAATTTCGGTCTCGTCAAAATATCCTCCTATATTACAACACAAATCTTTGGCGTTAATTGCCAAATTTTCTCGAACTATGTTGCACAATTGATTGCATTGGTTTTTCAACATATTCTAAGAGCTGTTCTACAACTTTATCCCATGATAATTCTGAACACTAGTGTGTGCATATATATATATATATATATACATATATATATATATATATATATATATATATATATTTCAATAAAAGTGCAATCAATTTACAAATTCATGAATTATTCATACAAAAACAAATACAAAGGTTAATGATTTAATTGGCAAGAAATCCATCGTCGCGAATAATTCAAATAATATACAAAAACCCCGAACCTGTTATGAATGAAAAGATCCTTGTTTTTATAAATTTCTGTTGCATTAGTTCTTATTTTTACTACAAGCTTTCGTCTGTTTCTACAGACATCTTCAGGTACGGAATAGATGTTGTTCTTGTTTTTACTCTCGGTAATAATAAGACAACGAAAATATATGTATTGTTGTATCCGAAAAATGCTATTAGAAATGAGTTATTGTTTTTGGAGCGTGCAGTAGCAACGCTGAGTTTGGTTTTAAATTTTACAATTGTGCGTTCTTGTACAAATATGGTGATAAGCGAATTCTTTTTTACTGGTAAATTTTCTGTCAAAGTGGCATGAACTATATTGTTCAATAATTACAGTAATGTCGCACTTATTATCCGAAAGTTATGATCATATATATATATATATATATATATATATATATATATATATATATATATATTCATTTTCAACTTTTGGAAATTAAGTCTGATGATCTAGAGCCCTGTGAAAGGGTTGTGGTGAAATAACTTATTACATGGAACGTTAAAGTGATCTCTTTTTATTCAAACATATTTGCCCTGAGCTTACATTGAGCTCTCTCTAGATATCATCCTCCTTGGGTCTAACCATACGAATTACCTAGTTTTGCATAAACTATATATATATATATATATATATTTATTTATATATATATATATATATATGATAAAAAATATTCTTTTATTTTGTGCTATATTCATATGTTAAAGTGCTCAATGTCAGGGATAGAGTGTATGTAAATATAACAGTAGATATTGTGGTCAAAACGTACCGGCGACAATCTGTTTCATGCATAAACACAATCGTTAGACTGATCGATCGATCGATCGATTGATCGATTGATAGATAGATAGATAGACAGACAGAAACAAACAAATTGATATATAACAGATAAATATGATCTGACTGAGAGAGCTAGAGAGACAGAGATAGGGACAGAGAGAGAGAGAAAGAAGACATTGAGATATATAGATAGATAGATATTGAGAATAGAATAAAAAACTGAAATCATTTTCTTACTCACTAGCTGAAATGAATAGATTGGCGTACGTCGAAAGAAAGTGACAAATAAACAAATTTCGAAAGAAAGAAAGAAAGATAGATAGATAGATAGATAGATAGATAGATAGATAGATAGAAATAAAAGGTCTTACACATATATAGAGAGAGTGAGAGAGATAGAGAGTGAGACAGACTGACACATAAAGAAACAGATCCATTGATCAAATTGTCTGGCGTATAGATATAAATAGACAGACAGACAGATAGATATGAAGAAACTTAGAGAGCTATAAACAAACTCCGAAAGATAAACGTGAAAAAAAATTGTTTAGAGAGATAGATAGATAGACAGACAGACAGATAGATAGATAGATAGATAGATAGATAGATAGATAGGAACAGAATGAGATATGAACAGAATGAGCTATGAAAAGGCTGAGATAGATAGATAGATAGATAGATAGATATGAACAGAATGAGATATGAACAGAATGAGCTATGAAAAGGCTGAGATAGATAGATAGATAGATAGATAGATAGATAGATAGATAGATAGATATGAACAGAATGAGATATGAACAGAATGAGCTATGAAAAGGCTGAGATAGATAGATAGATAGATAGATAGATAGATAGATAGATATGAACAGAATGAGATATGAACAGAATGAGCTATGAAAAGGCTGAGATAGATAGATAGATAGATAGATAGATAGATAGATAGATGATAGATAGATAGATATGAACAGAATGAGATATGAACAGAATGAGCTATGAAAAGGCTGAGATAGATAGATAGATAGATAGATAGATAGATAGATAGATAGATAGATAGATATGAACAGAATGAGATATGAACAGAATGAGATATGAAAAGGCTGAGATAGATAGATAGATAGATAGATAGATAGATATGAACAGAATGAGATATGAACAGGCTGAGATAGATAGATAGATAGATAGATAGATAGATATAGATAGATAGATAGATAGAATGAATATGAACAGAGATGAGATATGAACAGAATGAGATATGAACAGAATGAGATATGAGATGAGAGATAGATAGATAGATAGATAGATAGATATAGATAGATAGATAGATAGATAACATTAAAATAGTCAGGTCAGAACCAAAATCGAGTATTGCTGACCAATGTTCTCTTTCTAGCTTTGAAGCGTCTCCCCAGCCTTGTGTCTGATTAATTATTTCCTACCCTACAACCCATTTCCACACAGCCAAAACGTCGCAAAACTATCACTACTAGCTGCATATGGAATTTTCTAAGGTGCTGTATTTCTTAATCCCTGCTTTTATAATCTGCTTTGTGCACACTATATAATCATCCACTTTCTCTTTGTCTTCCATTTGAAAGGAAGAAGTCACATTGGAACATTTTCCAGCCAAGTCAACAGGTATATATCCCCAAAATTTTGAACTTCATTCATAAAACAAACACTTTCAGAAAAGCTCACTCTTAAGAGGCTCTTATGCCTTGTATTTGATGAAGCATAGTGTAGAATATAGCTGAGATATAGAAAGACTGATGGATACGAAAGTGCAAAGACGAATAAATAGACATATACAAAGATCACTCTTATATGTATACGTCCGCTAACGCAATAGATTGATGTAGAAATAAATAAATATAGATAGATATAAACCGACGGAGATAGCGACATTTTATTTTTGAGATAGAAACATATATATATATATATATATATATATATATATATATATATATATATATATATATATAGTGGTAAACTAGTTAGATCAATCAATATTTATGATCGATTGGTAGCGATAGATATGAGCAGCATGAGAAAAGAGCGATGGATAGGTATGGATAGGCTGAAATGACATATATACATAGGACATACACATATATGTTGTATATATATATATCTATATATGATATATACATATGACATATATATATATATATATATATATATATATATATATATATATATAATTTATATGTGCGTTTAAAACTCAGTAAATTTAAAACTAAGTTATTCCACAATTCGCTTGAAGATGAAACAGAACTAATGCTTTTAATTTAATTATATAATTAAATTTGAAGTTTTTAGCTTTTTATTTGAAACATGGTAATTCCTGTGTGGCGAAGAAACCATATTTTAAATCAGTTAATGTATAATATTTATGCTCTGTAAATTTACATTGAACACTCTTTTGTAAAAAATAGACTATCAACAACAACTACGGATTATATATCTTATTGTTTGTTTTATTATATATATATATATATATATATATATATATATATATATATATATATATATATATATATATATATATATATATATATATATATATGAAGTGTGTGTGTGTGTGTGTGTGTGTGCATATATATATATATATATATACATGAACAAAAATTAGATACAAAGATAGATATTAACAGAGTGTGCTCGACAGATAAACAGATATATATATATATATATATATATATATATATATATATATATATGAACAGACCGAGATAGATGGATAGTTAAGTAGATAGATAGCAAAGATAGGAACTGACAGAGAATGATATCGAGAGAGAGAGTGTGTGTGTGTGTGTGTGTGTGTGTGAGAGAGAGAGAGAGAGAGAGAGACCTGGATATAAATGAATATATATATATATATATATATATATATATATATAGATAGATAGATAGATAGATAGATATGAACAGATTGAGCTCGAAAGATAAACAGATATATATATATATATATATATATGTATATACATGAACAGAGATAGATAGATAGATAGATAGATAGATAGATAGATAGATAGATAGATAGATCGGCAGACCGTTAGACAGTCAGACATGCAGACAAGCGAAGATACTGTATTTCAAGGAGAAATCCACAACATTTGTTGACAGCTATCGAGCGGATGCAATCATTGTTCCCGATAAAACCTGATTTCTCTGGCGAAGTTCGTTGACAATGCATTGCCCGATGCTTGATGAGATTCATCAGTGTCTTCATTTCCATTTACAAGTCTCACCCACCGACTCACTCACCCACTCGAAACATTTGAGGTTTATGTCGAAATTCAATGTGATAGAAAATTCCGTGACATTAATAAAATGAAATCTTTATAAAAAGTATATATAAAATTAAAAAAATCACAAAAAAAAAACATAATTTTGAAAAACACATGCTGACATAGGAGAAAGAAAATACGTTTATCGAATCTTCATTTTTATTCTGAAATTTTTTTCACAGGGAAATCTTGTAAGCTATTAATACAACGTTTCTTAATAGATGATGAGAGTTATGACCGATAGGAAATGGTTAGTATTTGAAACGCAGTTATACATTCTTTGTAGACAATATCGCGTTTTTCTCAGATGTGAATGACAAGATATTAAAAGAAAAATGAAGATGAAAAAGGAATGAGTGTGAAAAGACAAATAGAAATAATACACGAAGAAAGAAATTCCTTCGGATGAAATAACAGGAAAAGCAACACATGGACAGAGAATTAAAACAAAAAGAAAGAATAAATAGAATGGATGAATGAAGTTAAGGAAAAAGGACGGAAAGAATTTAAAAAAGGGAAAGAGAGAATAAGATATGTGCAGCGTGAAAGAAAAAAAAGAATTGAGAGAATGAAAAAGTGAGACATGTACATCGATTAGGCGAAAGAAAAGAAAAAAAAGGGAAATAAATAATAAAAAAAAGGAAATTTAAAAAGAAAAAAATATTGTTAAATAAATTGGACAAGTTCAGGAGAAATAAACCAATGATAAATAAAAAAAATAAATAAGAATGAAAAAAAGAAAAGAAGAAAGAAAAAAGAAATACAGAGACAAATAAAACGAACGAAAGGAGTGAAAACAATGCAAATATTCATAAGCAAATTTGAAAGAAAGAAAGAAAGAAATGAAGGAAGAAAGAAAGAAAGAAATAAGACGATCGAAAGAAGGAGTGAAAACAGTGTAAATATGCATAAGTAAATAAGAAAGAAAGATGTAAAAACAATGCACATATGCATAAGGAAATATTGGAGAAAGAAAGAAAAAAGAAAGAAAGAAAAAAGAAAGAAAAAAGAAAGAAGGAAAGAGGAAAATAAAACGAACTAAAGAAGTGAAAACATTGCAAATATTCATAAGGAAATTTGGGAGAAAGAAAGAAAGAAAGAAAGAAAGAAAGAAAGGAAGAAAGAAAGAAAATGCAAATATGCATAAGCAAATATGGGAGAAATAAATAAATAAATAAATAAATAAAGAAAGAAAGAAAGAAAATGCAAATATGCATAAGCAAATATGGGAGAAATAAATAAATAAATAAATAAATAAAGAAAGAAAGAAAGAAAGAAAATGCAAATATGCATAAGCAAATATGGGAGAAATAAATAAATAAATAAAGAAAGAAAGAAAGAAAGAAAGAAAATGCAAATATGCAAAAAAAAATATGGGAGAAATAAATAGATGAATAAATAAATAAATAAATAAATAAAGAAAAAAAGAAAGAAAGAAAATGCAAATATGCATAAGCAAATATGGGAGAAATAAATAAATAAATAAATAAAGAAAGAAAGAAAGAAAGAAAATGCAAATATGCATAAGCAAATATGGGAGAAATAAATAGATAAATAAATAAATAAATAAATAAAGAAAAGAAAGAAAGAAAGAAAAAAATGCAAATATGCATAAGCAAATATGGGGAGAAATAAATAAAACAAATAAATAAATAAAAGAAAGAAAAGAAAAAAAGAAGTTTAAGAAAAAAAAAAGAAAGAAAGAAAAGAAAGAAAAGAAAGAAAGAAAATGCAAATATGCATAAGCAAATATGGGAGAAATAAATAAATAAATAAATAAATAAATAAAGAAAGAAAGAAAGAAAGAAAGAAAGAAAGAAAGAAAGAAAGAAAAGAAAGAAAGAAAATGCAAATATGCATAAGAAAATATGGGAGAAATAAATAAATAAATAAATAAAGAAAGAAAGAGGAAAATAAAACGAACTAAAGAAGTGAAAACATTGTAAATATCCATAAGCAAATTTGGGAGAAAGAAAGAAAAAAAAAGAAAGAAAGAAACATTGAGAAGGAAATGAAAAGCAAATTACCTTATAGAAATGGGTGTTGAAATTTTAGCTCGATCCATTTCCTAAAATCTAACCCATACCAAATTTTTTTTCAAATGTTTTTCTTGGTAATGCCTATAATTTTTCAGCCTACCCTCGCGCATAAATCTACTTATATACTACTTCAAAAAAATGCTGGATCATCAATACTCTAACAGCATATTAATATATATCACATAGCACTAATAGCCTTATGGCATCATAGATTCTATTAGACGCTCCACTGCCCAAGAGGCTGGAAAAATAATTGATTCCTTCTAGTTTTCCAGAGTCAGATCAGACGAAAAAATGGCGCATCGTTGCCATAACTGCGCTGGAGTTGTTCAATCACATCATTCCTGCCGTGGCAGAGTTCAAAGGTGCCTACGTAACCTTGTGGGTGATAAACTGTTTTCCACTCTACAACTCGTTTCCGCCGGATGAGATAATGGTAGCCTCTAGTTATTGCTTAACTACTTCCATGGAAAATGTTTGGACTTGCTACAATACTCATTTCCTCTAGGTAAGACAATTTACAGCTAAAACCTGTTATGGTACGTACACAGTATGGAAAAACATGCTCATTCATTTCTTATTCCATTGTTAAGAAATGGTCTGTTTCAAGATAAGGATTTTCATTTTATGGAAAAATCAAAACGTAGAATATTGCTGTAAGATAACATATCTTTTTTAATTATGTATCATTTGAATCAGACATATCCTAAGTCCGGCCCGGGGGTCAATTACGTATTTTCAATACGAATGTGTAATGTATAGATCAAAGAAATGCAATTTCATGTTTCACCAAATCTGTGTGGCCGCCCTCTGACTTAACCAGCCAATTTCTAAAATCTCTGCCTTTGAACCAGACATGGTCTGCAGTCCTGATCTCAGTATCACCCGTCAGATTAGTGAAGGCAAGTTATTTGTTTTGGTCATTTGAGATGAATAAATTATAAAATCATAGTGAATTAAATTTATTTTATGTTGGTCAAAATTAGTTAGAAATATATTTGGACACTTGAACTTGTGTTACTGTATGTTTTGTGGTGAACAGCCCCGTAGAGGCAAGCGAGCCAGAGTGGCTTGCATCTGGTGTATAGGAAAATAAGGGTCTTACCTTAACGTGCGACACGTGGCATCAGCAAGTTTGATTCGTGAAAATAGCATTACTCTCCCGTACAGCCATTCTAGCAGTATGTGCAGTGATGTAGTTTTTTTTTGTACAGTTTGGCATGCTTTCACCAATAGCAAGTCGTGTGCTGATTGGTCGAACTGGAGGAGGCAATTTGTCTGTGTAACCGAGCATAACAGCGAAGAACGCTGAGTGGCTGGGGAACCGCGGTGTTGGCCTGATAAAAGAGTTCTGGAGCCGTGAAAAAGTGGACAGAACCATTGGCTATACGTGGTGACGTGTGAAGAAAGCGAGGACGGTAAATTGAGACCAGCGATATTGTGATTTGTACAAGTGACGTTGCAGCAATAAAGACTTATTTAAGCTACAGTTTTCTACTCCTTATTATGTACTCTTTCTATTCATATGTTTTTTATCTTAAAGGTTGACAGACAACATTACTTACCGATAAGTAATTTTAAAAATTAACTTAAGATATATTATAGCTTCCAGTAAGTTCTTTTTGCTTCATCTTATATTGGCTTCAGATATGACAGGCTGAGAGATTTTGGTAAGACCTGTTTAAATTAATTTGCCATCCATGTGAATAAAGAAAAATATGCCATTTCAATAAATTTTTCATGGGATAGTCGATTTGCATTTAATTTTAATAGTTCAATGAATGCTATGTAAAATGATTGTCCTTCACGCATATTCACCATATCATATTTGGCCCTCTTTGAAAAAAAAAAAAAGTTTAGACAGCCTTGAAAGAATACACCAGTTAATTCAAATGTTATTCATTTACGATAAGGAATAAGTTTTTAATTCATAAACTGAAAGTAAAAAATAGAAAGAAGGAGAAACAAAAAAAGAGACGAATTTAGAAATAGAAGAAAGAAAAAAATGTGAAAATAATAAATAAATCAAGAATATTTCAGACTCAGGAAACAGCATATCAAAGAATGGGATGGATTTATACATTTTGCAAGAGTCTTTGCGCCTAAGTGAATTCAACGAACTCGACTGGAATTCGAACGCGGTTCTCCGATTTTTCATTCAGAGCCGCTATATATTACACTACCTGAAAAAAAAAAAAGATGAAGACGAATAAAATATCAACCGTAAGAAACTGGCTTTGAAATATCTAATATGATCGTCATTTAGGTGTATTTGTTCTCTAGCGCCTCACTCATTCTGTGACAATAGGCAGTTAGCATATCAGCAGTGGACGAAGACGTTCGAAAGAATTACTGTTTGTCGTTTAAGAGGTGAGGTCAATAATTATCTTATTGATTATAGTTAAAAAAAAGTTTGCTAATGCCATTGACGATGCTGATGGGTCTATACTGCGATGGAGATGAGCCGCAACCGTTTTATTGAAAGCAAAGTATACACTTTACACCTTTCTCAGTTTTCAGAAGGATTTCTCCTTGAAGAAGTGGTTAAATATTTTCTTTAAGGTTGGGTATAACACTGGGTTAACATTCTTAAGGACAACCAATGGGATTTTATTTGATCCAGTAGACTCTTCTTAGAATTAAAAGTTTGATATGTCTTGGTATTCTATGGTTCTGTTCAGTGAGACGGAAGAAGTCGAGAGATGGATGACTTTCTTCATTTAATGTTGGGTTAGGTGCAAAAATCGAGATGAAGAGCTTCGCTTTATCCGACGACGACGAGATTATTTCGGTCCAATTAAAATAGTAGATACTGACGCTTTGCATCTATTCAGAATTTGGTTGGAGATTTTCCAGAAATTCCAGGCATCGTACTAACTCAAACATCGATGTATGCAGACACATATACACACTTGGTCGTCCGTCGGGACTCATACATATATAAACATATGTGGGAAGTTTCGGATATGACACATGTATGTATACGGGTGGTGTTATATCTATACATACGCATTTGTATGTTGAAATTTAAACATTGGAAGTGTGACGGAAATGTCTCGTTGATGTGTACATGTCATATGTATTTTCCAGCTGGAAAATATTTCCTCGCATGTATGTATATGCGTGTGGGGGGTTTATTGTAAAAATTATGATAGGTAAAGATTATTATTATTTATATTTATTTTAAATTTTGAAAAAAAAAATAGGGGGCTTAGTACGATGAATGACAAAACGACGAAAATTTCCCCACCACTTCCACAATAACACCAATACACGCAATCTACATAAACCCAAATTTTTAAAACATTAATCAGTTTGTCTGACGATCGCTAAAGCGTGAAACTAAGGGTCACAAATATCATATCTATATAACAAATATATATATATATATATATATATATATATATATATATATATATATATATATATATTATATATATATATATTATAAGATAAAAAGATAAAAAATCGTAACAAAATATTTGATGAAAAACCAAAATAATAAGAAAGATTGAATAACAGAATGACAGAAGGAATGAAAAAAGGAAAGAAGAAATAAAAAAAAAAACAGAATGAAAGAATGTATAAAAAAGAACAGGTATGGAATAAAGAGCGTATCAATAAAAGATTAGCGTATAACAGTAAAAATAAAAAAATAAAAACAACAACATGCGAATGAGTTTGAAATCTAATGAACGGTGAATAAAAAAGAATGAATGAAAAAAGGAAAATTAGTTTGGACACCGAAGAAAAAATAGAGCAAGAAAGAAAGAGAAAAGGAACTAATGAAAGAGGGATAATAAGACAGAAAACATGGAACGAAAAAAAAATGAAAGAAAGAATGAAAGAAAGCAATAGAGGAAAAACATACGAACGAATGACACTTAGAATGAAGAAAGGAAGAATAAGATAGAAAACAAAAGAACAGTAGAAGGAAAAACATGAGTTAATGAAAGAAAAACAAAAAACAAATAAAAGAAAAAGAATGAAAAAACGAACAAATTAAGAAAGATAATGTAAAGAATGGACGAATGAAAGAAAGTTATTATTAATTGAATGAAATATAAAAAGTAAATGAAGGAATATGAAAAAAACCTTGAGATATATAAAGAACGACTAAGGAATAAGAATAAAAGGTAAAGTATTAAATTTGAAAATGGCTCCTATGAATGAATATAAAAAAACATGAAAGAAGAAATGCAAAGTAAATCAAGAATAAAATTAAAAAAAATGAATGACGATAGTAAAAAAAAAAAAATAAAGTAAACAAATAAGGAAGCTTTGAGGATCGATAATTAAAAAAAGGCCAAAAAAATAGAAATATAAAATATCAAAGAGTGAATGAAAGACATAAATCAAACTGATGAATGAATTTAACGGGAAAATATCGGGTTACGAAAAAAAAATCAAAATGGATGACAGAAAGATTTAAAAAAGAAAAAAAGATTTTTTAGAAAAAATTCAAAAATGTAAGCTATAGAAAAATATACGAAAAGAAATAGGGTAGATAATGTTTTAAAAAAAGAAAATACTTTATTGATTTTCTGTATCAACTAGAATTTTGTAAAGACTTATTCACAGTCAAGATCGAAACACAATCGATCGCGTTTTTTTATTTCTTTAAGAATTCACCGTAGATATCTTTAACAATGCCGTTCAAATCTGGAACCGCCGTGCCCGTTATAACTTGAATCATATCTAAGTAGTATTTTAACAGACGACGGGACACAAAAATTCGAAGCCGCATTACTATAGTGAAAGCTGTCTTCCAATAGCTAAGGTTTAATTATCAAGGAACAAAAACATTTTGTTCAAATAAAGAAATGAATGAACTGTCATGGAATATCGGTCATCACAGGCAGTGAATGATGGGCAATGTCCTCACAGACGAAGAATTTTCTTGAAACAACAGAAATGTTGCTAAGAATAACGTGAACTGAACATATGAGCAATAAGGAAGTTTTTAAAAAAATGGGAAGAAAACTTAGAATCAAAAATAAAGAGATTATACTTCGAGTACACATCATAAGGAAAGAGGGTTTCAAGAATTTTATACTTGTTATGTTCCGGTTCCTTGTACCACGGTGATAGTCCAAGGTAGAACCAATAAAGAAGAACTCAAAGACGTATATGGAATAACACAGATATATTATAAACAGGAATATATACAGAGAAGTAGAAAGTGTTAGTACGAACAATCAGGTTTAGTAGTAATTGTCTGAACGCGACTCTGTTTCGGACTGCCTCTGACTCGACTGACTGACTCTTGACGGACTTCACTCCAGACTTCAGACTGAACTCAGACTTCAGACGGAACGGCATTTAGTCACCCCCCTCCCACGAGGGCATCATGTGGCACAAGGCCAGTTTAACGTGGGATCTACAAAAATAAGCTATTTGAACCCGTATAAACCGGTTCAGGGTCGGTTTACCTCCCCGAAAGAGACTCCGCCCTTCGGCGTAGACTCGTTCGGGTTCCTCCCCGCCCGAAGGCAGAGAGTTCAACCGATCAGCCGGTCGTCCGACTTCAGACGGAACAGTATTTAGTCACCGCCACCCCCACGAGGGCATCATGTGGCACAAGGCCGGTTTAACGTGGGATCTCCGAACCCGTGGGCTCGGTCAAAAATATGCCCTTTGAACCTGTATAAACGGGTTCAGGGTCGGTTTACCTCTCCGAAAGAGACTCCTCCCTTCGGCGTAGCCTCATTCGGGTTCCTCCCCGCCCGAAGGCAGAGAGTTCAACTGATCAGCCAGTCAGCCGGTTGCCCGACTTCAGACGGAACGGTATTTAGACGGACAAAAATATACGCTGGAATTTTGGACCGAAGTCTTTATTTCGTCCAGTGGGATAGATTGTTGTACTTTCGTATGCAATTCAATTTCTGAATAACTCAGTTTCACTTATTTCCCTTTTAGTAACTCAATTCTTCACGTATTTGCTCACGTCTGCTGTCCTCAGGTATTGAACTCACATCTCTTTGGATCAAGTCACTATATTACTTCAATTAACGCTTTTATCCACTGGGCTCATCAGTGACATCTCAGTTTCCTACCACAGTACGCCCCGGCATTCTTCATTTGACTAAATGAAATTTAGACCCCCGTTTACACAGGGTCGGGTAGCTGTCTACCACCCCAGATGAGACCCTGCCCTTCGGTATAGCTTCGTCTGTTTTCCTCTTTGCCCGAAGGCAGTTAGTTCAACCAGCACAGCTGAAGACGAATCTTCAGATAATTCCCGAAGCAAGCCCTCCGCCCTTCTCCCAGGTATATCCTGTGCTCACAATATTTATCTACTGATAGAGTCAGTCCACATAGGCGATAGGGCATGTTGGAAATTCCATTACAACTCCTCGACCTGAGCTAATTTTCCCATGAAATTTTGCTCAATACCTATTCTTTTGGGGGTCAGGGGATAATTGTTGGACTTTTTCCCTCTTTCTAGTACTTTTTCGTTGCACCAATAATAATAATAATAATAACAACAACAAAAACAATAATAATAATAATAATAATAATAATAAGAAGAAGAAGAAGAAGAAGAAGAAGAAGAAGAAGAAGAAGATTTCAAGGGTAGCTCTGAAGATGAAAAACTTGAAACATCTTTAAGAAAGTGAAAAATTTGTTGTTTTATTTTCCGGTATATTATATCGGGTAAATTCGCATTAAAACGATGGAAAAATGATCAGCACAAAGCAAGAAAAGGAATTCTTTTATTTTGTTTTATGGAACAGTATTTACATTAGTCGGACTATTGTCCTCATCTTTGTCGCCATATTTGTCACAACGTTTCGGCCGTTGTACGCTCCGGCCTTCTTCAGCTGGTTGGAATTTCGAACTGAACCCTTTATTTCGATCACTGCGGTAGACTGTTCTAGTTCCACGTACCATGTTTGATGGATGTCAGTTATCAGTTATCTCCTGCTAATTTTCCCTCTGAAAGTTCTCCGCTGCCTTAACCAGGTATTGAACTCATCTTCTTTGGGTCTGTCACTGGATCTAACCAACGCCTTTATGCCATGTGTCCTTGAGGACATGAGGTATGAACTTCTGAGTATTATAAACCTAATGTTTTCAGCATCATTTTTACCAGTGCTCATATTGCAATTTTGCTGTTATCATTGCATGTCTTTACCAGAGTTCATATTGCAACTTTGTTATCATTGCTTTTCTCTGGCACTCCTTATTACTGGTTCCCATATTGTATTTATTTCTATGCTTGGTCGGCTCAGGAGCGTACAATGGCCGAAACGTTGTGACAAATATGGCGACAAAGATGAGGACAATAGTCCGACTAATGTAAATACTGTACATAATACCTCATCTCAGAAATATAGACAGATTCTTTATGGAAGTTTAGAAGTGTTTTATCTCTGAGCTAGCGCGAATATGTGATATAGTGAAATGATTTCCCGTTACTTTCTTCGTGGTTTGGAATTCGGAGTTTTCCTTCTGGTAGACGGGCTGATACAACGTCTACCCGACTATTTCAAACATGGCTTAGGGTTAATTTATGGGTTTATGCCATTGTGCGAACGTGAACGCCGCAGACTATCTCGGAATCTGAAAATGTCTTGCCAATTTCACTTTGAGGAAAATGGAATTGGCAAGCCAGTATATTCCCCAGATATAATCTGAAATGTGCATATGCGTAAAATATTTAAAGGGTACTAATAAAAAAAAGAAGATGTCAAGTTGATTTACACTAGTTACATTGTTAGAACTGCTGTCCTCGTCTTTATTTTCATATTCCCGAGGTTTCGAACGTCGTACGCTACGACCTTCTTCAGGTGATTTAAGCAGGAATTTCGGTACCGAAGTCTTTATTTGGTCCCCTGGGATAGATTGTTCTAGTTTCGTATGCAGTTCTATTTCTGAATAACTGTTTCACTTATCTCCCTTTTAGTAACACAACTCTTCACGTTTTTGTTCACATCTGCTCTCCTCGGGTATTGAACTCACATCTCTTTGGGCCAAGCCACTATATTACTTCAATCAAAGCTTTTATCCACTGAGGTCATCAGTGACATCTCATGTTCCTACCACAGTACGCCTCGGCATTCTTCATTTGATTTAAAGGGCAGAATTTTCAAAGTGTGCCTATATTTCTGAGATGAGGCATCGTAACTATTTACACTATTTACATTATTCTGATTGCATTCATGGCGTTTCCACCACTGTACGCTCGAGCCTTCTTCAGTGGACTAAATAAAGGGTTCGGTTCGAAATTTAAACACATATCACCTGAAGAAGGCCGGTGCGTACATCGGCCGAAATGTGAATATGACAATAAAGGTCCGTTAGGTTAAACGTTTAAATAAAGGTTACTTTGGTCGGACTGTTATCCGATCAATGTAAATAATGTAATGAGATCGGGATTTCCTTTTAAACTTTGTGTTTTTGTCACTATGGAGTGTTAACGGATTGTTTATGTCATTTAGATTTCATTGTTACGTGTACTACAAATTTTATTTGTTGCTGCTCTTAGGAATATTCGAGTGATATAGATTTTTTCATGTTAAAGGTTTTCGTTTTAGATTTAGTCCAATCGAGATAACCGGATGAAGTTTCGTCTTTAGAGATATATCTTCATAACATTACATTACATGGATCAATGAATAAATTGAACTGCACCACATACTTGATATTAAAATAACTGATCCAACGTGCAACTTTCGGATAATAACTGTTGACATTTCTGTATTTATTAAACAATTTAGTTCATGCCACATTGACTGAAAAATCTCCCAGTACAAAAGAATTCTCTTATTACTATATTAGTACAAAAAAGCACAATCTTAAAATTTAAAAATTCAACCTCAGTGTTGCGACCGCACGCTCCAAAAAAATTCTTACAATTAACAATAACACATCTCTAAAAACATTTTTTCGGATTACATCTATATTTTCGTTTTCTTGTTATTACCGAGATGTAAAAAACAAAAACAAATCTGTTTCCATAACTGAAGATGTCTCTAGGAAAGGAGAAAGCTCGTAAAAAACTAAAAAAAAGACCTTATGCAAATGGAAGTTATAAACAGGGATCATAACATTAATCTACAGGTTCGGGCTTAATGTACTTTATTAAATTTGTTTGCGAAGATGTATTCTGGCCATTTTAATCATTCACTTTTATATCTGTTTTTTGCATGAATGATTAATGTAATGTAAATTGAACTGCACCACATACTTGATATCTTATAGACATTATAGAGTTGAAAATATTTTAGGTATCGATGTGCGAAATTTATGCAGATGATAGTTGCACATTACTGAATGAACTGGACGCCATAAAAAATTATAGATCCAATGAGTCTATGCAAGAATATAGTTTGTTTGCTATTAAATCTCTTCGCTTTCGATTCTTTTGCGCCCTTCTAAAATATCCAGTGAAGTTTTGTTGAGCCCATCTAAAATATCCATCTTTATAGAAATGTCTTCAGTAGCCATTTTTAGCTACCGATCTGGGAAATTTTACCTTTTTAAAGATAGCTGAACATTTCTGAATGAGCTGGATGTAAAATGAAACTATACATCAAATGAGGCTATTATTTTTGTCAACCTTTACTTATCATATACTTTAGCTTGTGTCATGCCAAAGTTTAAATACTTCACCATCATCTTTTTATGCGCCATGTCGTTTCAGGACGTAGGCGATCATGGCTCTCCACCTCTCCTCTATCCCTTGGAACTCTCAACAAGTTTCTTCCCTCTGCTTCCTCCCCCAGACCATGTTCTGTCATCCACTTGCTTAAGTCCGCCAGATATGTCACGCATTGTTTTCTCTTGTCTCTCTTTCCCTCTATTCGACCCGTGAGTATCAGATTCTCCAGGCACTCCTTCCTCATTATGTGTCCCCGAAACTTCAGCTGCCTCTTTCTGATGTTAAGTATAAGCTTACTCTTTGTTTCCAATCTCTCCTTGCTCACACGGTCGGTCCATGATATCCTTAGCATCCTTCTGTAGAACCACATCTCCGTCGCTTCGGGTCTCTTCTTTATCTTTGAGGAAATAGTCCAGTATTTGCTGCCGTAAAGAAGAACAGATGTCACGTAACAGTTCAGTGTTCTTTTCTTTGTTATCAAAGATATACTCCTGTCTCGCAGTACTCTGACCAGCTTTTTGAATGGGTCATTGGCCATCCCAAGCCACTAAGTGTCGCATTTACCGTCCTCTGTCAAGATACTTCCCAGATATTTAAACTTCCGCGTCTGCTTGATTCTAGTGTCCCCGACCTTCAGATTGCATTTCGGGCACTTCCCCGTACTGAGGACCATGCACACCGTCTTCTTGTCGTTTTTGCTTAGTCCCTTCTTCTCACTCTCCATCGCTACCTTCTGTAGGAGGTTTTCTAATTTCATTTCCGTGTTTGCTATCGTCTGCGTATATTGTTAAGGTTGTGGCCGCCAATGCTAAATCCCGGTAGGGTTTCAAATTCTCTTAGGATTGCGTTACAGTATAGGTTGAACATGTCGGGCTCATCCTCTTCACAATATCGTGCCTATACAGAACTTATGCCTTCTCTCCAGTAATAACTCCTTGTAGGTCACCTATTCGCTTAGCACCATTCCGCTGTTTAGGTTAAATAAATCCGGCGAAACTTACTCGTCGTTCTAATTATGGATACATTCTCTGTATTTGTTTTCTATCAGCATGCAGTTCTCCCTAATGCTTTGAAATTACTGGAATATCTTTCGCCTGTAAGTGCAAATTATGCGCGTCATAGAGCCTAAAACCCTTTGGAAATCAAGGTAAGGTAAAAATAATCAAAGGTTTTTGATGACGATTTTTTTTCTAAATTGGAACATGAGTCGTTTACAGTATTTTGTATTTACCTGTACGCGTAGTCGTCGTTTAAAAGAAGCAAACGTTTAAAAAGAGTTAAAAAAGGTCAATGAAGAAACCCACAAAAAAAAAAGAAAAAAACTGCGGTTTGTGTAGCCGGAAGTTAAAAGAGGAAAAAATGTTTCTAAAGTGAAGAAGAAAAAAATGGTAAATTTGGCCAACTGCGTTTTCACTGTCACCAACCGCCACTACAGAAGCAAAGCAATGTTAGATTAGATTCATACAACGCTTTACCATTTGTCTTTGTAAATTTCAAAGAATTCGGTTTCTACAATGTGTTCACGCTCTAATTTTCAAAATACAGTTTAAAGAGTATCTATCTATCTATCTATCTATCTATATATCTGTTCTGATTTATATATGTATCTAGCCTATTCTGTTCTGATCTATCTATCTATCTGTTTTTATTAATCTATCTATCCTATTCTGTTCTGATCTATCTATCTATATATCTGTTCTGATTTATATATGTATCTAGCCTATTCCTTTCTGATCTATCTATCTATCTATCTATCTATCTATCTATCTATCTATCTATCTGTTTTTATCTATCTATCCTATTCTGTTTTGATCTATCTATCTATGCTAGTTTATTCCACCTTAAGTGACTGTTTATCTAAGTAATTTTGTTCATGTATCTTAGTCTACTTGATTCACAATACTAATAATGGTTCTACTAATATTAGCTGCTTCCTTATAAGTAAATACTAGGCCTTCATTGATCGTGTACTCAGATCTCCTGGAGTTGCGTTCATTTTTCACTTTTTGACCATTGGGCTGTGTAGTATCTGTTTACTTCATCTCTAACAGAAATAATATTAGACGAGGTGATTAGATTAATATTTTGGTATTTTAACTTCCGGTGTTAGACAAAACAAAACCCACCGAAGAGTGTCTTATGGTTGATGTCATTTTCGCTGATATTAAATACAATTTCCTTATCTACTCTACAATATCTGGCTTACAAATAGTCAATAGTCTAATGGATTACACCATTGATTCGTGAATTTGGTAATATAATAATCCTGAGTTCAATTCCTGGGCCAGACAGCGTGTACTTGTACTCAACTATATAGACAAGATCTTTCTTATCCTATATATAATTGCCAATATAAGAGATCTATCAACATCGTTTTTGTATAACTTATTGTTACCCTGTATATCTTTGTTGCTCGATGAAGCTTCAATTTTCTGTCATTTTATGTTGACCGGTAGTTACTTGTCCCAAAACTTGTTTGTCTTTGGAGCATATGACCAAGGAGCTTAGCAGCTGATCTCACCTCTGAACTAGCTTTAACAGCTCAGTGGGGGAAAACCCGGTTGATCACTACTTTGTGGAACCGACTCCCAAGAAGATGTTTTCCTGATCACTACAATCTTGGCATGTTGACATCTATAGGCAACCGTTATTTTCCCCACATATCCCCATAAACTTTCCCTTTTACTGTATAATCCTATAATTCGAGCTGCTCTCGGGCTTTGTATGTAAAAATATTTTATATTTTCTCTCAAGTTTATTGAGTAGATTTCATTGTACATTTTTGTTTCTCGACCTTTCTATTTTCCTTGTGTGTGTTAATTTTCACAACCTTCTTTCCTCCTATTTTTGTCATTTCTATTTTAGTTTCTTTAATATCTGACACTCACTGTTCTTGGGTAAATTTGATGGAATTTTCTTCTCCTGAAGTTAATTGCCCTAGCAAGGCTAGAGAGAGCGTCCCACAGGCGTAAGAAATCTCCCTTTGCTATTTCTATATTTTCAAGCTAATCGTTCTAATAAGCTTCCCTTGATGGACTTAACGAGTTTAAGGCATCTCGGTCGTATAATTTCACCGTGGAAAATATAACCGCAAGTTCTACGCAAATAGTTTCTTCTCGGACACTTCTCAATTGTGGAACTTCCTACTTCCGAATTTCCTCACGACTACGATCTTCAAATATTTCAAAGCAATATCTCCGTTTATTTTACTCTCAGTAAGCATTCGTGCACTAATGGCTTTTATTGCCTTGATCGGGGTGAAAAGATTTAAAGAATTACCTGTTCGGAAAAAAAGAGAGATTGATAATTTTCTCAAGAGCTTTAGTGAATTTGAAGTTTCTATACGGCCATATCATGTTGAAAAACCGGTTCGCGTGTGATCAACGAAGTTAAGCAATGTCGAGTCTGGTTAATCCCCACCACTGCCTAACCTACGGTCGATTTCCTTTTCTCCTAGAGTAATTACAATTTCTTTATCTTCTATACAAAATTAGCTTAGTGGGTTAAAGCATGGGTTCATGAATTTGGTGGTATAATAAATGCGAGTTCAATCTCAGAGTCAGGCAGTGTGTACTTGAACTAGACTATATAGACACGATCCTTCTTATCCTAAGTATTATTGTCAATATAAGGGATAGCATTATAAAATGAACAAAGTCCGACAATTATTTTAAGACTTTTTTAGGTTTATACATTTTATTTTTGTACATACAAATATTTAAGTAAATTCTCTGTTTATAATAAACTGTATTAACGACATTTACCCGCCTGATTGTCCGAGAAATTTTCATAGAAAATATGCGTCCTCCGATAGGAATCGAAACTGTATCCTATACGGAACCGTCATATAGCCTGACGTGCTTTTACTGATTGAGCCACATATTAGCGTTTCGGTTAGCAAGATCAATTTTACTGTTTTTAAACTACAATTCTCTATGATTTTCTCTCGTACATTCATATCTGCTCGATGCGTGTCCAAATGTAAACAAATGACGTTACACATTATGAAATGGACAAAGTCCGACAATTATTTTAAGACATTCGGACCGGTAAATATCGTTAATACTGTATATTATAAACAGAGCATTTGCTTAAATATTTGTGTCTATAAAAAGAAAGTAAAAACATTAAAAAAATGTCTTAAAATAATCGTCGGACTTTGTTCATTTCATAATGTGTGACGTCATTTGTTTACATTTCGACCTTGTGTCACATTCCATTTCAGTTGGGGGAATGGGTATATACCGTGTTCATTAAAGATCGTTGGAAACGGGCGATCGCTGCTTGTTTCTGATTATCAAAGTTCTTCTTCTTCGGGCAGAGCTCTCGCTGCTGATCTCTTCTATGACCTAGCTCTAACAGCTTAATTAGGGGAAAACCTGAGTGATCAATGACCTGAAAACCAAAGTAATGACGTTCTGCCATCACCGATTTGGCTCATTATATTTTCTTACGCGCAAATACCCATTGGAAATGTATGACTCCAGTTCTTCTTCACCCAGATAGGGTTTAATTAGTCGGATGTGTATCAATAAATCATCATTATCTTCAAAATATTCTGACAGTCTAAAAATATTTCCTGGCTTTAAAAAACCTGTTGAACGGTAAAGAAAAACAACAACAAATGGATTAAAGCAAGTCTCCGACACTCAAATACGAAACTCATTGGTCAGGGCTACCTAATATTAGGCACGGTGGAGTAATGGATAGCGGCTCGGATTAAGGAATCGGAGAGCTGAGTTCGAATTCCAGACGGAGCTATTACGTGCTAATACCCTTGGGAAAGGTATGAATCCTTTTATTCTCCGCCCAGTTGTGAGCAGAACAGGATCTATAGCCTTGGGTAGCTACTGGTCTAGAAGGGAAAATACTGAATTCAAAACCGGCCTGGAGAGGGTTGGGCTTCGTCATGCTATCTTCCCCAAACACAACACCACTTCTACTGCGGCGGCAATATACATGCTGACCTTACGACCCTACGGATCACGGGATAAAGAAAAGAAAATCTATTATTAACGCGCGTTCTGCCGTAGGTATCGGATGATGCTGAGGATTAATATTATTCCTTATTTATTGGGTATTTTTATTAGAGACGAAATATCTTGCTGGATAATTTCTGGTCGAGTGAGTTCAGGAGGAGAAATAACATATTTAACGATGTTTCTTCACTTTCTATTTTGTGTGACATCTTACTAATATCTCCATCTTTGCTGATATTATCACAAAGATGGATTGCATTCATCAACTTTTATGGGATACACTAAAACTTTGGAGGAATAAACATCTAGGAAACCAAAATAAAATACGCAGATGACACAATAGTGATAGCAGACACGGAAAAGAAATTACAAAACATCCTACAGAATGTAGCAAAGGAGAGCGAGAAGAAGGGACTAAGCATAAACTACAAAAAGACAGAATGCATGGTCATCAATAAAAGGATGAGCTCGAGATGTGGTTCTATAAAAAGGATGCTGAGGATATCATGGACCAAGCGTGTGAGCAATGATGAGGTCTTGGAGAGAATGCAAACAATCAGGAGGATTATATTTAATATCAGGAAAAGACAACTGAAGTTTCTGGCTAATGAGAAAGGAGGGCCTGGAGAATCTGACATTCACAGGTCGAATAGAGGGAAAGAGAGACAAGGGAAAAAAAAAACGCATTGCATTCCTGGCGGGCTTAAGCAAGTTGATGACAGAACGTTTTCTGTGGAAGGTGGCAGAGAGACTGAACTTTTTGAGAGCTACAAGGGATAGGGGGAAGTGGAGAGCCATGATCGCCTACGTCCTAAAGGGACACGGCACATAAAAATAAAGAAAGGAAACCGTGCATATACTCACCTCCGTAGTCGTAGTATAGATACAAACTATACAAATATATGCGTCATTAATTAAAAGGAAAAAAGGGTGATAGATCGAGAAATGTTTCAGAAATAACAGTAAAAAATTGAATCGGCGGCAAAGGTAGAGAAGCTTGACAGCAAGTCTGAAAAGAGTAGATAGTATTAAAAAACATTATATTTAAAGCTTAAAGTTCTAACTTCTTGATTATCCCACTGGAAAATCCATTCTTGAATTTGGCGGAATATTCATTGCGAGCTCATTACCTGGGCCAGGTAGTACAGGCTTATAGACTTTAAAAGAAACGGGTCTAGAAATACCTGGCCATTAGTAAAAGAACTACCACAAGATGGAAATCTAGACATGTTTAGCGGAACAGTTTACAAACATAGATTAAATATAGGCTTCACTTCGAAATTCTCTGAATTATCTCAGATTAACATAATCCTTAAAACTCCGGATGGTACAACGGTTGGGATGGCGTGATCGTAACAATATATCTGATTGCCTTAGTGCGACCGTAGATAATATAATTAATGATGATTCTTCATTATAGAAATACAGGCAGAATTTTGCATTGTTATTTGAGATTGCCAACTACGTATGTTCAAAACTTGCCTAAGGACACTTGGATTTAATGCAAACATCGGGATGTAAGCTGTATTGTCTGTGAGATAGGGAGACAGTACTTTAGAGATGGAAAACCTAAATTTATTCTTCTTATTGCTTCCCAGTCATAGATTGTCGTAGTCACAGTAGAAAAAGGATCATTTCGAAAGGACGCGCCACTTAAGATAACTGGTTACGTTGCGAGAAGAATAAATTTTGAAAAAAAAAAAAATAATTGCTATAAAGATCGAAGCAAAAATCAATAGATATGTTTACCGGAATAATGAGAAAAGTGAAAATAAAAATAAAATAAAAAACAATAATTTCTTTTTTTTTCCCCCATTTTTATCCTTCGTTTAGAATGATTAACTCCTTACTATAATATTTTTTTGTTCATTATTTTCCTTTTCCCCCATCTTTCTGGTTTTATTTTCCGACCTTTTTTAAGCTCTAGCCTTTATGGAAGCAATTACCGTTTCAGATACATTTTTTTTTCTCAACCATCTTCCTTGCGGCTGTTGGAAAGCCTTTTCCAAGGATGAAGCAGAAAGTTATAAACCAGATATGAATTAAGAACTTTGAAGCAAGCCAGCTCGAAAAAGGCAAGTAATTAATTCGTTGTTTATTAACAAGCGGACATTTATTCTTCGTGGTTATTCGGAAACAATATTGAAACCGTTGGAAAGACAGACAGATATACAGATGTCGGAAGAGGAGAATGGTTTAGATAAAAAGAGACAAAGAAATCGAGAAAAGTTACGATCAAAAGAAAAATGAAACGGGAGAAAGAAAAACGAGACGTAGAGATGAAGAAGACAGTGTAAAGTGAGAAAAAAGAAAAGAGAGAAAAAATGAGGTGAGAAATGTAGGGTGAAAGTGGGAGAAAATGAAAGAAAGCGATAGAAAAGAGGTTAGAATAGAAAGAAAGAAAGAAAGAAAGAAAGAAAGAAAGAAAGAAAGAAATAAAGAAAGAGAAAAGAGGTTAGAAAAGAAAGAAGTAGTATACTGAATGAATAGGTTAAATGGAGAAGGGGAAATGTCGTATAGATAAAAAGGTAACGATAAATGAAATGTAAAGAAGAAGTTAAGAAAAGAGACAAACATCAAGAAAAAGAAAAAATAAGAGGAAGAAAAAGAAAATAATGAAAGAAAGGAAAATGTCAGAAAGAAAGAAAGAAAGAAAGAAAGGTAAAGAAAAAAAACACAGAAAGAAAATAGAAAATACAGAAAGAAAACCATAGAAAGAAAGGAAGAAAGAAAGACAGGAGGAAAGAAAGAACGAAAGAAAAAAGAAAAATGATAAAGTGAGAAACATGTTAAGAGGAAACAAAGACAAACAAAAAAGAAATAATAAAAGAAAAATATTAGAAAAAAAAGGAATGAAAGAAAGAGAGAATGAAAAAATGAAGAAAGTCAGAAAATGTTAGAAAGAAAGTAAGAAAGAAAGAAAAAAAGAATTAAAATGGAAGCATGTTAAGACGAAAGAAAGACAAACAAAAATGAAAGAAATAAAAAATATTAAACGGAAATAGAGAATGAAAAAGCAAGGAAAATAAGAAAATATTAGAAAAAATGAAAGAACGAAAGAAAAACAAATAAAGATGGAAACATGTTAAGATGAAAAAAAGCAGACAAAAAGAACGATAGAAAGAACGATATTATATAGATAGAGGTAAGGAAAGAAAGAGAGAATGAATAACGAAGCAAGTAAGAAAATGTTAGAAAAAAAGAAAGAAAGAAACAAACAAACAAAGAAACATGATAAATGAAAGAAGGACAGACAAAAATCAACGAAAGAAAGAAAAATATTAGGAAGAAAGAGGGAATGAAAAAAAGAGAGAAGAAAACAACGAAGAGCCTAAGAAAATGTTAGAAAGAAAGAAAAAAAAAACAAATAAAGAAAGAAGCATATTATGACGAAAGAAAGATAGACGAAAAAGGAAGAAACATATTGGAAAGAAAGAGGGAATAAAAGAAAGAGGATGAAAAAGTAAAGAAATAAGAAATTATTAGAAATAAAAAAGAAATAAAGAAAGACGAAAAAGAAAGAATGAAAGAAAAATATTTAAAAGAAAGAGGGAATGAAAGAAAGAGAAGGAAAAAGTAAAGAAATAAGAAGATATTAGAAAGAAAGAAAGAAAAATAAACAGGTTAAGAGGAATGAAATACAGACGAAAAAGAAAGAATGAAAGAAAAATATTGGAAAGAAAGAAGGAATGAAAGAAAGAGAGAATGAAAAATCCAAAAGAAAGGGAGGAAATTTTATGAAGAAAGGAAGAAAGAAAGAAAAACAGAAAGAAAGAAAATACAAAGAAAGAAAGAAAGAAAGAAAGAAATGTGCAAAAGAAAAATCATCTAAACATAAAACGAAGAAATGGGTGACCTACCCTCACAGATCAGTCATTTTTAAAATAACATGTCCCTAGATGCGAATGACTCTCCACAGTTATTTATTAGTATTTGCTTGACTTGGAAATATATTCGAGTGATTAAACGATGCCTTTTCCGCGGTTTGAAAATCGTCTTAGGGTCGGGGAGTCTAAACGACCCTGCTGAATACTAAATTCATCACAACTGTCATGAACTATAGATAGACAGAAAACAAATCGAAAATCGACTTAGAAAACCGAAGAAGTAATTTCATATTAACGAAAGGAAAATAACGCAAAAGAAAAAAAAATATGAACAAATAAAGTGTTCAATAAAAACAAAATGGACTTCAAAAAATATACTAATCAAGTACCGTTGTCCGTGTGGGCATATCTGTGACGTCACGTACCAAAGTCAATACGTGGCGTCATCCTCATGGTTTATTCAATGCATGTTGTGCTGTTGTGATTTGATGTAATGAATATGCATACACCTAGGTTCCCCCTCACAGTAATATGATTGGCTGGTGTCAGCCATAAATACAGACTGATGGACAGGACGACGCCTAACTGGGACATATCATGATTACTATTATCTCTTTTGTAATTGCGTTTCATGATAACATTCAGAGCAAAATATTACAATGACTTGCCGTTTCCTTTTGCAACGGGGATATGTTTGCCTTGGCCTTCCTTTCAGAATTTCCTCCGTCCACTGGTAAAACTTGACATAGGTAGGTTGAGGAGAGGCGTACCCTTCAGCGGTCGGATCGGGAGATCCTTCCGACTACACTCAGTTTAGCTGGCAGGTCTTTACTCTTGACCGGGGTGTAGCCGTCTTAGTGCCAATGTGCATTCTTGGCGCTATGTGTAAGTGTTGGATATAGCCCGTTAACCAGTACACTTTCACATCAATTCACCATAGTAAAGCAGAGTTAACCGCTACGCTACTCAGGTACTAAACTCGAAGATACATTCCATACACTCCAAGTTCCCAACAATAATATAGAATTAATACTTTCTAAACACTTCAATTTCATCAGCTATGGATAAGGTATAACAAATTTAGTATAATATATAACGGAATTTAACATGGGATGTGTTGCTGTCGATTTTTTCCAACAAAGCAAAATGTTGCAAAACAAAATATTGATGTAAGATCACGAAGTATGTTTTTAAATAGACCCAATCGATCAGCTATATACAAGCGTTCACTCAGATCAGTGATTAAAAATGGCTTCAATCGAATAAATTCTATAATTTTTAAAGAAGACGATTCGTTCCCAAACTCGATAGACTGGGGGTTCAGAGACACAGATAAAGGTTTATTCATTGAAATAAAAACACATTCTTGAAGAGTTATAACAGCATCACCATTATTTCTTCTTCCGATCGACAGAGCTCTGACGGTGTCTCCCTCTGTTCAAATACAGAAAACTCGACAATCTGAACTAAGCAGCAGACAGCCTGAATCTGATGAGTTTTGATGAGATGAGATTTTTCACAAGGTCTAGATTTCTGTGCGGTACCTGAGCCTGTCCACTAAGTCCAAGGGTCAATAATTAACCAGCTCCTGCATTCAGGGGATGGAGCACTTTTTGTGTATTCCTCGCAGGCGAGCTTTCGTCCGTAAACATAGCCCCTACTGTGTTTCCCACTGCCCGAAGACTGAGATCTTTGACAATAAGAGCCAGTCAGTAGGCCGTCTGCATACGAAGATGCTTGATGAACGCACTATTTAGCCAGTCCCCACCAACCCAATGAGACGAGACTTGACACAAGGTCGGTGTGGCTGAACCCGGGCGTTGCTAGCCGGGACATTGGTCAATATTTACTCTGCTACGGCATACACGGCAGCACGTAAAGACACGACTCAGAAGAAAAAAAAACAGCAATGTATCCGCGCACGATTTTAAGGAAGCTTGATAAATTTTGACTATTGGCCGGGGTGTAAAATCTCGAGTCCCCACGGAAATCTCGACCTTGTGACGCATCTTATCTCAATAGGGGCACTGAGTAAATACAGATTTCATCAAACCATACCGGTGTCAGGCAGTTCACTACTGGCTCTGGCGTGGGTTTTGGCTCGCTGTTGTCTATATCTCTGTCTTCGGGCAGAGGGAGAGTCAGTCGGGGCTTTCTCTAGGGACAGAAACTCGGCTAAGAAAAATAGACAACAAATGTAAACGATACCGCTTTTCCGGGGACTGGGCAAATTTTGCCCGATTTGAAATGCTCCGATTTTCCACATAAATCTAGAACTTCTGCCATGTCTCATCTAAGTGTAGGGGACTGTTTTGTCTACACAAAAAAATTGAATAAATATTTATTTGTTGATCTGTATATATATATATATATATATATATATATATATATATATATATAGAGAGAGAGAGAGAGAAAAGAAACATATATATATATATATATATATATATATATATATATATATATATATATATATCTACGACGAGGACCAGTCCATTATGGTTTACCTACAAGATTCTCCTACTCGGTTACAGTAGTCAACAACCACTTTTGTACTTCGAACAAATATATCCCTTTCCGGGATATATTTGTTCGAAGTTAACCCGCGGAAACAACTCGTATGTTCAATTACTTATTATTTCCTTGACTAGAAAATTAGAAAAGGAATCATTCGGGAGGTGAACATGGAGAAGAACAATGTGTGAAGTAGAATCCCTCCCCAAAATGAAATCTTTGAATTACGGGAATAAATGCATATATATATATATATGTGTGTGTATGTTTCTTTCTGTCGTGGCCAAGTGGTTAGAAGGTTCGCTTTCTGAACATGAAGGCCGGGCTCGAATCTCACTGAAGGAAGTCTTTCTGATGTTATCGGTCCTGAGGGGGACGGCCCCAGGATACGGCACCTTTGTAAAGTGCTTGAAAACCATATCATGGTTTGACCCAAGCCTTGTGAATGAATTTGGGTAGACGTAACACTTGGGGCCGTCGATAGATGTGACCAAGGGTTTGGGTGAGCTGGTGTTGTTCAGAGTGTTGATCATTCTAGATAACACGCTCTCCCCTAAGGTTATGGTCAGCATATTGCATTATAACCACAGGTTCGCTCTGTGGACATTGAACAAACACAAATGTGCCTGAACGAGAGTCTGAAATAGGGATTGGCTAGCCGCCCTAGTAAACGAGTATACTCGAACACGAGTGGCCGGCTGTTATTATTATTCTTATTATATTGTTATATACATATTTTTCATCCAGACAGACTGATTCTCTGTATATATATATATATATATATATATATATATTGAATTCCACACACGAATTGTTTCGCTGTAATCACATCTCTTCAGTGTGGTTAGAGGTCCGATTTCTCGAAACCCAACCAATTTGACCTCAGTCAGAAATCCTAGGCCCAGGAAATCATCGCACGGAAGAAAGTTTAATATATATATATATATATACATATATATATATATATATATATATATATATATATATATATATATATATATATATATATATATATATATATATATATATATATATATATATATATATATATATATATATATATATATATATATATATATATATATATATATATATATATATACATAAATATATATATATATATATATATACATATATATATATACATATATATATATATATATATATATATATTAAAAACATTTTTTAAAATACAAAGACGAATGAAGACTACAGACAAAAGTTAATTATCTCCATCAATACATTCATTTCTGCAGTTTACTGTTACCAGCAAGCAGGATTTTTTCTCCTGATGATGGCCATGTTGGCCAAAAACTAGTCGAGGAATATAAATGAAATAATAATAAAAACGGACGAGTATTAATATACAACTCAGTGTGTCTGAAGATTTTAATTTTTAATATTTTTTATTGTTCAATATATATATATATATATATATATATATATATATATATATATATATATATATATATATATATATTTATGTATTTATCGAGAATGAGAGAGGAGAAAGGAGATCACGGAAAAGAATGATATGAACTACAGAAAAAAAGGATGATTTGTTTGACACTCTTTTTAATATTTCTTTTAACGATAATATAATTTGAAAATTTTATGGACACATTCAATCAGGTTACGCGTGAAAGGAAACACGAAAATCGAGCGGTCAGTGACAAGATATATTACACCATCATGGCTTTTGCAAACAGAACGAAAATCGAACAGAAACGAAATAGGATACCACAAGAAAGAAAGAAATACTAGGAAGCGAAACGAAATCGTCAACTAAACTGAACAAAGAAGAATTAAAAAGACCCACGGAAACAACCTGTATGTTCAATTATCTATTATTTCCTTGACTAGAAAATTAGAAAAGGAATCATTCGTGGGGTGGGAACATGGAGAAGAACAATGTCTGAAGTAGAATCACTCCCCAAAATGAAACCTTTCAAATACGGGAGTAAATAATTGAGTGATACACCCTTTTCTGAGGCCCTGTTTTTCCTGCAATCGATGTGGTAAAATATAGCCCCATGCTATCAGAGATAGCGCTCAGTAACCGTCTTAGTGTCTCCAGCTAACATGGAAGACCCTCCCAGACCTTCGAAATGGGAAACCAAAATACACACACGCGCACACACCGCAGATACGCAAAAACATTCGCCCAAATACAGAGAAACAAACACAAAGAGTTAGACATATACAACGATACGCACAAATACTTACGTATATTTACACTTGTTTGGATAAAGACCAGTTAATTAGTACTGTTTCTTTTTTTCGATATTACGAGTCATTTTTTTGGTTTCAGGTTCAAATGTTATGATATACTAGCAGTAGATCCCGGCGTTGCCAGGGATGTAACAGTAAGAGATAGATCAAGTATCGACCATCATAAATACTGGAAAATAAAACTGACAAAGATTATTTTTTAAGGTTGACGGACACGCATGTCTTCATTAGTTGTTTTTTTTTGTTTTTTTTTTACGAATTGGTCAAACCCAATCTCAAGCAAAAACATTGTTTTCAATCGTTATGAGTCTCCCGATTGAATAGAATAATTTTATAAACAATTGTCTTGTAAATGGAATTTTTAAAGCATTCTGAATGTAAAAAATAAAGAAAAAGTGTGCAAGATAATAAGAAACACTACCTGCCAAAAAAAGTGAAGTTTTGTTGAAATCGGTTGAAAAATGTAGGAAATCCGATCCCATATATAAACGAACGAACACACACACACACACACACACACACACACACACACACACACACACACACACACACACACACACACACAATCACACACACACACACACAACCTGGGTTTTATAAGTATAACTCGGTATGAGTTGTCGGTCTTTCATTCTCGTGACAGCGATGCCTCTTAATCGTGCTTTCAAATTGATTTTGTGCAAAAACAATTGTGTTTTTCCAATTTTTGGCGCTGTCAGAACCACTACAAGGTAATTTTACGTAGTCCTGTGAAGTTTTGTTGAAATCGGTTCAAAAATGTAGGAAATCCGATCCAATATATAAACGAACAGACACACACACACACAAACTGGGTTTTAAAATAAGTATGATTATTTCTTGTAATTTAGGTTATCGTTATCCATTGACAAATACCTTTATTTATGTTTTATTTTCACATATTTATTTTCATGTATTTTCTTATGCATTTCACCCTTATCAAGGCAATAAAGTCACTAAAACGCAAGGGGTTATTGAGTGTTACTTTATATGAGAAAATACTATTAATTAGAGACAACAATAAAGGAATAGAGACTAAGAAGACAAAAGAGAAGATAACGATTGACATTGCATTTAAATTACAAAGCCGGAAGCCAGAAGTGCGACTGAAGAAACTCTTAGCAGAGAACTTACGGTTGCATATGGTCATTTCAACCTCATAATGATTAGATCTTACCTTCAAACTAGTACTTCGCGTAAATTCATAAACTCTAGATACGATAGCGAAGCGATCATGCGAACAATTATTAAGATATCAATTATTAGGTATTAATAGAAAAGGCACAGTGAAGAGGAGGGAAAATGACAGAAGTCAAGAGGTCAGGTCGTAATATTGCTGGTTCTTTGGGATTTTTAAAAAATATTCTCTAAATATATAGCAGGAGATCCTGACCATGCGTGGCAGCAATATTCAAAGAATGGACGAATGGTAGACTTATAAATATGTAAGATATATTATGGAAAGTTGTTGTTCCCAGGTCTTCTCTGTCCCAGGGTTGTAGCACCTGTTACAATCCAAGCTATGGCAAATAGTGAGCCCTCAAGCACCAATCGAAATGTTTTTTTTTATTTAGTAAAAATACCCGCAATACATTTAAAAAAACAAACAATTACCAACAATACAGTATTGTAGTTAAATTATCTGCATTAGATTTTTATTAAAAAATATTACCAATAATATATTTTTTTAGTAAAATAAACAACGAATACATTTGATATCAAAATGATCAAAATACATTTTTATAGCAAAATGACAATCAATACAATACTAAAAAGGTATAAAAATACATTTTCTGAGTATCAATAGTGCATTAAAAAAAATACCAACAATACATTTATTATCTCCAATATGTAAAACTAAAAATCATACCTTTACATAGCAAATATAAAATTATGTATAAAATACCTGTAGTTGAATGCATAAAATTGCGTTCAAAATATGCGTAGCTGAAACAATAAAACCCAGCTGAAATTGGAACTTGGTTTTCTGATTTTCAATCCCGAGCTGTTATCTATTACACCACCCGCACATCCAAGCTTACAGCACCTGGTATTCCCAAGCGGTCACCCATCTCGATACTGACTAGGATTTTATCATATACAAACTATATATCTAAAATATATACATTTACCCTGAAAATATAAAATTATGTACAAAATATCTGTATCAATAGACCTAACAATGGATTCAGTAATTCATTATAATCTTTTTATTACCTGTCAGACGAGAAGATTAGACCGAGAATGTTCAACGTGTCACTGTCTGGAAGTTAGTATCACTCTTGCTGATCTGTTGCAAAAAAGGGGCCTCTTAGATGTTTAATAAAGAGAAGGTTAATTTTCTAGGACATTTCTTGCCCCAATTAACAAGAGACAGTAGATCATTGTTTAGATCGAACTCCTTAGATTTACTCCCTAATGTAGGTTTTTCACGCAGTATTAGATTGGTGTTAATGTCTCATTAATTTGCATTTGAAATGGCTAGATGTAACATTAAGTATTATATGTTTCTCTCCCGCTTGCAGAACTCTCTTCCGGCTTCTTACTTCCGGGTCAACTTTGATCTTCAAATATTTAAATACAATGTCAATCGTTATCTATTGTCTTATTAATTACATTTCTATTTTCTCGCTCCGTAACAATGTTCATCTTTTTACTTATTTTTCCCATAGAGTAACCTCTTGTGTCGTAGTGGCTTTACTGCCTTGAATGGTGTGAAATGGCAAAAAGAAAATAGAATCTTTCACAAAAGAAAAAAATATTGTCAAAACATGTATCAAATATTTACGATAATTATCTACGAAGCGGATATGTGGCAAAAAGCTTCAAGTACGATGCACACAGTGTGGATCAAACTCAATAAATTGCTATAGCAAGACAAACTTGTTAACCATTAAACCACATCAAAGCCTCTGTGTAAAAAAAGAAATTATAAATTTGCTTCCGGCGTTTTGAAACTATGAAATAGTTCTACATATAAATTATATGGACGTGGAGAAATTT